>CM045730.1:10262500-10335000 GCA_024760905.1 Plotosus lineatus | reverse complement strand
AACATACAGTAACAACTTACGTTTTTTTTTTCACCTTACGTTCGGCCGTCCGGAACCGAACTAAAATGTAAGTTGGGGAGCGTCTGTATATGTATTGCAGAGCAAGACATGTGGAGTTGCAAGACATCTTGATGAGGATATCAAACTTCAGAAAAAATAAATGATGTACCTGTAGTGTAATCACCCCCCGAACCTTGGGCAGCCATGACAGTCTTGAGACTTCACTGGCTGTCCTTCCCTACTCCACTGTTGTTTGGTATTTACAGTGGCATACCAGGAGCATCCTACAAACTTCCAGTACATTAATTACAAGAACTGACTGTTCACTCGCTCACTCATTTCTTGAATTGCTAAATCCTGCTACTAGGATCACAATGAAGCTATGCCTATCTCAGCTGACAGTGGGCGAAGGGTCAGAACCTTTGGGTCGGAGTACCTGGAGGAAACCTATACAAGTGCAGGGAGAACATGCAGCCTTCACAGAGAAACAACCTTGTTGAGCCCGGGATTCAAACCCAGGACCCTCTAGCTATGAGATAGATGTGTTAGCCACTACATCACTATGCCACACTTGTCTGTTCACATTCTGCTTAATACAGTTGCTCCTTATCGGTTTTTATTGTTTGTGGTGGTAATGGTTTTATGATAATGATTGGTGTATATTCATATACAGAATAAAAAGTCATGTGGGTTGTGGTTTTTTTTATATATATATATATATATATATATATATATATATATATATATATATATATATATATGGTGGTTATGTGGTTATCATGTTCATTTCACAGCAAGAAGGTCCTGGGCTTCCATTCCAGACCCCAGGCTCAGCGAGAGTCTTCATGTCTAAGGTTTGCATGTTCTTGACATGATTGCATGGGTTTATTGTGGGTTCCCCTGGTTTACTCTGACAGTGCAAAGACATGCACATTAGTCTAATTGGCTGTTATAAATTGCCTCTAGGTGTGTGTCTTGGCCCTGTGATGGTCTGGCGAACTATTCATGGTGTCCCCCACCATCACCATCTGGCGGCAGCCATTTTTATATCTTACTCCATTTTGGTGTTTACATTTTTTTGACCGATTTTTTATCCTGATGAGAGTCACTCTGCGCAGAGTCAATGTACAGTGCCAAAATGAGGAATGCTACTAGTCCAGAAGAAATACCAGGAAGGGTACTTAAAGCATGAGCAGTTCAACTAGCAGGGTTTTTTCCCACCATCTTTAACCTTCTTGCTACTGTAATGTATGGTTCTCACCTGCCTCAAGACAGCCACCATCATTCCAGTACCTAAGAAGAGCACAACAAGCTGCCTGAATGACTACTGCCCAGTTGCCCTAACCCCCATTATTATGAAATTATTTAAAAGACTTGTCTTGTCTCACATTAAGGCTGCCATCCCTGCTGACCCTGATCCACATCAGTTTGCATACAGAGCAAGCAGGCCAACAGAGGATGCCATCAATACAGCCCTCACACACACTCGAACAGCAGAAATTCCTATGTGATAATGCTCTTTGTAGACTTCAGCTCTACTTTTAATGCTGACCAACCACATAAACCTGTTCAAATATTGGGCAATCTGGGCCTAGGGAGCTCACTGTGCACCTGGCTGCTGTACTTTCTTAGCACCAGACCTAGAATGCCAGGATAGGTGACCACATTCATCCTGAACACGGGAACACCACAGGGGTGTGTTCTTAGCCCCCTCCTCTTCTCTCTCTCTCTTCAAATATGACTGTTCTGCCTCTCACACCAGTAACACCATTGTAAAATTTGCCAATGACTACACTGTCATAGGTCTGATAACAGATAACAACAAGCCAGCCTACAGGAAGGAGGTCCTGATTCTGCAGAGATGGGGCTACAGCAACAATCAGAAACTTAACACATCCAAAACCAAGGAAATGATAATGAACTTCAGGAGATCGAAACAAACTGAGCAGTCTGCCCTCTACATTGATGGAGAGGTAGAAGAGAGGGTGAATTGCTTCAAGTTTCTTCGAGTCCACATCTCTGCTGACTTCACCTGGACCACAAAAATCTCCAACCAGGTGGGGGAAAGCACAACAAAGGATGTACATCCTCAGCAAGCTCCAACAAGCCCGCCTACCTCGACCCCTACTGATGAACTTTTACTGTTCCGCCATAGAGAGTCTTCTGACCTACTCCAGTACAGTGTGGTTTAGCAGCGGGTGTATTGCAGAGGACAAGAATGAATGGAACTACATTACCCCTCCCTCTGTGACATTTACACAGGCAGACTTCAGAGGAGAGACATGGAACTTTCAGGGACCCCACACACTCTGGACACCCTCTTTTCTAACCTTTCCCCTCTGGAAAAGATACTAAAAAAAAAAAAAAAAAGCTAACAGACTCAAGAATAGCGTGCAACATCACCACCACTACCACCACCACTAACACCACCGTCATACACACTGACTGAACAACCATCATTTAACCATATTACCCTTCTACATGCAATACTCATGCTTAGAGCAGCGCTGAACATCAAATAACATTACAGCAACATGTACCTTTTGATTAAAAATCGCTACCTCTTACACGGTTTATCCCATACGTATCCCATACTGCCATATCATATACCCCTCTGTGTAAGTGTGTATATGTGAATATATGTATAAGTCTATAAATGTGTAAATATGTGGATAGATATATATGTGTATATGTGCATATGGGATATATGTGTATGTATATGTGTGTATATGTGTACATATTGGTATGGGTACATACAGTTGAACCTTGGTGGCGGAATGACTTTTTAGTCGAACAAATAGGAGTTCGATCAAAAAATATGGGCCGAGTGTGTTGAACATTGCTCAGTGTTCAGTACCTTGAACAGACTTTGAGAGAGTGTATTCATTACATCATGGCTACTTTAACCCTTAACCCTGATTCCTAAGAAAAACAGAAGTAATTCTACTGGAAAGGAAAAGAGAAAAGTCATGAGAATGTGAGAGAATCAATTGCGATCAAGAGACAGACAAGGGAAAAACCACTATGCCCCCTCAAAGCAATAACCCCTCCCCCATCTCTTCCTCCCCATCCATCAACATACGCTGATACATGGCAAATGGAAAGGTACGTACTGTAAACAAATGCAGTACATAATTAGGTTAATTATTACCGACTATTATTATGTTTTAGTCTTTTGTACATTAATGTCTGTAGAGGTATACCTCCAATTATGTTGTTAATTGGTTCCAGGAGAGATGACTTAAGTAAAAAAATTACTTAAATCAAATTAGCTTATCTCTAGTCTAGCGTAGGATAGGCTACGCCAAATATATATATATATGTCTGTCTGTCTTCCTTTCGGCTTTTTCCCTTTTTTACTCGGGAGTCGCCACAGCGAATCATCTGATTCGCACGTTTGATTTGGCAGAGGTTTTTATGTCGGATGCCCTTCCTGTCACAACCCTTTTAGCAAGGGACAGAAACACGCTGACGACTTTGCAGCCTACTCTTTACGAAAGTCAGCAATGGTTCTTTTACATGAACCTCTCACCATAGACAGTGAGAGACATGGCTCACCTTTGATAACCCAGTTAGCTGCACTGGGGAGGACAGTGACAACCTTGTGGAGAGTGGGACTCGAACCCCCAACCTTCGGATCAGCGATCCAGCGCCCTATACCACTAGACCACCACTGCCCCCTGCCAAATATATATATATATATATTTATATATACACACACAATATTTAATATACTAAATATATATATATATATATATATATATATATATATATATATATATATATATATATATATATATATATATATATATATATATATATATATATAACATATAATATATGATTATAATGACATAAATGTTCTTTATTTTATTAAAAAAAATCCATATATATTTTGAAAACCGACGTATAATCGAGAAATGACTTAAGTCGAGGTATATTGTATATTAAAATGTTTTATAAATACACTCGTTTTCAAAGTATATACAACTGTACTGACAGAAGTAAACATTCATCTGAACACATTCATTGAGATATAGTGTATATATATATATATATATATATATATATATATATATATATATATATATATATATATATATATATATATATATATATATATATATATATATATATATATATATATGTGTGTGTGTGTGTGTGTGTGTGTGTGTGTAGCTTAGTGTAGTTTCTTCATTGTCTTTTGAGCAATTTATTTTTTATAATTGCTGGAAACAGAGAGCCGCTAAACTGATTTTCAAAAATATGCACATTAGGCTAACTGGCTGTTCCAAATTGCTCCTAGTTGTAAGCGTGAATGGCTGTGTGTGTTGGCCCCGCAATAGCCTGCCAAGCTGTGCATGGTATTCTCTGCTTGAGATGGTCCCATGGCCATAGTAGGATTAAGCGGTTTGACAAATGAGTGAGTGATGACTGAGAAATCTTCCTTTCAGGCAATTCTTTGTTTATCTGTAGCATAGTGTGCTATTAGCATTTTGTAGCGTGCTGTATATGTATAATGTGGCCTGATTTTCAACTGTGAACTTTGCACGACATGTACAGTGCAGGATATAAATTAGCATGAAAATGTGGAACGTGTGTATAAGTATGAATAAAGCTATCAGAGAATGTTTTCACACTTTATGAAAGCTAAACGCCCCCATGGCCGAGCTCCTGGCGTTCCTGCTGTCAGATTTTGAACTTCCTGATGTAATGATGCTAAAACCGAAAACTCTGAGCTAGTTCGGAACCATATATGCCGCAACCGTCAGCGTGTGCGACTTTGTGAAAATGGCAAATTGTCAAAACAGTGTTCTTTATATTTTCGCAGTGGCACAAGAAGATGCCAGAAAGAGAAACGCCAGCATCCAAACAGAAGAGGTGACAAGTCCCAACGCTTGCAATCTAATTATTTAGCCTTAGCATAAACGTTTCCACTCTCTCTTCTGAAACCTGCTTGATTTATGACAAATAACTGCCTTAAAGGAAGTTTCCGATCTCCAGCAGCATGAGGGAAGTCACAGCGAGGCGAGAATAGCCTAGCCTAGCCTAATACTCCAGCTCACACCTACAAACTGCCTGGCTAACGTTTTGCTATTGTGCTTACTCCATAAACTTGTCGCGCTTTTCTCATTTCTTTTTCACCTCCAACCCCCGCAAACTGAATTCCTCTTCGGCTCCGAGTGCTTAATAAATACATCAGGCTAAAAAGTGCTGCGCTATTAAATTTGAAGCAGATGAAATATGAATGAAGCGACAGCACTTCAGGTGCATCGGCTGTGATTTAATATCTGTCTGGAGGATGCGGAGTGCTGAGGAAGAGATTAACGCATAGAGGCGCCGACATTCAGCATGACCTTTGAACCTTTAGAGTGCTGAGCAGGTGTGTATGGATTTCACAGTGGGGGGGGAGGGGCATAGACAGAGGCCATCAAATTCACTGATCAAACAGTAACGTCAATCAAGCTCAGCTGACACTGTGGTGCGGACTGCTTTCAGTTAAGGTTGATTTTTAAGTCTTTGTGTGTATATGGGTGTGTATGGCGGCATGGTGGATTAGTGGGCTTGTTGTGGGTTTCCTCCAGGTACTCCAGTGTCCTCCTACTGTCTAAAGACATGGACATTAGGTCAATTGGCTATTCCAAATTGCCTGATGGTAAGATGCTAGATCACTGATCTCAAGGTTGGGGGTTCAAAAGCCCCACTCTCAACAGGTTGTCACTAACCCCCCCCCATGCCACATGGCCAGCCATGTCTATCACTGTCTATGGTGTGAGGTTCATGTAAAAGAACCATTGCTGAATTTTATCAAGACGAGCTGCATAGCTGTCAGCGTGTTTTTGCCCTGTGATGGCCTGGTGAGCTGTCCAGGATGTACTCAGCTCTCGCCTGGAGTTGGATGAGATGGGCTCCAGCCTCACTGTTACCCTAATTAGGATTAAGTGATTCAGAAAATGAATGAATGAATAAAATTGCCCATAGGTGTGAGTTTGAATGGTTGTATGTGTTGCCCTTCAATGGACCTGTGTCCCAACCTCCCCAGTGTCAGCTGAGATCGGCTCCAGGCTCCCACTGACTTTAGTAGTAGGATTAAGAGGTCTGGTAAATGAGTAATATATATATATATATTTTTTTTAATCGTGGTGGTGGTAGTGGTGTTAGCACTCAGTTTGAGGTATAAATGAGGTATAAATTTGAGGTATAAACCCTGTTGATTGACAGCACTGATGGCGGTCGTTGTTAACCCGGGCCTCGACCGATCCGGTATGGGGGTAATACTTCTGATTTGCATCATAAAAGTTTGGCATTGGTTTTACGTCGGATGCCCTTCCTGACACAACCCTCTGCATTTCTCCGGGCTTGGGACCGGCATGAGGGGGAGAGACACTGGTTAGTGCCCCCCCACCTCATGGCTGTATTGGTTTGAGGTATAAATGATAAATTATATATTATGTCAGTATTATGTGTTTATATACATTGCATGGTATGTCTGATATCAGATGATGTTTGTTTTAGTAAAAAGAAGGGAATTAACTGCTTTTGCTTTCGTCAGTCTGACGCTGGTCCAAGAATTTGACCTCTACCGGCGCAATGCGAATGTCCCCAAGCCATTTCTTCTAATCATGGTGCTGGTTCTGAAAACCCACAAAATAGAACCGGAGTCCTATTCCATTATTCCCAGTTCAGGCGTTCGGCCATAACATTGCCATAATATATAATTTGCCATTTTTACACAGCACTCAGTTGTCGTTCGGTGATCCAGCATCTCATGGCTTATTGTAATTTATCCAGTGTGTTGTGTTAAATTTGGTCAAGCTGTTTTTCATTCAACTGCTCTGTTTTGTTTTTGTTTTGTTTTTTCAGTGATTGAGGATAATCCTGATTTTTGTCCCGATGCCAATGTCTAGATTTCCCCAAATACACACAATGTACACAAGCCTACTGTTACAGCTCTGTGGAAGTGTGAATGGGAATGATGGAGAGACACACTGACAGATTAACTGAGCAGTAACTAAAGAAGGACGGGAGTGTGTGTGAGCCTGCCCTCTTTTTATTTACAGGTATGAGTTTTCTCTTTCGCCCGCCCAGGCCCATCTGTCATGACTAACGCCGAGTGTGTGTGGGCTCGACGTTGAGCAATGGCTTGGATGTCCTCTGAAACTGCTGAGCTGGCAGTACTAAGGCAGACTGCCAGGCTTTTAACCCTGCCATTAAGGAAGATTTGTAATATATGCGCAGGATCCGGGTCAGAGGGCCGTTGTTAAATGAGGTGACCAACGCTTGCTTTCCCCACATGCCATGAGCTTTCACTGTTTTAACGTGACATTAATCAGTGTCTA
This sequence comes from Plotosus lineatus, assembly GCA_024760905.1. Classification (NCBI taxonomy): domain Eukaryota; kingdom Metazoa; phylum Chordata; class Actinopteri; order Siluriformes; family Plotosidae; genus Plotosus; species Plotosus lineatus. The sequence goes on along the minus strand of CM045730.1, from coordinate 10,327,660 downwards.
TTCAGAACAGATAGCATGTATTAAACCTAAAGCTACCTACAGTGTATGGAGACACCAACAAACCTGGTAGTATGAGTATGAGAGCAGGGTGATTTTCATTCATTCATTTTCCAAACTGCTGAATCCTATTTAGGGTCACGGGGAGGCTGGTGCCCATCCCAGCTGACGTTGGGCGAGGGCAGAGTACAGCATGGACGGCTTGCCAGGCAGCTTCTCTTGACGAAATTCAGCAATGGTTGTTTTACATGAACCTCAAACTGTAGACAGTGAGAGACATGGCCGGCCTTTGATAACCCAGTTAGCTGCACTGGGAAAACAGTAACAACCTGTTGAAGGTGGGGCTTGAACCCCCAACCTTGGGATCAGTGATCCAGGACCTTACCACCAGGCCACCACTGCCTGAGCAGGGTGATATATTTATTCTAATAAATTATTGTTTCTATGCTTATAATTATTAATGGAGATAGGTTTGCCGGACTCTCCATATCTACCAATCGAAGTGCTCAGCATATCCATCTCATAGCAAGAAGGTTCTGGGTTCGCATAAAGGCATTCTGTATGGAGTTTTCATATTTTCCCTGTGCTCGTGTGGGTTTCTTCTGTGAACTCAGGTTTCCTCCGACAAGCAAAATACATTAACATAAGGTTAACTGGCTGTTCTAGATTGCCCCTAGCTGTAATTGAGTGTGAATAGTTGTGTGTGTGTGTGTGTTGCCCTGCGATGGACCGGCAAGCTATTCAGGCTGTACCCCGCCTTCCCCCCAGTGTTGGCTGAGCTATTCCACAGCTTCTCCGTAACCCTAGAATTTAGCAGATTGACAAATGAGTGAGTGGAAAAGTAGAATAGTGGTTAGCAGCCCCACCTTAAAGCAAGAAGGTTTTGGGCTTTAGTTCTGGACTCCGTGAGGACATTTCTGTGCTGCCGCTGTGCTTGAGTGGGTTTTTTTCCCCAGGTACTCTGGTTTCCTCCAGAGTGGTCCAAGGACATGCAAATTTTTGATAATTGGATGTTCTAAATTGTGTAAGTGTGACTCTCTCTGTGTGTGTGTGTGTGTGTGTGTGTGTGTGTGTGTGTGTGTGTGTGTGTGTTTTTCAATGGTTTTGCAGACTGCTGTTCAGGGTGTACCCTGTCTTTGCACAGTGATGGATGTGACTAATAATATTGAGCTTTTTGGCAAGTGCCACTCTGGTACAGTAATTCACCCATCTGCATCACAGCAAGAAGGTCTAGGGTTCAAGTCCCGGGTTGAGTAACGGTGTTTCTTTTGTTGAGTTTTTCATGTTCTCCCTGAACTCTTCAGGGGTGCCCTGCCTTTGAGGAGTGTCAGCTGAGATAGGCTCCAGCCTTCCTGCCACCTTGAGCAAATGAATAAAACATTTATTATAATCAGCCCTCGTGCAGCTAACTGGGTTATCAACCGTCAGCGTTGGCTGAGATGGGCGCCAGCCTCCGTGTGATCCTGATTAGGATTAAGTGGTTCAGAAAATGAATGAATGAATGACTTATTATAATCAGTTATGATGTAATTGGTAGAAGACGTAGCTTAGTGGTTAAGGTGATGGGTAACTAATGCAAAGTCCCACTATCAGCATTGTTTGGCCCTTGAGCGAGGCCCTTAACCCTGACTTGCTCCCTTGTATAAAAATGATAATTGTAAGCTGCCATGGATAAGAATGTCTGCCAAATGCTGTAAATATAGTTTTTCTTCTCCTTGGACGTTAATGTTGGTTCTTTAACCGGAGGGTGACCCTGTTTTTAAAGACGTTTTAATTTTGTATGAATTTTGACACCACACAATGTAAAAGGAGCCGTTTCCGACACCTCTATAAGTTCTTCTACCCCTTTGACTGGGAGATGAATTGCACTTGCAAAGAAACCCCTCCCCCGTTCACAGACCTTCTCTGATTTTCATCATTTTAAAAATTATCACTAAAAATAACTATTGCAAATTTAAAGTAGTAAAACTGTAATTCTATTATTCTTGTTGGAGGAAAAATACAATGCAAAAGTGCCCCCAGCTCATTTTATCTTTAGTAATTATATAAACTAATAAATTGAATGAATAGCACCTTCCCGGGCTATTCATTGTGGGTCAGAGGTGATTCTCAGCTGACTTGAGTTGGAGTACAGTGGTACCTCACCTTACGAAATCAGTCCATTCCAGAGCCTTTTTCTAAACCTGGATTTTTCGTAAATTGAACCACATTTTACATGTAAGACGTGTGATTCGTTCCAAGGCCCCCAATACTACCCCCTAAACCCTTTAAACATTACAAAAGCATACCTTTTAAGACCTCCTTCTGCTTCAATATCGTACCAATGGTAGACGGGTTTGGACATACAGTAAAACCTCCGCTGACGAACGCTTAAGCTCACAAACTTTTCGCCTCAAGAACATTAAATTTGCGAGCATATAGTCTCTGCTGACGAACTCGTTTTCGGCGGACGAACCAAACCACGCGGTCGAACAGCGCCACGGTGGCGGCCACGAGAAGCTGACGCACGCTCACGGCATCCCAGTTCGTCACCCCCTTTCTTTGAATGCGGAAGTGGTTTGTGTTTGATAGACATTTTGGACCATATTGAGTGTACTTTTGCTATTATGGGACCGAAAAAGACCCCACCACAGGCGGAGATCATTGAAAAACACGAACGAGGTGTGCGTTTGTGTGACTCAGCGTCCCAGTACCAGTACGCTAAGTCTACCATTGCTACCATCCTTAAGAACAAGGAAGCTATTAAGGGTGCGTGTGTGGCTAAGGGTGTTTCCAAACAGTAGGCGTTTCCAAACACTCCTTCCGAACAGTAAGTCCCTCCCTCCCTCCTCCTCCCACTCCATTCCATCAAGCCATCAACTACCATCACAAAGGTAAATAAAACGACTTTATTATACAGTACAGTTTATTTCTTTAATTACAATAGAATAGCACATTTATTATACATAAAATAAGGTATATTTTTGTGTAGTTTTAAGGCTTATTTAGTAGAAAATTATGTTTTATGGGGACCTGGGAACGGATTATTCTCATTTTAATGGTTTCTTATGGGAAATAAATGTTCGGAAGACGAACTTTTCGCCTTACACACACTTTCTGGGAACCAATTATGTTCGTGAGCTGAGGTATCACTGTATTCCTTTGTGATATCACTCAACCGCATGCCACGAGCCCACTTCTTCTTTTCACTCGCACCGGAAATCACACGCATGTGTGTGTGTGTGTGTGTGTGTGTGTGCATGCATATGTTGACCATGTCTTCTTAACAGAGTTATAAGCTTACAAATGTTTATGGAAGGTTAAAAGCAATGAGCTCACTCAAAAATCTCATGAAACAACAGTAACTCTGTCCTTTACACGAAAAGCATTATGGGAGACGCAGCTCCATAATAGACAATGGGAGGGAGCTCCGTCATCCCCCCTAGCCAATGGGAGGCCAGCGGGGTGGGACATTGGAAAATAGTTATGGGAGAGCAGCTCGTGCATTGTTTGAATGATTGAATGGTGCATTTTAATGTTTGAATGGCACGTTTGGTGCGCTTCGTTAGGAGAACTTGTTTCGTATACAGAGACAAAAAGAAATTTTGGAAAATGTTTTTCGTAACCTGGGTTTTTAGTTTGCTGGGACTATCGTAAGGTGATGTACCACTGTAGTAGACTTGTGCATTTGAAATGTGGGAACAAATCAGAGCACTTGAAGAAAACCCACAAAACACAGGGAAAACCCTCAAACTCAACACCGAAATGCCCCAGCTGACCCGTAGGTATGAATCGAGGACGCGTTTGCTGTGAGGCAACAGAACGAACCACTACAGCATTTTATAACACTTATAAAACCCAATATTTCAGTTCTGTAAGTCAGTATAAGCAGTAAACACCCCCCCCCCCACACACACACACAGACGACCCTATTTTTATGGCAAAGACGTGATAGACAGTGTCAAACAAATTATGGTTCTGTGATCAGCACTGACACTCTCTATACTGTACATTGACTCAGATTTCCTATTCAGTGTTAATCATGAACAAATCAGCTGGGATCTCATGGAGACTTCCATGAGTTTATTTATTACTCTTGCCACAAATATATTCCACTACCAAGTCTGTACCCAAGCCAATTTTCTTGTCTCTGATGGTGGCATTTATACCAGAGAATTATTCTGATGGTAAGAACTCTCATAACTAATGCCATATCGGAGTAATATATCTAAGATGACTGAACAAACCAGTCATGTTGTTGCCAGATGGTGTCGGTATACCAGACAGTCATTCTGGGCATTCTGATATCATCATAACACTTAGAACCAATACTGTCAAGGAGCTATACAGTCAAGATTTGTGAAAAAGTCGATGTTTCTGTTACCAGATGGTGGTGCTACACCGCGGAGCCACTGTGGACATGTGGACATCATTATAACCATCATAACCAATAACTAGAGCAAATCTGACATGGATCCAGCAGACCGTCTAAGAGGATTATAGTCAAAGTGTGGTGAAAAAGCCATGGTTTTCTCTGGTGGCCCAGTACCAGGTGTCACTTTTGTCATGTGGATATCATTATGACCATAATAACCAGTAACTTGCGAAGTTTGAGCAGTGCATAGAGACTTCATGAGGCACTTCCTTTTGGTACAGTGACACCTTTATATTAATTGTGTCATGAGGTCATGGCTGTGAACTTTACTAAACATCCTAAACATCTGCAACTTCTTTGTTTCCTTTGTTTCATGCTTACTAATTTTGGCATGAATCTGATGAACCACAGAAGGACAATGTCAAAACACATGTCAAAAGACACAAAATCCCAAATATTTCATTCATGTTGGGCATGACTAATGCTAAGTATATTACACATTTGTTCATCTGGGAGATACTCACATGCCTACCAAATGTTAGTGCACACATATAACTATATTCAAAGTACCAGGCACTAGCCATCATGGCATTCAATGGCACCCTAGAGTTACTAAGCCACATCAAGGGTCACATATCTGTCCTTGATTAACTGTCCATGACCAAACCGCTTTATCCTATTAGGGTTGCATGCAGACTAAAGCCTATCTCATCCAACACCCTAAACAGCTTGCCAGATCATTGCAGGGTCAACACATAAACAAAACCATTCACACTCACACCTGGGGCAATTTGGAATGGCCAACCAGACTAACATTCATGTCTTTGGACTGTGGGAGTAATCCAGAGTACCTGGAGGAACCCGAGTAGGAACCTCAGGACTCGAACTCATGACCTTCTTGCTGTGAGGTGGAAGTGCTTCCCACTATACCACAGTGCCTTCCTAAGCACTGAAGTGTGTAGCAAATTTCATGAGCTTTCATTCATCCAAATTTGCCAGTTTACCCCTGGGCAAGGTTTTAACCACTAGTGTGCTTTCGTCCACCTAGCAGTACAAATAGTTCATCGTCGTCAGTTCATTTTCTGTAACCGTTTAATCCTAATTAGAGTCGCGAGGAGGCTGGCGCCCATCCCAGCCGACTCAGGGCGAGGGCAGAGTACACCTTGGACAGCTCGCCAGGCCATCGCAGGGCGGAAACACACCAAATAGGTACCAGTAAAATACTGGGAAAGCAACCTGTGATGGAACAACATCCCAACCAGTAGCACATTGACCTACTAGTTACTTCATGCTGTAGACACCATTATATGCTCTGGCCATGATGAGCCACTTGGCTCGAGAATAAAAAGCCCATACGGACTTATCTACCTGTCAGCCAAGAACAGGAATCTGTGACCATAATGCTATCATGGGTATAGACACATGCAAACTGTAAAGTTGAAGAATTGCCTGGTCTCGTGGTTAGGGTGCTGCGCTCATGAGAATTACTGTGTAATATACATATTCTTCCCAGTCAACTCTGGGCGAGGGCAGAGTACACCCTGAACAGCTTGCCAGGCCATCACAGGTCGAAAAAACGCTGACGGCTTTGCAGCCTTACTCTTGTCGAAAGTCAGCAATGGTTCTTTTACATGAACCTCACACCATAGACAGTAAGAGACATGGCCGGTCTTTAATAACCCAGTTATCTGCACTGGGGGTTTTCTGAACTGCTTAATCCTAATTAGGGATCTGCCACCCATCTCAGCCAAGTCTGAGCCATCACAGGGCAGAAACCTGCTGATGCCGCTACTCTTAAAGGAAATCAGTAATGGTGCTTTTACATGAACTTCTCACCAGAGACAGTGAAAGACATGGTTGGCCTTTGATAACCCAGTTAGCTGCACTGTGGGGACAAGCCTTGACAGTGGGGCTTGAACCCCCAACCTTGGGACCGGTAATCCAGCACCTTATCACTGGGCTACCACTGCCCTTGTAGGATTTTAGTCCTTGGTAATATGGCAGCTACCAAAGGCACATCATACGAAGGTCTTGTCCTGTCTTGTGTTTATACAGTTGGCCTCTACTTACAAAATTAATCCGTTCCAGAGCCTTTTTCGGAACCTGGAGTTTTCATAAGTAGAAGCGCATTTTACATGTAAACGTGTGATTTGTTCCAAGGCTCCCAAAACTACCCCATAAACCCTTTAAAAATGATAAAAGTACACCAATTTTGTATGAAATATGTATGAAATAGGTGTTAAAAGTAAAAGAAAATTATTTATTAAATGATTTAAACATTTTATTAACATATTAAACCATTTTATTAACGCACATACACACAAACACCTCTCTCTCTCTCTCTCTCTCTCTCTCTCTTGCTTTCTCTCCCTCTCTCTCTCTCTCTCTCTCTCTCTCTCGCTCTCTCTTTTTTATTGGTGTGCTCTGCTGAATGCTGGCTCCGCCCATACGCAGCTCGCAGCCGACGGAGCTTTTGAAACAGGGTATTGTATTTAAAGCGGAATTACCTGTTTGAAAGATCTGAGGTCCGGATTCAATATTAACTTGCTCCCTTGCGAGATTGGAGGTCTTTTGTCCCACAGAGCATTCTGTGCACGTAACATTTGTGGCGCCGCCCACTTCTGTGCAGAAAAATGCTTCGTGGCCAAATGCGGAACTTTTGAGACAGGCTCATCCGGACCTCCTCAAATAAGCTGCAATGAGTACACTCAAAATAACTCACGAAACTCACAAACCAACAGTACATCTCTCCTTTACTCTTTAACCGTGTGACAAACAAGCTTATGGGTACAGTACTTCAGCTCCCTCCTGGCCAATGGGAGGCCAATGGGAGGCCAGCGGGGCGGGATGTTGGGAGACAGCCAATGAGAGAGCAACTCACACATTGTTTGAATTTTTGAATAGCGCGTTTGAATTTTTGAATGGCACATTTAGTGCTTTTCGGAAGAAGAGGTTGTTTTGTATACAGAGGGCGAAAATTTCGTAAACTATTTTTTGTAACCTGGATTTTTCGTATTCAGAGGTTTTCGTAAATAAAGGACCAATGGTATCTATGTTCGGTGGCTAAGACAGCCAGTTTATATCGAAGGCACATCCACATATGCCAATGGATGTTAATCAGTGGCAGCTGGCTATGACAACAACAGACATCAGTGACTATACGAGACACCGCACAGGTCTAGTCTGATCTGATCCCACAGAAGAGTTACTGTAGCACAAAGTAATGTCCATGATAAATTGGTGATACCGATACAGATACACCACATATGGGGCTGCCCAGCCCCAGACCAATTTGGTGTTGTTGATATGATGGCTGATTACTATATACATGTGACTTTCCAGTCTCAGCTTGTTTAGGCAGATCCACAGTGGTATATGACTCCACAGCTGCAGTCCTCCATCCATTCTTTTTTTTTTTTCTCACTAATGATATTTCAGCAGGACATCTCCCTAATTCTGCCTGGAACCCAGTGATGGATAATCCTCAGTGCAGCAATTTCTATCTAATTCCAAAAATACACAAGAAAAATAATCCCAGATGTCCAGTTTGTTCTGGTCCCACTGGAATTACATCCACATGTTTAGTCGACATTTTCCAGCCCATTGTTCAGTCATTACCAACAATTTCTAGAAACATCTCTCAAGAACAGTCCCTGTAATATGATCCTTACCCCCACACACGGACATCCAACGCCTGGACACAGAGAACATTTAAAACATTTCCTAGACATACTACTTGACAGGAAACCTCTACCTTGATTCTCCTAAGCTTATCAAATGGTGGTGTAGTGCTCAGCATGTCTGCCTCACGAAGAAGGTCATAGCTTCGAGGCCCCGGGCATTTCTTTGTGGACTTGTTCTGCATGTTCTTGCATGGGCTTTCTCTGGGTACTCTAGTTTCCTCCCATAGTCCAAGGACTTGCACATTAGGTTAATGGCCTGTCCAAAGTGCCCCAAAGTGTGAGTGTGAATGGTTGTGCATGTGTTGGCACTGTGATGGCCTGGCACGCTGTTTGGGGTGTCCCCTGTATTGTCTAGTTTTGGCACTGGTAGGTTTAAGCAGTTAAGCAAATCAGTAAGTAAGTGAGTGAGCCTGTTAGAGCTCATTGTAACAATTAATTGCTTGGCTACATTTTTTAAACCAGGTGTTAGAGCCCAATGGACAGTAAAATGGGAAACTGCTATGCAAACCTCATCACTGGATTTATTGAGCAAATGTTCTCAGAGCGATTTATGGGGTATGTTCCCAAACTAGTGAAGCATGGTCTGGTAGTCTTTAGTACAGCTGCCTCACAACAAGAAGGCCCTCGGTTTGAGTCCCAGACTTGGTGAGGGTCAATGGCGTAGTGTTTGGAATACTGAGCTTATGATGGAAAGGTTGTTGGTACAAATCCTTGTTAGATTCCAACCAGGGCAAAGTGGTAGCCACAGCTGTACTCTGTCTAACACAGTGGTTCCTGACCTGGGTTCGATCGAACCCTAGGGGTTCGGTGAGTCGGTCTCAGGGGTTCGGCGGAGCCTCTGCTACGGAGGTCAGGACACACCCGACTCATCATGTCAATTAGTGATGACACGCCCCGCTTGGCCATCACTGGCTGCAGATGATCACATTACATTGTTTGGCCAATCAGTGCCGCGGGAATTTAGCATGCTCAGTAGTCAATGTGTGAAGTCGTGAGATTTTTTCGGAATATTTTAATCCATACTATGTCGAGCAAAAAAAGAAAGTGGTCGGACGAATATGTACAACATGGATTCACATGCATCACGGAACGTGATGGGACTCAGCATCCTATCTGGATGATTTGCAATGCCAAGTTGAGCAACTCTAGTCTCGCACCGGCAAAACTAAAGGAACACTTCGTGAAACTGCCGGAGATGGGGAATACAAGAACACAACAGTACCTATGTCTTGAATTTGTAAAAAATCATATTTTTATTTTTCACTGATGAAGGGTTCGGTGAATGTGCATATGAAACTGGTGGGGTTCGGTACCTCCAACAAGGTTAAGAACCACTGGTCTAACAGCATAAATGACTACCAGGAAAAATACTGGACTTCTCAATCCGGGAGGAGTTTAACTCCGAGTTGCTTCAGTCTTTCAAAACTGGGGATAAGTTCTGGACTAATGAGCCATTAGGCTCAGATGTAAAATCCCAACAGCGCTTACTTTGATGAGGTTTTTTCTGTGCGGAGTTTGTATGCTTGTGAGGGTATCCTCTGAGTATCCAGTTTCCTGCCACAGCCCAAAGACATGCATTCATTCATTCATTCATTCATTTTCTGAACCGCTTAATCCTAATTAGGGAAGCGGGCAGGATAGGATCTTAGCCAACTCTAGGTGAGGGCAGGGTACACCCTGGACAGCTCGCCAGGCCATTGCATGGCCAACACTCACACAACCATTCACACCTGGGGGTGATTTGGAACAGCCAATTAACCTACTGTGCATGATTTTGGTCTGAGGGAAGAAACTGGAGTACCCAGAGAAAACCCACGCAAGCACAGGGAGCCAAAGATATGCACATTAAGCTAATTACCTGGGCCAAATTTCCCCTAGGTGCGAGTTTAAATGACTAAGCATGAGATGCACTGGAGAGCCGTGCAGGGTTCACCCTGCCTTTACTTAAAGTTAGCTGAGATAAGCTCCAGCCTCACTGCGATCTTAGTGGGATAAAGTGGTTCAACAAATGAACAAATGAATGAATTCTTCTTTGAAATAAGGGGCGGTGGTGGTCCTGTGGTAGAGCTGGCCATGTCTCTCAGTGTCTATGGTGAGATGCATGTCAAGGAACCATTACTGACTTTTGCTGAGAGTTGGCTTCGTAACCGTCAGCGGGTTTCTGCCCTGCGATGCCTGGCAAGCTGTCCAGGGTATACTCTGACCTCACCCAGTCAGTCTAGATGGGCATCGGCCTTCCCGTGACCCTAATTAGGCTGAAGCGGTTCAGAAAATGAATGAATGAATGAATGATTGAATGAATGCTTTGAACTATACATGGAAGATTACTCAGCCTGGCTCAGACATGTCATTCTCTTCCCATTCCAAAGATTTCAAAGATGCAGCGAGATTGAAGTAAACACATCCATTCATGCATTTTCTGAACCGCTTGATCCTAATTACGGTCGCGGGGATATGCTGCTAATTTAACATCTCTGGATTCTCTAGGATCATCCAAGACTTCGCAGTGGCCCATATTACACTGGTGAGAGAATGGATGCACTGACCTTTAACATTCCTGTTGATGTTCATTTTTCATTCAATTTATAAAAACATGAATATTATACTCCTAGGCAGTGGTGGCCTCGTGGTAAGGTGTTTTATCACTGAACCTAAAGTTGGGGGTTCAAGCTCCATTATCAATGGGTTGTCACTGTTCCCCCAGTGCACTAACTGGGTTATCAAAGGCTGGTCATGTCTCTCATTGTCCATGGAAGGGGTCAGCAACCTTTTTGAATCTGTAGAGCTACTTCTTGGGTTCCAATTAATGTGAAGGGCTTCCAGGTCGACACACACTTCTGAAATTACAAATTTGCTCAATTTACCTTTAATTACATGTTATTATTATTAATAATTAATGATATTCATCTATGTGAAGATATTGATTTGATTTAAAAATATATTTAAAAAAATTAAATGCAGCTCAATGGAGATTGGCGCTATGGAGCCGTGGGCCTATCCTAAAAATAGCAGTGAACAGGTCCGCGGGCAACTTATATTGTCTTGCGGGCTACCTGGGGCCCATGGGCACCATGTTGGTGATCCCTGGTCTATGGTGTGAGGTTGGTTCATGTACAAGAACCATTGCTGACTTTTGACAAGAATATCTGCAAAGCCGTCAGCGTGTTTCTGTCCTGCGATGGCCAAGCGAGCTGTCCAGGGTGTACTCTGCCCTCGGCTGAGATGGGCGCCAGCCTCCCCGCGACCCTAAAGAGGACTAAACGGTTCAGAAAATGAATGAATGAATGAATGAATGGATATATATATATATATATATATATATATATATATATATATATATATATATATATATATATATATATATATATATATATATATATATATATATATATATATATATATATATACACGCACACAATCAAAACAGAACATGTTTGTCAGGAACTGTTTCGATATTGAAGCAAATAACATTAACCATGATATTAAGGATTTACAAATAGATAAATATATAAGTTTCCCATATCATCCCGACTGCCCAACTGATTTCAAATGAAATAAGTTTCAAGTTAAAAGTACTTCGATTGAACCATCTATTCAGACATTTGTTCCTTTATGCACACTTGAGGAGATTTGAGCTGAATCCTTGAAGCATAGTGACGTAGTGTTTTAATAAATTACAATGCATTTCCTGCTTTGGCAGGAAGTCAGTGCTTCCTCTATACCAGCAGGAGCTCTGGCACGCTCCAGCGAGCGACCCGCAATGCATTCCTCTGGTTACTGCTGTCAGGGACAACAGGAAACGTTTTAATTTAGCCGACTTCCCTTATCTCGTCACATTGGCTATTCATTAATGACGCATTTTAATTAGCCATTAGTTAACACGTTTCTAGTGTCAGAGATATGACGAGAGAATCCCAATGGGGAATGTATGCGGAGGAAATGGAGAGATGAATACTCTCTCTCTCTCTCTCTCTCTCTCTCTCTCTCTCTCTCTCGCTCTCTCTCTCTCTCTCTCTCTGAGGAGGTGTCAGACTGTGTGTGTTGCGAGCGTGTGTATGTGTGGGACAGTGTGGAGCACAATAATAAGTGTGTAGGGAATACAAGAGCATAGTTACTGTGTGTGTGTGTGTGTGTGTGTGTGTGTGTGTGTGTGTGTGTGTGTGTGTGTGTGTGTGTGTGTGTGTATCATGGTCATGGTCTCTATTGTCCCTTACTACAATGATAGCCCACAAGTGAACATCCTTTAAAAAGCCTGCTCTGTGTGTAATAGTGGTGTCTAATAATTGTCCTGAGAGAGAGAGAGAGAGAGCGAGAGAGAGAGAGAGAGAGAGAGAGATTAAAACTAATTAGCATGCAAATAAGGCCACAGCAGATTTGCGTGGCGGTCAGTCTAAGTCTACACTGACTGCCTTAATTAAAATTGTTTACAAAGTGGCGTGGTTCATTTTCAATATACATGGTTTTGATACTGTAAACATATATTGACACACATAAACACAAAAACGCATATACACACACACACACACACACACACACACACACACACACACACACACACACACACACACGTATACATATTAATATTAACTTTCTTGTTTGTATGTATGCTATTCTTACTTTCTCTAATGAAGAGCAATACAGTATTGAATAAAATAAATGTAGGAGGACACACACTGAGGCATGATGTAATTGGAAATTAATCAACTACACAAAATGGATTACTTTTGTTTCACTGCACAAAATGAATATATATAGTGCATATATATATAGTTTCGTAAAGAGTAGCTGCAAAGTCGTCAGCGTGTTTCTGTCCCTTGCTAAAAAAGGGTTGTGACAGGAAGGGCATCCGACGTAAAAACCTGAAAGTTTTTACTTTCGCTGTGGCGACTCCCGAGTAAAAGGGAAAAAGCCGAAAGGAAGACAGACATATATATATATATATATATATATATATAAAAGTGTATATGTGTGTATATATATATATATATATATATATATATATATATATAAGTGTATATGTGTATATATATATATATATATATATATATATATATATCTTAATACGATGCATGCTTAATATATTGACTTACTAGATTATTGTTTGAATTTGTATCTTTTTTACTCACTCCTTTGCTTTGTCACAGCCAACATAGGGTAAAGGAAGAATATACCGTGAACAGCTCACCAGACCAACATACAACCACTGACAGTCATCTCCTCATCTAGAGCAATTTGAAACAGCCAGTTAGCCTAAACTGCATATCTTTGGACTGTTGGAGGAAGCTGGGGTAGGTAGTCTGTTGGGCTTTTTACACCCGAGCCTAGTGGCTCATCAGGCCGGTGCTTACGGTTTCTGTAGTTCAACTCCTCCTGGATGGGACATTAGTCCATTGCAGGTTATCTCCCCAGTATATTTTTACTGGTACCCATTTATACTGTTGGGTGAACAGGGGCACATTTGTGGTTAAGACCTTGCCCAAGGTTCTTAGCACAGTAGGGGGTCTAACCATATTCGAACACACAACCTCCTGATCATGGGCCCAGCACCCTAACCACTACGCCACCAACCCCACTGGGAAACTGGGCGACCTGGAGGAAACCCACGCATGCACAGAGAGAAGGAACAAACTCCACACAGAACGCCCTCACTAAGTCTGGAACTATAACCCAAAACCTTCCTGCTGTGAGGTGAACTTATATTTTTCTATACAGGTCGTGTCTGACTTATGACCGCATTTGGTTCTGACCATCAGGTTGTAAGACGGTTTGGATGCAAGTTGGGTCTGTACATGTATTACCACTATGATGTACTGTATACTGGACCTTTCTACAAGTGTCAAAAATGTGTTTGCAATCTTTTTAACTTTCTTTAGACTTTTATATATGGAGGAGGAGGAGGAGGAGGAGGAGGGCTATTGCACATGTATTTTCAACCTAATGCTTCTCTTTACAAAGGACGTGGGGGAGATATCAGAGTCACTTCTAGCGAATCAATTCATGGTTCAAAGAATCAAGCGTTGATTCCAGAGCATCGGAGTCATTGTTCGGCTCAGATAATGGAAAGAGGAAGAGTACAGGATGGATATATATATAAATCTTCTTTTCCTTTCAGCTGTTCCCTTCAGGTGTCGCCACAGTGAATCATCTGCCTCCATCTCACCCTATCCTCTGCATCTTCTTCTCTTACACCAACTACCTTCATGTTCTCCTTCACCACATCCATAAATCTCTTTTGTCTTCCTCTAGGCCTTCTGCCTGGTAGTTCCAACCTCAGCATCCCACTACCAATATATTTACAATCCCTCCTCTGCACATGTCCAAACCATCTCAATCTAGCCTAAAAAAAAAAAAAAAAAAAAAAAAAAAAAAAAAAAAAAATATATATATATATATATATATATATATATATATATATATATATATATATCTACACAGTCAGCCCCCTTCTTACGAAATTAATCCTTTATCGGAACCTGGAGTTTTCTTAAGTCGAGGCGTATTTTACATATAAAACGCATGATTCGTTCCAAGGCTCCCAAGACTACCCCATAAACCCTTTAAAATTATAAAAGTACACCAAATTTGTATGACATATGTGTTAAAAGTAAAAGAAAATTATTTATTAAACTATTTAAAAATTTTATTAACATATTAAATAATTTTATTAACATTTTTATTAATTTAACTATTATTCAACACTTTATATTAACCAATCTTTTTATTAACCAAACCAAACAATATTAAACATTAAATATTTTTATTCACCATTTTTTTATTAACCAACCAAACAATATTAAACATGATTAAGCATTTGTGACACGCTTTGCCAAGTGCGGGCTGCGTTGCAGTCAACACCGGAGCTTTTCGGGCAGAACGCAGTTTGTCTGAACCTCCGATCTGTCAAGCAGGCAAGTGCACTTTGAACACTTGTTTAGTACAACATTCACTCATTTGCTTGAGGGATTGGAGGTCTGGATGAGACTTGTTTTGCCCACAATCAGCGGAGCGCACCACATTTATTAAACATTTACTGAATTAAACAACTTAAAAAAACAAAAAATAAGCTGCAATGAGCACTTTCAAAAAAACTCACGAACCAACAGTACATCTCTCCTTTATGCGTGTTAAAAACAAGCATTATCAGTACAGTACTATGGAGATTTAGCTCCCTCCTGGCCAATGGGAGGCCAATGGGAGGGCAGCGGGGCGGGATGTTGGGAAACAGTCAATGAGAGAGCAACTTGCGCATTGTTTGAATGTTGCGTTTTAATGTTTGAATGGTGTGTTTGAATGTTTGAATGGCGCATTTTGCACTTTCCATAAGATGAACTTGTTTCGTATACAGAGGACAAAAATTTAGGAAAATGTTTTTCGCATACTGGATTTTTTGTATTCAGGGGTTTTCATAAGAAGGGGGCCGACTGTATATATATATATATATATATATATATATATATATATATATATATATATATATATATATATATATATATATATATATATATATTTTATATATTTGACCTTCACAGATAGCCTCGAATTAGCTCGGCTAGGCTGATGATATTCACGTACTGTACATGATACCCAAGTATATAGCTATTTAATTATTTTTTTTAGTCACGGATGGTTGTAAAGTTGTAAGTCATGAATACTTAAGTCAGACACTCCTTGTAATGCTGTTATTGTCAAATTTTACAGTCACTGTGGAACCATGGTGTATGAACTGCTTGTATGGTTCCTCCAGGTACTTTGGTTTCATCCTACAGTCCGAGAACATGCTAGTAGCCCCCCCGAACACACACACAACCCCTTTATAGGATCAATTGGCCTGGCATATAAATGAAGAAATAATGTTAGTAAATTTAACAAAGTGAAAACGTGCGACCACATTTATTTCTGGTTGCCATGGTTTCCCTGCAGATATGGCCTACATATCTATTGTATACAGAACATGTTCAAAAGCAGGGATTTGACTGGAAGACACAGGTCTTTCTTAAAGACAGATGTCCTACTCATTGTAATTTAAAAATCGCATCTATACAGTGCCTTGACCAGGATGGTGGTATGGTATGCAGGATGACGCTGATGGTGAGGAAGGTGAAGAAGGCAAAGGCAGAGCAGAAGACAAAGTGGTGGAAGTTGAAAAAGATAAAGTGACTTATGAACGCGGAGGTAAGAGCACACAGGTAGACTTCATCTTGTGTAGGTGAGGTAATTTGAAGGAAGTCAGTGACTGCAAAGTAGTAGTGGGTGAGAGTGTTGCCAAGCAGTATAGGATGGTGGTGTGCAGGATGACTCTGATGGTGAGAAAGGTGAAAAAGGCAAAGGCAGAACAGAAGACAAATTGGTGGAAGCTGAAAAAAGAAGAGTGTCGTTTTGTCTTCAAGGAGAAGTTGAAACAGGCTTTGAGTGGTCAGGAAGTGCTTCCAGATGACTGGACAACCACAGCCAATGTGATCAGGGAGACCGGTAGGAGAGTACTTGGTGTGTCCTCTGGAAGGAAAGTAGATAAGGAAACTTGGTGGTGGAATGAGGAAGTGCAGGAGTGTGTACAAAAGAAGAGGTTAGCTAAGAAGAAGTGGGACACAGAGAGGACCGAAGAGAGTAAACAGGAGTACAGGGAGACACAGTGTAAGGCGAAGGTAGCGGTGTCAAAGGCCAAACAGAGGGCGCATGATGACTTGTATGATAGGTTGGACAGTAAGGAGGGAGAAAATGATCTATACAGGTTGGCACAGCAGAGAGATAGAGACGGGAAGGACGTGCAGCAAGTTAGACTGATAAAGGACAGAGATGGAAATGTAATGACTGATGACAGAAGTGTACTGCGAAGATGGAAAGAGTACTTTGAAGAGCTGATGAATGAGGAAAATGAGAGAGAAAAAAGAGTAGAAGAGGTGACCGTTGAGGAGCAGGATTTAGCAAAGATTAGTAAGGGTGAAGTGAGGAGGGCATTGAAGAAGATGAAGAATGGAAAGGCAGTTGGTCCTGATGATATACCTGTAGAGGTATGGAAGTGTCTAGGAGAGGTAGCAGTAGATTTTCTTACAAGAACATTCGACAAGGTCTTAGAGAGTGAGAGGATGCCAGAGGAATGGAGGAGAAGTGTGATGGCTCCCATTGTTAAGAACAAGGGAGACGTACAGAGTTGCGGAAACTACAGAGGGATAAAGTTGATGAGCCATACGATGAAGTTATGGGAAAGAATAGTGGAAGCTAGACTAAGGTCAGAGGTCTGCATTTGTGAACAACAGTTTGGTTTCATGCCAAAAAAAGAGCACCACAGATGCAATGTTTGCTTTGAGGATGTTAATAGAGAAGTACAGAGAAGGTCAGAGGGAAAATCTTGAGAGGTGGAGGTATGCCCTGGAATGGAGAGGAATGAAGGTTAGCCTCAGAAAATCAGAATGCATGTGTGTGAATGAGAAGGACCCAGGAGGAACGGTGATGTTACAGGGAGCAGATCTAACGAAGGTGGAGGATTTTAAGTACTTAGGCTCAACAATCCAGAGCAATGGAGAGTGTGGAAAAGAGGTGAAGAAGCGTGTGCAGACAGGCTGGAATGGTTGGAGAAAAGTGTCCGGTGTGATGTGCGATAGGAGAGTGTCAGCAAGAATGAAAGGAAAAGTGTACAAGACGGTGGTGAGGCCAGCGATGTTGTATGGTTTAGAAACAGTGGCGTTGGGGAAAGACAAGAGGCAGAGCTGAAGGTAGCAGAGATGAAAATGCTGAGGTTCTCTCTCGGAGTAACGAGGATGGATAGGATCAGAAATGAGTACATTAGAGGAACAGCCCATGTAAGATGTTTTTGAAACAAAGTCAGAGAGGCTAGATTGAGATGGTTTGGACATGTACAGAGGAGGGATAGTGAGTATATTGGCAGTAGGATGCTGAGGTTGGAACTACCAGGCAGAAGGCCTCGAGGAAGACCAAAGAAGAGATTTATGGATGTGGTGAAGGAAGACATGAAGGTCGTTGGAGTCAGAGAGGAAGATGCAGAGGACAGGGTGAGATGGAGGTGGATGATTTGCTGTTGCGACCCCTGAAGGGAGCAGCCGAAAGGAAAAGAAGAAGATCTATATAGTGCCTTGGTCTCAGAAAGATTCTCAAAAAAAGAACTCTCCTCTCATCGCCGTTATCATCTATTTATTTATCACCAGTGCTGCTTTATTTTCAATCATGAGGAATGCCAAGATTGGAAATGTTGAAAGCTACATGGATATTCACTTTCTGAATCCTATTAAGGTCATGGAAAGGCTGGAGTCTATCTCAGCCAACAATGAGCGAAGGTACGGTTCACCCTGAACAGCCCGTCAAACCATCACAGCACACACGCACACACTACCATTCACATTCGCACATTCAGGCAGATTGGAACAGCCAGTCAGCCTAATGTGCAAACTCTTGGACTGTGTGAGGAAACCCATGCAAGGATGAGGAGAACATGCAAACTACACCCAGGAACGCTTGGGCCTGGGACTTGAACCCAGAACCTTTTTGCTATGAGTCAGACATGCTTACCACTCACTAACGTCTTTGCCGAACTGTGAAATTCTATCAGGGTCACGGGGAAGCAAGAGCCTATCTCAGCCAATACTGGGTGAAAGTGGGGTGCACCCTGAAAAACATGCTGAACAATTTTGGTGCCGACACACACATAACCATTCACACAATTAGCCTAATGTGCATGGATTTGGACTGTGGGAGGAAACTGCAGTACACAGAGGAAACCCATGCAAGTTTGAACTGGTACGCTAAACATGATTGTGATCAATGTAATCAAAAGCAGGTTCGGGGGGGGGGGGGGGGGGGTTATGGAGTCACACCGGGTGTACATCTGTTTCACTGATGTGCGCCTCACAGGTAGAAGTCCCCGAGTTTGAGGCTGGGGCCCAGCAAGGCCATTTCTGTGTGGAGTTTGCATGTCCTTCCCAATGCGCATGCTTTATCCGGGTACTCGGGTTTCCTATAACAGACCAATAATATTCACCTTACAGTTTCAAACTGCCCCACGTGTGAGAGTGAGTGTGAAGGGTTGTGTGCTTGTTGCCAAGTGATGGTCTTTCAAGCTGTTCAGGGTGTACCCGACATTCGGCTGAGGTGACCTTCATCCTCCCTGTGACCCTGATAGTCATATTATTAGAAAATAATTTGAGGAATGAGTGAGAGAGTGAAAAGAATCGAATAGCACTTGCATTTATATTTACAGGTTCATGTTGCACACACTGGCTTATCCGGAACAATCTGTAGCAGTGCTCACAGAATATTATCAGATTAGTAATAGACATATAAAGTGTGCGGGCGGCACGTGTGGAGTACAGCTTGGCATGTCCGCCTCACAGTGAGAAGGCCTGGGTTCGATTCCCAGTTCGAGTGTTTCTACAAGGTGTTTTCATGTTCTCCTCTTTCTTGTGGGGGTTTCCTCTGGGTACCCTGGTTTCATCCAAAAAACAGGCATTTATCCATTTTGTGAACCGCTTAATCCTAATTAGTGGGCGGTGTACACCCTGTACAGCTCGCCAGACCATGGCAGGGCCAACACTCACACAACCATTCATACAGCATCCATTTAACCTACTGTGCATGTTTTTGGACTATGGGAGGAAACTCACGCAAGCACGGGCAGAACATGCACACTCCACACAGAAACACCCGAGATGGGAGTCGAACCCAGGACCTTCATGATGTGAGGCGGACCCAGAAAACATGCACAGTCGGCTCACACAGTGAGTGTGAGTGTGAGTGGTTGTGTGAGTGTTGGCCCTGCAATGTGTACAAGGTTTACTCTGCCCTCATCCAGAATCGGCTGAGATGGGCACCAGCCTCCCCGTGACCATAATTATGATTAAGCGGCTGAAAAAATGAACAACTACACATTTATGCATGTTTTCCGACATAACATTTGCGTGCCATCTTGTGAACAGTGACATTCATCAGTCTGTAGAAACAAGAATACATCGGAAATAAAAGTACTGCTGGTGGTTTATAACGCAGAGAGAAACACTGGACATACACACATGGACCCTACAGGGACATCCAGATTTATTTAGTGTGTGGTAATAGGAAAAGTAAACAGCCCAACCTTCAGAATTACAAATGTAATCATCATGCATAGCGAAATGACACTAATCGCTGTGAGAGCAATTCCTAATCTCCAGAGCTCGACAGAGGTCACCCAAACCAGGGCCAAATCAAAGTGATTATGGCTCAGCAGATCAATACACACTTTATATGAGATTTATTCAGCCTCGTCGAATCACACGGGCTCAGCAGAAAATAAGACGGGTGTGGTTTAGATGAACTGTCGCACCACAGGGCCAGCCGAGGCATAAATCTCTACAAAAATATTCAACCCGAAATTTGGGGTGGTGGTCGGGGTGATGGTGGGGGATAGCAACCGGGGGTGGGAGTGGGGGTGGGGTGGGGGTCTAGTTGATCAACTCAAGGAATGTGCGGGCAAGTGAACGAGTGGCGCACTTCACAGAGCATTGGAGTGCATTCATTACTTAACAGGAAATAGCGAAAATGTTTCATTAGTGATGTTGTGTTAATGAATATACAACACACACATAAAAACTAGACCTGTAGTTTAAGTATGCTCACACACACACACACACACACACACACACACACACACACACACACACACACACACACACACGGTTTAACAGCAGCGCCTCAGGCCACCCAACCAGTCATGTCTCCCACCATTGTGTCTGGAGAAATAGGAAAGCTCTGGTACCATCACACACACACACACACACACACACACACACACACACACACACACACACATACACACACACACACACACACACACACACACACTTACACGGTCCTTTAGAGGATATCTCTAATCTTTGCACACACATCTATCTCTGCTGGGAAAATAATGGTTGCCTCACTACAATTAGCGTAATGACTCTGGAAAAGACACACACACACACACACACACACACACACACACACACACACACACACACACACACACACATATGCACATGCACACAAATGCTTTTATTCACATTAACATCCAGACAAAATGCTCTCTCTTTCATGTCGTTGTCCGTGCAAATTCAAATTGCGCAGCGCCGTTAACCTTGCTAACCCCCAGCCTCTGTCTGGTCCAGGCTTCACAAGATGGAATCTCAGAAACAGAGAGAGGGGGAACTAGACAGATATGCAAGAAAGGTTAAGAATTGAAGAAGCAGGAAGAATCCAAGGCCAGTGCAAAGAGCAAAGGTGATATTTAAAACATTAAACTTTCTACACTGGTGTTTCATCTTATATTTCCGTAGCGTAGGCTGAGCTGCCTGGTTTCGTAAGTGAAACTACATGAACTATCACGACTGTGAATGAATGCAGCTCAAGAATCTATCCAGTTCTTTTTCCTTTTGATTCTAGTGGACTGCTGGCCAAGAATGCAAGGCGGAGAAGTGATATGTATGATCCATAACAACAAATGAGTCCGGGAAGTCTTTCCGAAGCATTCAGTTTCTAAAAACTAGAAGGATTTTACAATGCTTTGGATATGCACATGAGAATCAAAATAAATAAATAAATAAAACATAAAGAATTATTGCAAAATTTACTGGATAAGTTCTGCAGAATATACAATAAATTTGCCTTGGGTGCTTATTTATTTCTGACATTGTGTTTATAGATATAAAACAAGTCAAAACAGAAAAGCACAAAAAGACAAACATATTATACAACACCGGTGAAATACAACACTGGTAACATGCAACACGGTAAAATACAACACCGGTAACATACAACACCGGAAAGAAATAACACTTGTAACATACAACACAGGTAACAAACAACATCGGTAACATACAACACTGGTAACATACAACACCGGTAACATACAACAGCGGTAACATACAACACCGGTAACATACAACACCGGTAACATACAACACTGGTAACATACAACACCGGAAAGAAATAACACTTGTAACATACAACACAGGTAACAAACAACATCGGTAACATACAACACCGGTAACATACAACACCGGTAACATACAACACCGGTAACATACAACACCGGCAACATACAACACGAGTGACATACAACACCGGAAAGAAATAACACTTGTAACATACAACACAGGTAACAAACAACATCGGTAACATACAACACTGGTAACATACAACACAAGTAACAAACAACATTGGTAACATACAACACCGGTAACATACAACACTGGAAAGAAATAACACTTGTAACATACAACACTGGTAACATACAACACCGGCAACATACAACACGAGTAACATACAACACCGGTAACATACAACACCGGAAAGAAATAACACTTGTAACATACAACACAGGTAATAAACAACATCGGTAACATACAACACTGGTAATATGCAACACTGGTAACATACAACATGAGTAACATACAACACCGGTAACATACAACACCAGTAACATACAACACCGGTAAGAAATAACACCAGTAGCATACAGCACTGGTAACATACAACACCGGTAACATACAAAACTGGTAACATACAACACCGGTAACATACAAAACTGGTAACATACAACACCGGTAAAATACAACACCCATAACATACAACACTGGTAACTTACAACAACAGTAATAAATAACATTGGTAACATACAACACCGGTAATATACAATACTCGGAATATACAATACCAGTGACATACAACACGTAACATACAACACTGGTAGCATACACCGGTAAGAAATAACACCGTTAATATACAACACTTGTAATATACCATACACCATACTAATAATATATAATATCAATAATATATAACACTGGTAATAGTCAACACTGGAAATATACAATACTTGTAACATCAGTAATATACAGTAGTGGTAAAAAATAACATCTATAAGAAATGACATTAGTAATATACAAGACTAGTAATACACAACACTCGTTATATACAACACTTGTAATATACAAGACTGGTCATATATAACGCTGGTAATAAATAACACCTGTAATATACACTGAGGGCAGTGGTGGTCTAGCGGTATAGGGCGTTGGATCACTGATCGAAAGGTTGAGGGTTCAAGTCTCACTCACCGCAAGGTTGTCACACCCCTAAGTGCTGCTAACTGTGTTATCAAAGGCCGGCCATGTCTCTCACTGTCTATGGTGTGAGGCATGTAAAAGAACCATTGCTGACTTTCGACAAGAGTAGGCTGTAAAGCCGTCAGCATGTTTCCGCCCTGCAATGGCCTGGCGAGCTGTTCAGGGTGTACTCTGCCCTCGCCCGGAGTTGACTGGGATTGGCTCCAGCCTCCCCGCAACCCTAATTAGGATTAAACGTTTACAGAAAATGAACTGATCTGATATACATCACTTGTAATATACAACACCAGTAATAATTAACACTGATAATATACAACACTGGTAATATACATCACCAGTAATATGCAACACTATTAATATATATTACATGTAATATGCAACTCTGGCAATATGCAACACTGGTAATATGAAACACTTGTAATAAACGTTTTATATACAACAATGGTAACATACAACACTGGTAATAGGCAGCACAGGTAATATACAACACCAGTAATATACAACACTTGTAATATACAACACCAGTAATATACAACACTTGTAATATACCATCGGCAATATGCAACACTGGTAATATTTAACACTGGTAATGTACAACACATGTAATATACAATACTGGTGGAATGCAATGCTGATAATAGGCAACACCGATAATATGTACCACTGGTAATATACAACACCAGTAATATACAGCACTTGTAATGTAGAACCCCAGTATTATGCGCCACTAATAATATGCAACACAGCTAATATACAACACCAGTAATATATTCATCCATTTCCGGTGCGAGTGAAAAGAAGAAGCGGCTCGTGGCATGCGGTTGAGTGATATCGCAAAGGAATATGGAATATGGCAACAGCCAGTTAGTCTAATGTTCATATTTTGGGACGGTACGAGGAAACCCCATAAGCAAAACTACCATTCAGAAATGAATGGGGCTCAAATCGGGCTTTATTCCTCTAATACCACAAAAATACCATTGCAGAGGATGATTTACATCGGTTCATTTTCTATAACAGCGTAATTCTAATTAGGGTCGTGGGGAGGCTGGCGCCCATCCCAGCCGACTCCGATCGACGGCAGAGTACACCCTGGACAGCTCGCCAGGCCATCGCAGGGCGGAAACACACTGATGGCTTTGCAGCTACTCTTGTCGAAAGTCAGCAATAGTTCTTTTACACCTCACATCATAGACAGTGAGAGACATGGCCGGCCTATTATAACCCAGGTAGCTGCACTGGGCGGGGGGGTGGGGGGTGGGGTGTGTGACAACCTGTAGCGAGTGGGGCTTGAACCCCCAACCTTTGGATCAGTGATCCAGCATCTTTCATCAGTAGGCCACCACTGACTCTCCGAATGATTGACAATACTGTGAAATTAATTATTACCTTCTGTTCAATCAGGTTTGAGAACGTAAGAGAACAGGCAGGCAGTAATGGCCTGATGATGAAGTGCTAGATTTCTGATCCCAAGTTTGCCCCCCCCTCCCCCACCAAGTGCAGGTAACTGGGTTGTCCGAGACCAGCCATGTCTCTCACTGTAGCTGTAAAAGAACCAATGAAGACTTTCATCAAGAGTAGGCTGCATAGCCATCAGTCTGATTCCACCCTGTGGTGGCCTGGTGAGCTGTCTAGGGTGTACTCTGCCCTCGCTCAGAGTCGACTTAGATGGAGGCTAGCCTCTCCGTCACCCTAATTAGGATTAAGCAGCTCAGAAAATGAAGGAATTAATAAATTTAGGAGAACTGGGGTACAGATAATCTAATTTTTTTGTTTGATTAATCGTACTAAGGTCATGGGGAGAATGGAGCCTATCTCAGCTTGGGTCCACCCTGAACAATGTTTATGTGAAAATTGATACAGCTAATTGGGTTAACATAGATGTCTTTAGACTGCCAGAGGAAACCCATGCAACACAGTAAGAGTATGCAAACTCCACATAGAAACACCCTCACTGAACCTGGGACTCGAACCCATGACCCTACTGATGTGAGGTGGATGCACTAACCACGACACCACAGTCACTCTCATCAGATGACTCACAAGAACTTACAATTAAATTACCAAGGTGAGAAAATGATGCCGCATTTGTTGACGCAGACTTGTTGAAGTTATACTTTGTGCACACATGCATAAAGAATTTATTTATTTATTTATTTATTTTTATGTGTAAAGCACTGCAGATGAAGATGACACTCCTTTAAAAATTGGCCACACTCAGTTCTCGAACACGAAACAGATTAATTTTCCACTTTGAACTCCATGTCTGAATGTTTTTCAATGAGCCACAGGTGAGTGGGAGGCAGCGCTACGTCTAGACTTTGCAAGAGTGTGCTGACGCCAGACTGGGATGAACATGCAGGTTATTTTATTAGTGCGCGCGGGAAATAAACAAGACTTCAGTCCATCCTCAGCTTTAAAACTGTCCCTTCATTCATCCTGACATTTAGAAATGAGCGCATTTTCCATACAGTATTGTACTGTACGTACTGTATACTGCAGTTCCGCAGCAGTAGACGTGTCACATGGACCCAGATGCGAACGGATGAGGATAATTTGTCCGAGGTTGAATAAATCAATGCAACGCAATATGTTACTCTTCTGTTCAGGCACAGAGGGCATCGTGTGTGATGTGGCTAAAGTGCCTTGACCAGAACCAAACACTCTCACTCACTCTTTCATTTGCCCACAATCCTGGTACGGTCGGGGGATGACTGGAGTCTATCCTAGCCGGGGTCATGCAAGGACCAGGTACACTCTGAACAACTTATCAGTTCATCACAAGGCCAACACACACAGCCATTCACACTCATTCACACCTATTGGCAATTCGGAAAAGCCAATTAGCCTAGTGTGAATGTCTTTGGATTTTTGGAGGAAAGTAGAGTTCCTAGATGAAACCCATGCAAGCAAATGGAGAAATATGTCATGCGCTCCACCGAATGTAGGCGCTCGTCGCAGGTGACGGATGGTGCTTGTGAGACAAAGCGCGGCTTATTCGGACTTCCGGTCTTTCAACTGAGCAAGTTTGCGTTGAACACTTGTTTAGTACTCAACCTTCACTTGCTCACTTGAAAGATCGGAAGTCCGGATAAGCCTTTGTCCCACAAGCACCATACATCACGTGCCTACATTCGGTGGAGCGCCTCACATATACAGACCACACAGAAACACTTTTGCTCAGCATGGGACTTGGATCTTTTTGTTTTGAGGCGGATGTGCTTGCCACTTTGCCGCCATACCACCTGATGCACACTGACAATATTATTAATTGCTTAAATGGGTGTTTCCCTATAAATCTAAATTGACTAACGTGCCTTACCATATATGGAAGTGGGCTTGACCTTGGTTAGGTCGGTGGTGCTATATGGGGGATTATGCGTAAGCAATGGTAAGCGTATGCTCTGGTTGAGTAAGGCGTATGTTGATGTGTTCCATGTTCAGGTAGGGTTAAGATGATTCCCTCCAGGTTTCCCTCAAACCTTCACAGTGTGCTCTTCACAGGGTGAAATGCATGGCCAATTGGGTGAAGGACTTTAGAATAACTTGGAGGGTCTAAAACCTTCCACTTTCCCCAAAACTACACCATGACCTCCTCAGTGATGGAGTGAGAAGCTAGTACATCGAGAATCATGAGAAGATCTCCTCATATATGTTATGTTCCTTTCTTCATCTCGACTGGAGTAAATCTGGGTTACAAAATAACTGTTTGTTTTTTTTCTTACTGCTGATGAATGGTGTGCATTTGATGTGTGGTCTCCATATTTGCGTTTGTCATCCGTTTCGAACACGAGACCCTCATACCTTCGGGGAGCAAATCGCCAACTGTTGATTTTGTCGTTTTCTTAATATCTCTCAGTATTTCTGTAATCAACTGCCGTTTCGACTTGCTCGGTTGATCCACTCAGGGACGGCCTGGTGGCATTGTGGTTAGCATGACCACCTCTCAGCGAGAAAGTCCTGAGTTTGAGTACATGGCTTCTTGAGGGTGTCTGTTTGGGGTTTGCATGGCGTTTCTGGGCTTAAGGTGATTTCCTCCAGCTACTCAGCTTTCCTCCTACAGTCGAAAGTCATGTACATTAGGTGAACTAGCTGTTTCAAATTGCCCCTATTTGTGGATGTGAATGTGTATGGGTGTTTGTGTGTTGCCCAGCAATGGGTGGGTGAGCTGTTCCTACTGTTCCTGCCTTCGATTAGTGTCGACTGATACAGAAATCAACCTCCCCATGACCCTAATAGCAGGTTAAAGAGAATAAATGTAACTCTGACTTTGTATCTGATCTGGAAAATATTCATTTATTCATTTTCTGATACCCTCATTTCACTGGAGCGTGGAATGCAATTATCGTGGCGGAAAGGCATGGAATGCACGGAGGATCTTTGGCATTTTTACTCAGAAAATGAATCAAAAACCTACGGAAAATTGTACCCTCGGAACACCTTCGGAACGTTCACGGAATGTGCGAAAAAGACATGGAAAGACCGCTGTACAATGTTGGAATACATGCGTAAAAGCGCTCGGATTACCTATGAAACCAGTGCGGATTGCAAAGGAAGACCTTTTCACTGAATGTTCACGGAAAGCACGGAACACGAGGAACGACTACGGCACTACTCCATTTTAGAAGGAAGAGCTACGGAATGATTGCTGAACAGGCGGAAGGAAAGCGGAACATTCACGTTCAACATGGAATGACTGAGGAATGACCGAGGAATACCCGGCGTAACCACGTTTCAACGAGGAAAAATCGGCAAAGATCAAAGGATTTGCTCCTGATTCCGCCTATAAATACGCGCAATGACCAAGGAAGCTCATTCTCTCATTCAAACTATATGTTTAGAATATATAATATGTTCATAATGTTCAATAAATTTAAAATTTAGCATATGTTTGTAATTTACCATATGTTTCTAATCTGCAATATGTTTATAATTTACAAAAAATTTAAAATCGAACATATGTTCATATGTTTAATATCAATAATGGCAATACGTTCCTTTTATTTGCACCTCAATCGTTCCAGACTAAAAACCATGCATACAAGTCCAAACCACAGTGATTATAACTTTAAAACTTTATTACATGAACAGGAAAACAGGAAAAATAAAGTGAATGAACTGGAATAATTTATAGTGGAAGTGACTTCCTTGAGTGTTTCGCAAGTCTTCCGTGTTATCCGCAACCCTTCCGCAAACCTTCCGTGAGTATTCCGTGGGGATTCTGTGGTCGATTTTTTGACCACCTGAAAACAGGAGGAATGTTCGCGGAATGTTCACGGAAGACTTGTGGAATAAAAGGAACAATCACATTTTCGGAAATGATGGAACATTTGTGGAAGGACTGCGGAACGTAAAGGAACACTGTCGGAAAATTTTTCCCTTAAACGTTCAAATATGTTCATGTAACATGTTCAAAAGCACGTTCGTGGAAGATTTTGGCCTGACGGAAGAGGAGAAATACCTTCGGAATCGTACGGAAGGGCACGGAAGATGACGGAATGACTGAGGAACGCTGGAGGATGACTACGGTTTTGCTTCCACAAGTCTGCCGCGCTCCAGTGAAATGGGGGGTATAAGCCACGTGATCAATATTAGGGTCGCAATATTAGGGTCGCAGGGTGGCTGAAAGCCATCTCCGCCGACTCTGGGAGAGGAGTGGGTACACCCGGGACGACTCACCAGACCATCACAGAGCCAACACTTACACAACCAGTCACACTTTCACCTAGAGATTTGGAACAGCCAATCAGCCATTCTGCATGTTTCTGTACTGTGAGAGGGAACCAAAGAACCTGGAGGAAACCCGCACAGGCACGGGGAGAACATTCAAACTCCACACAGAAACACTTATATGTATATACTGTAATAACAACACTTCACAGTATAACAAACACAGGTTTTTTTTAATTCTAAGTCGAAACAACTGTATAGGGATTGAAATCATTGATTCATCTTAGGCCTGACTCTTTACTGATATCATTCCAAGATCAATAAATTGCCTCGAGACGAGTAAAGTGCTCATGTGGATTCCAAACATATATCCTCCATTATAATCTTCTTTCTGCAATGCAGAAACACTCTCGCCCCAGAGCAAAAAGGTCCTGAGTTCAAGCCCTGTGGCCGGTGGGGACATTTCTGTATGGAATTTGCATGCTCTCCATACATTGGCTTGTGCTGCTTGGGGTCTCCTCCTCAATTTCAATACATGCACGTCAGGTTATTCATATATTCATTTTATGAAGCAATTAATACTAATTTAGTGGGGCCGGTGGTTTAGTGGTTAGGGTGCTGGGCTCATGATCGGGAGGTTGTGTGTTCGAATTCCAGTTGGACCCCACCATGATAAGACCCCTGGGGAAGGTCTTAACCACAAGTGTGCCTCTGTTCTCCCAGCAGTATAAATGGGTACCAGTAAAAATATACTGGGAAGGTAACCTGCGATGGACTAACGTCCCATCCAGAAGGGGTTGAATTCCTGGTAGCTTCACGCTATGGAAACCCAGGGGGAAGCACCAGCCTGATCAGCCACCATGGCTTGGGTGTAAAAAGCCCAACAGATTTAATACTAATCAAGTGGGGCCAGTGATGTAGTGGTTAGGGTGCTGGGTTCATGATCGGGAGGTTGTGAGTTCGAATCCCAGTTAGACCCCCCCCCCCACTGTGCTAAAACCCCTGGGCAAGGTCTTAACCACAAGTGTGCCTCTGTTCTCCCAGCAGTATAAATGGGTACCAGTAAAAATATATTGGGAAGGTAACCTGTGATGGACTAGCGTCCCATCCAGGAGAAGTTGAACTTCTGGTAGCTTCACGCTATGGAAACCAGGGGATAAGCACCAACTGAGTAATTAGGGTCGCTTGGAGGCTGTCACCCATCTCAGCAAACTCTGTGTGAGGTCAGAGTACACCCTGGACAGCTCGACCAACCATCATGGCAGAATCATGCTGACAGCTATGCAGTTACTCAGCCCATTGCTTGTATTTAAAGATAATTATTATTAATAATTAATGATATTACATCATTGCCACCAAGGTTTCCAGGAAGCTGTTAGGTGTTGGTAAAGCCAGAAGAGAGTATGTAGGATTTCATGTGGACGTGTGGATGTCTGGTGAACCCTGCTTGGATGTCTTCAGTGCAGTGGAAGCTGATATTATCTGATTCAACAATACTGGCTGTGTAGTCTGGGACTCTACACTGTCTCTCTGGGAGCAGGAAGAAAATGTCATGCGTTGCATCTAGGAATTTTAGAAGGAGTCCTGTGTTATACAGGCCAATGGTGACGTGGTGACGGACAATGCCTTACACACTGCTGGCAAAAGAGGTGCTTAGATTGCCCCTTCTTTGACCCGGGACCTTCAGGAAGTGTCATGTTCTTTAGTCTGCAACTCATGTGTAGTATTTGAAGCATTATCTGAATAAAGACAGGAGTACACCGGTTACCCATAACATTAACACCACCTGGCTGGTCCATGGCCGGGCAGTCTCAAATACAGCAAGCTGCAATGCAGTATGTGTTCTGACCCCTTTCTATCATATCCAGCGTTGCCGGTTTCAGTAGTTAGTGCAACGGTGACTCTTCGGCGGGATCAGATCAGATGTCCTTGCATTCACTCCTCAAGCACACATGCTAGTTCTCTGGTTGATCTTCCTTGGTCCACATTTGGTGCACTACATACCATGAACACCCCACAAAAGACCTGCTGTATGGCGATCAATTGACCCAGTTGTTCAGCATCACGATTTGGCCCTTGGCAGGACCACTGTAAGGTGATAATCAAAGTTATTCAGTTCACCTGTCAGTGTTTATAATGGTTTCAATGTTATGGCTGATTGGTGTAGAAACAGAATGTATGCTTATATGTGAGGCGCTCCACCGAATGTAGGCGCTTGTCGCAAGTGACGTGTGGTGCTTGTGAGACAAAGCGCGGCTTATCCGGACTTTCGATCTTTCAAGTAAGCAAATGCGCGTTGAATACTTGTTTAGTACTCAACCTTCGCTCGCTCACTTGAAAGACAAGCGCCTATATTCGGTGGAGCGCCTCACATAAAATGATAGGTTCAACGCCCAGGGTGGTGCTTATCTGTGTGAAGTTAGCATGTTCTCGCAGTGCTTGCTTTTTCTCCGGGTACTCTGGTTTCCTCCTACAATCCCAGTACATGCACATTATGCTATCTGACTGTTACAAATCGATTCTAGGTTTGAATGGTTCTGTAGCTGTTGGCCTTACGATGCTCAGCGATGTTCCTTTGCCCAGTGTTGGCTGAAATGGGTGCGAATGTTTCGCTGAAGTTAATTCTTGGATAAGATTCATGATCAAGCATGGATTCTTTAATATGATTGGTCCGAAGGTCTATAAACTCAATTTTTGCTCAGATATACAACTATTCGTCAAATACTAGAGCGGAACCTAATCCATTTGGTAATCTTGCAGTGGTTCTGCATGAAAAAAAAAAACAATGGCACCTTGAACATCCTAATAGGGCATCTAGCTCACAAAATAAATCCTGATCCCTCATCATTTAAGCAGAAATTCTGGGTTTGAGACCCATACACGGACAAAATGTTTCTCTGTGGAATTTGTATGTTCTTCATGTGCTTGTGTGGGTTTTCCACACATGCTCCGTCTTGGTCTGACAGACGTGTACTCTCACTCAATTGCGAAAATGCTTAATCCATTCTAACGTCGCCTGGAGCCTCTCGCAGCCGAAACCGGACGAAGGTGGGGTACGCCCTGAACAGCTCATCCGACTGGCACAGGGCAGAACATACAATTATTTTCAGAACGATCAGATCCTTTGACGTTATCTCATCTGAAGGAATGAAGAACGTGACCCTGTTTACACAACCGACTAACATCACACAATAAATTACCACCAACACAGTCCCCTGAATGTCCATAGCCAAAAAGGACGGGTGGGAATTGGTTAAATGTTATTGTCAGGAAGATCATTATCCAACAATCAGCCGGGCTAATGCAAGAAAATGACATTCATTAAAAACAGGGCTGGGGATCAGGAGGAGGCTGTGCTGGGGATGACCTCTCATTCACGCTGAGGCTTTGTGTCTGGCTTGCTCTCTATCCATCCTTTGGTGAAAAAGGAAGGAGATCATCATTCCCTCCCGGACACACACACACACACACACACACACACACACACACACACACACACACACACACACACACTACAACTGTTGTGTGTTTGCTTGATACTGACCGGCTTTGGTGAAATGAGAGGGTTTATCGCTGTCTGTTCAAGAACAAAAGTGTGAAATTATTCCAGTTTTGTGTGTACACTCTACAGAATGTGCTTCTTGTCAAAGAGAAAGAGAGAGAGAGAGAGAGAGAGAGAGAGAGAGAGAGAGAGCAGAAGGGATGACGAAAGAGAAAGAAAGCCAAAGAAAAAGCATGCCGGTACAGTCCGAATGCGATAATTCAGACTTTTATTAGCGTTGCTTGAAAAAAAAG
Source organism: Plotosus lineatus (assembly GCA_024760905.1). Lineage (NCBI taxonomy): Eukaryota > Metazoa > Chordata > Actinopteri > Siluriformes > Plotosidae > Plotosus > Plotosus lineatus. The sequence goes on along the minus strand of CM045730.1, from coordinate 10,295,072 downwards.
AAGAAAAAAAAAAGAAAAAGAAACAAAAAAATATAGGCAACGGCTGCAATCAAGAAATCAGTTTATTTATTTATTTATTTATTAGCAGCTAGAACATGGCAACATTGTGCAATATCTGAAGATCTTAAGTCGAAGCAGTTGGTTGCAGTAAGGTTGCTTTGCACAGGTGCTCTTATAGCAGAACCGGTACGAAACAAAGAACATGGCGTAAAGTGCTTGCGCAATCCCGACACGGTGGCTGTTTACGCGTTCCTTCTGAATATATTCCTGCGTGTGTGAGTTCGGCAAGACCATAAAACGCGCCATTACCCTGTTGCCTTGTATGTGGATGCCGTTGCATAAAACCTCTGACTGTCAAACACGTTTACAATGCGGTCGCTGTAATTCATAAGAAGCGTCTTCGCGGCTGCCGCTACAAATGCTAACATCAGGCTGTTTTGTGAGCAGAGACGCGCTTACATCCGACGTGTTGCTGAGTACACAAGTATGTTCTCTTTTACTCTCCTTCTATCGCTTTCTTTTCCTGAGCATAGTAAAGAGCGTCTGCAGTTCTATGGTCAATGCCGGAGGCTGGGTGTCCTCTTTGTCATGTCCCACAGGCACATTTCGCCACTTTCAAGCGAAAAAAAGAAAACTGGGAAGGACAATAGTGTTATAAAGATGGGGGTGGGGGTGGGGTGGGGCAGATTGGTAAAATCAAGAGACAGAACAGAACGTAGGCACGAAAGGTGTGGTAAGACTCTGCCCTGGCCCAGATTAGTCCTTGAGCATGGCAACCTATGCAAAAAAGCCAATTACACCCTACCTGAGAGGAGGGACGCTACTGAGCCTTTCCTTAGTCTGCCTCATTCTTACTCTCCTTACCGGGGTCATGTGATTCTCGGAAAATCTGCATGTCCTTGGAGCTGTGGGAGCTGCTATTTATAGCTCTCATCTCCGCAAGAGAAGGTCTGATTGGGACGATAGGGGGTTGAGCAGGAGGGGATGGGGTGAGGAGGAGGGAAGGAAGAGAGGAGGCGACTGTTGCCAATCTCATCCTCATTCCCCCATAGGGAGCCTGAGTGTCATCGCTGAACGCACCCCAAGCCGTTTATGGCTTCGGCTAATTCATGTTCAAGCCATATGTTGATGTCATCAACTTTCCTCACAGATCTTTTCTGATGGTTCTCTCTCTCTCTCTCTCTCTCTCTCTCTCTCTCTCTCTCACTCTTTCGCTTGCTCTGATCACTGGCTTCCTCATTAGCAGGGGTCTCTGGAGGAAGCGCCATCTCGCAAAGGCATGGTCAGCGAAATCATCCAAACAGATACTGTCACTTCACTAATAAATCAGAAGCCGTTAAACTCAAGTGATGGGACGCTGTGAGACGGGATAGACACGGAAGTGCATGCTTCTAAAACCAAATCGATAGCTTTGGTAGTGATATTGAAATAAGTATAAATATTGAGGATTCTGTGCGGAGGAACAGGACCAATATACCGTGATGGATTTCAAAAAAACTTCTGAAAGGGAAGCACAACAATTATATTTATCTATCCATTCATATTTTTTATCAAATTGCTTAATCATGTTAGGGGCACAGGGATACTTGAGCACACCCACACGCACACAGACACGCACACACACACACACACACACACACACAAACACACACACACACACACACACACACACACAGACACGCGCACAAATGTACACACACACACACATACACACGCATACACATGCACATACACACACAGACACGCACATACATGTACACAGACACGCATGCACACACACACACACACACACACACACACACACACACACACACACACACACACAGAAATGCACACACACACATGTGCACACACACACACGCATACGTGCGCACACAAAAACACAGAAATGCACACACACATGTGCATACACACACACACATGTGCACACAAACAAACACACACACAAACACTCATACACACACAGACACGTGCACACATGCGCGCACACACACACATACACACACACAGACACATGCATGCATGAACACACACACACATATGCACACACACACATACATGCAAAAAGACACACACGCGCGCACACACACACACACACACACATGTACACACACACACAAACACACACAGACACAAACACATGCACAAATGCACACACACACACCGACACACACACAGACACGTGCAGGCATGCACACACACCCACACATACATTCAAAAACACACACATGCACACACACACACACACACACACACACACACACACACACACACACACACACACACACACAGACGCACACACATGTATACAGACATGCATGCACAGACACACACACACACACACATACATGCACATGTGCATACATACTCAAACACACAGACACATGCACGCATGCAGACACACATACATGTACACATAAACACACACACGCACAGAACTGTGCACACATGCACACACAGAAACACACATGCATGTGCACACACACACACACACACATGCGCACATGCACACACATGCATGCATGCACACACACATACACACACACACACACACAAACACACAGACATGTGCATGCATGCACACACACGCACAAGCACACATATACGCACACACACACACACGGGTATACATACACACATGCATGCACACACACACACATACATGCACACATACATACGAATACACACACACATGCACACAGACACACAAAAACACACAGACACACATACATGTACAGAGACATGCATGCACACACACGCACACACATGCACATGTGCACACACACATGCAAACACACAGACACATGCAGGCATGCACACACACACACGCATGTACACACACAAACACACACACAAACACATAGACACGCGCACACATGTACACACACATGCAATCATACGCACACACACGTGCACAGACACGCACGCACGCACACACACACATACACACACACACACACACACACACACACACACACACACACACACACACACACACACACACACACATGCACATGTGCACACACGCGCACAGGTGCACCCACACACATAAACACACACACACACACACACACACACACACACACACACACACACACACACACACACACACACGCAGACATGCACGCCCCTTCTAATTCACACCGAATGTTAATTTGGAACAGACAATTTACATAATATGCATATCTTTAGATTGTGGGAGGAAACCAGAGTTCTTGGAGATAACCCATGCAAGCACGGAGCGAACACGCTAACGGGGAAAACATGTAGAAACACCCTCACATAGACTGGGACTCAAACCCAAGACCTTCCAGGCAATACACCATTGTTAATAAACAAAACTGGTTCCAAATCATTACATCTAAATTTACACTTTTTTTTATTTCTTTTTTTTTTTTTACCTCATTCCTTTTATTGGTTGTGAACTGATTGTATCTAATCCAGATGTAATTGTGCATAACTGACAGTGTTGGGGGAAAAAATAATACTGCAGATGAAATCACGTCCCGTCGCAAGTGAGGAAGGATAGGAATTCCTTAACGGACGACATTATGAATTCATTCCAATAGTAAAAGCATGTATTACAGGGAACTGGGTTATTATGGAAAGAAAACGATCGGGTGCTTATGAAAAGCGAACGGGAGGTTCGGGCAATCTTCCGAATGACCAAAAGATTTGACTTGGTAGTTATAGCACTCGGAAAGGTGATCATTTCCCTTACAAAATGGACAGAGGAGACTGATGGATCTGAGGATCCAGCACTAGTGAGGGGTGTGAGTTGTAAAGAAAGTCAGAGAAAAGTGAAAAATGTACAGTGTGACCTCTTTGTAAGTTAATAAGGAAGAGAATTACTGAATTTAAGTGCCAGCGAGGTTGAAATTACTCTAATGGATTCTTAATGGGTGGCTGCTGTCCAAGTGGAGACAATTAAATGACTAGCCAATAGAATAAAAGTGGACCGTGTCTTGCCAAAACAAATGCTCAGATGGAAACACGTATGAAAGGATAGCGACATATTGTGTGACTGTGCATAGAAGTGTACATAATAGCAAGGCCAAGAAGCCCCTCCCCTCCCCGTTCCAGAAAAAAAAAAGAAAAAGAAAGAAAAGAAAGTCAGGTTTGTTTTAGTCTTAGACACGTTTTAACCTTGAAATGGAAACTTCAGCGTGTCCTTTCATAGCCAACACGATCAGATAGTACCTGCTGAGGTTATGATGTGTTTCCCCATCTCTCCACTAGTTATTGTGAGTCGGACAGCCACTCTGTCCCTGCAATCAGGGGAATGATTGTTATCATGCAGGCCTGGACGCTCCCAAACAGCCTGCGCTTGCCACTTCTATTTGCATAATAGTGTCTCATCACCACAAACCTTCTGTTTGTGCAATAACAGGAAAGTCGCCAGGCCTTCTTCCAAGATTTAAAAACAAGTTTTTTTGGTGGAGAGGGAGGGAGGGAGAGAGAGAGAGAGAGAGGGAGGGGATGATGGAAAAAACAAAAGGTTGAAATTTTCAGTTTTTTTAGTTTTTCATTCATTCTTTGCCATCGCACAGTCAAGATTTATTTACACAGCCATTTCTTTGCGGAAAAACGATGCATATGCAGATGGAATGAAAGGCAAGTCGAATTCAAGTAACCACAAACAACCTGGTCATCTCCATTCACAAATATCAACTGCTTCTCACCATCATCATCATCATCATCATTCTCATCATCTTCTGCTTAATCCGGGGTCGGATCATGGGGCAGTCAGGTCTAGACATTCCTCTACCCAACCACTTCTGTTACCTCTTCCAAGGGGACAACGAGATGCTCCCAGACCAGCTGAGCATCATAGTCCCTCCAATATATTCTGAGTTGACCCTTGGGTTTCTTCTCAGTTAGACCTGCCCAAAACACCACACCAGGGAATCGTTCTGGAGGCATTCTACCAGATGCCCGAGCCACCTCAACTGGCTCCTCTCAACTCGGAGGAGCAGTGGGTTCTACTCTGAGCTCCTCCCAGATAGCTGAGCTTCTCACCTTATCTCTAAGGGCCATCTGGTGAGGGATCTTGTTCTTTCAGTCACTACCCAAAACTCGTGACCATAGGTGAGGGTTGGAACGTAGATTGACTGGTAAATCGAGAGCTTTGTTTCATGGCTTGGCTCTCGCTTCACCACAACGGATCGGTACACGCTCCACTTTACAGCAGAGGCTGCATCAATCCACTTGTCGATCTCCCGCTCCATCCTGCCCTCAATTGTGAACAAGAGCCCAAGATACTGGAACTCCTCCACTTGGGGCAGGACCTCATTCCAGACCTGGAGGGTGCGTTCCACCCTTTTCTGGCTGAGAACCACAGCCTTGGACTTGGAGGTGCTGGTTCTAATCCCAGCCGCTTCGGACGTGGCTGCAAATCAGTCCAGTTAGAGTGGCTTTATGAAGCGAAAAGGAGATACAAGATCCTTTGGCCACCAAACTAGAGCCGCTCAATGCTCTGGCTGTGCCTATACATTCTGTCCATAAAAATTATGAATAGATTCGGTGACAATTTTTAATTAATACTTATCAAGCTGGTGATACAGAGAATGGTCCATGGCAACAGGTCCAATACGCAGTACTCCAGGAGCATGCCCCAGAAGATAGCCTGAGGGGCACGGTGGAAAGCCTTCTCTTAATCCACAAAATACATGTGGACAGATTGGGCAAACTCCCACCAAACCCTCCAGGATCCTGTAGAGCGTGTAGAGTTGGTCAAGGACAAAACCCACACTGTTCCCCTTGAGTCCGAGGTTCAACTATCAGTCAGATTCTCCTCTCCAGTACCTCCTGAGTAGACTTTCACAGGTAGGCTGAGGGGTGTGATTCAGCGATAATTGGAACACACCCTACAGTCCAGCTTTTTCAAAAACCACTCCGGTTTGCCAATCCAGAGGTACGGCCCCCGATGACCACGCAATGTTGCAGAGACGTGCAGTGACAAAGAGACAACCAAGACGGTCCTACAACATCCAGAGCCCTGAGATATTCCAACTGCCTCTAAAAAAATAATAATAATAAAGAATGAAAAAAATCAAAAAGGGGGTTGCACAGCCAGTAGATTTTATTAGTTGACTAGCAATTTAAAAAGTTACTGACTTTCACAGTTCAAATTAAACTGTTTTAAGGCTGATTTATATTCCACAGTAAAGGAAGAACCAAACTGCTATCAGCACCAAAACACACACGAAAACATGCGATTCTTCTACCGATCAATCATTCATTCATTTACCGAACTGCTTTATCCTCCTACAGCTCTGGGGTCTCAAAATTATCTCATAGAACTCTGGGTTGAGGCGGGGCGTACGCACAATGAATAGCTCGCCAGTGTATTGCAAACTGACACACTCACCACTAGGGCAATTTGGAACAGCCAGTTTGGCTGATATGCATGTTTTTGGCCCACACAAGAACATACAGTCTGAAACTGAAAAACGTCCTCACTGAGGTCAGGACTTGAAACCAAGACCTTCTTGCTCTGAGGCAGAGCATTGCAGGCATCACACACACACACACACACACACACACATGCAAAACCATTCACACTCACAACTACACCTCGGGGCAATCTGGAACAGCCAATTAACCGAATGTGTGTCTTTTGGAGGAAACCCAGGCAAGCATGAGGTTGAGATGCAAACTTTTTGCACAGAAATATTCTCACCCGGGACATGAACCCACAAATTTCTTGTTTTTTAGTTCACCCTTAATCCTACTAGGATCATGTGGTGGCTTGAACCTATCTCAACCGACTTTGGCTGAAAGCGGGGTATACCCGGAGAAGCTTACCAGGGCATCAGCGGGCCAAAAACACACACACAACCATTCACACTCACACCTATGGGTAAGTTGTAACAGCCATTCAAGGTACTGTTTATGTCTGGACTGTGGGAGGGAACCAGAGTGCCTGGAGGAAACCCAGGCAAGCGTGAGGAGAGCATGGAAACTCCACACAGAAATACATTTGCCAGGCATTCGTCTCAAACCCAGGACCTCCTTGCTGTGAGATGGACGTATTAACCAGTATGCTATCATGGCGCCCAATAGTGGATCATCCTTTATGAATTGGAATGCACCGCCTTCTGGTGATATGACTTTAAACTCCGTGAGTAGGAATGAACAATAATGTGAACCTTTCCGCTCTAAGGCTCCGGTCAGAGCGGAACGCATTCACCAACAATGTGAACATTTTATTATAATTTGATTTCGCGTCAACGGACAAAATGAATGAGATTGGCGGGAGTATAGTCAGGTGATGAAAAGCCAGCCAATGGTGAGTCAACACTGAAGACAAAGTGGTTGGCTCTGCTTCCTGGTGTCATTGATAACCGAAGCCACGTGACGCTACTCAAGGAACCAGCTCCCAGTTTGTCCAGGAACTCTCCATCTCGTCTACGTCTGACATCAAAAGGACCAGAGCTGAGTGTAGGCCTCTGTGTTTACTAGCCTTCCTAGCAGGCGCTCATTAGCAAAACATCGAAATAATCCACATGAAGAGCCAGAATTAATGATCTCGTCATGCCACGAGTACCCCGTCAAACACACACACACACACACACACACACACACACACACACACACACACACACACACACACACACACACACACACACACACACACACACACACACTTGCGCTGATACATGCCCCTGTGCTTGGGTGCATGGCTGCTAACGACTGCTCAATTAGGTGAAATTAAGGAGTCGCTGTGAGGTCCATGCTGAACTCATTAAGATGGCGCAAGCGGAAGATGAACAGTGTCGCGCAGTATTAATCCCTCCAAAACGAGACGGGTCTCTGTGCAGCCAGCCTGTCCCTTTCTCTAATGAGGCTCAACACACTCTTCGAATACACCACCACACTGAGATATAGCCAAGGATGTTCTGCTTTGCAATCCCATGAGGCTTCGCTGCACAGCATCCCGAATAAATTGACTGGACATAAAGTCTGACGCGGCCTAGTAAAGGTTTTTTAAATACTAATGCAATTTTTAAAACCTCTATTTTATTTTATATTAGTGTAATAATTATATGCTATATGAGGGTGGCTTGCTTGGGTTTAATCGAGGTACAGTAGTTTCCTCCCGGAGTCCAAAGACAATGCACATTAAGGCTAACAGGCTGTTCCAACTTGCCCCTATGTGTGAGTGTCGATGTGAATGGTTGTGTATGATATAGTGCTTAGTGTGTTTGCGTCACAGGTGTTTCTGTGTGGAGGTTACACGTTCTTCCCGTGCTTGCTTTGGGTTCCTCTGGGTCCTCTGGTTTCCTCCCACAGCCCAAACACTTGCACATTACGCTAATTGGCTGTTACAAATTGTACCTTGGAGTGGGAGTGTGAATGGTCTTGTGTGTGTGTGTGTGTGTGTGTGTGTGTGTGTGTGTGTGTGTGTTGGCCCTGCGATGGTCTGGTGAAATGTTCAGGGGTACCCTGCCTTTGTCCTGTGTCGGCTGAGATAGACGCCAGCCTCCCTGCGACCCTAGTAGGAGTTTGGGGAAATGAGTCAGAGTGAGTTTAAATACAAAGGAGAAATTGGATGAAAGTATAAACACATACTGAACATGTCCATGTATAAAGATCACGTAAGGAGGCTGGCGCACATCTCAGCCAACTCCTGGCGAGGGAAGAGTACACCCTGGACAGCTGGCCAGGCCATCGCAGACGCTGACACATATGCAGCTCCTCTTTAAGAAAGTCACCAATGGTTCTTTTACATGAACCTTACACCATAGACAGTGAGAGACAAGGCCGGCCTTTCATAACCCAGTTAGCCGCACTGGGAGGGTGGTGGGGTGGTAGGGGTTTGTGGGTGGTGGGGGTTGTGGGGGGTGTGACAACCTGTTGAAAATGGGGCTTGAACCCCCAACCTTGGGTCAGTGGTCCAGTTTGCTTTATAGGTTCAGATATCTATCCCGCCATGTATTTGTTTTTTTTTTTTTTGTTTTTTTTTTTTTTAATAGAAATGGTTACGCCTGTTTCCTGCGAACACACGGTGTCATCACTTATGTTGCCTCTTAATGACTAACACCTGATAATGACTTAATTACCACAATCCTCTACTGTCAGTAATTAAAAGCACACGTTTGGTGTCCTATGAGAAACGAATGATGTATCATATCATTTTAAATAATACTTCAGAAAATATAACCAGTTAAAATATTCATTAAATAAAAAAATAACCTTTAATATGTCCATTTTTTTATATTATTTTTGACATACCTGTATTCATCCCATTAGGGAAATTATTTCCTCTGCATTTAACCCATCTAAAATGAGCAAACATACACACACACACACACACACACACACACACACTGGGGCACCCAGAGAACAGTTGGCGGTTTGGTGTAATGGTCAAGGGCACTTCAGCTATTTTATGTGGTGGAATGGAAGGTGCAGCTTACTCCTCCAAGACCACCACATATTTTTCCTGCTGGTTTGGGAATTGAACCAGCAACCTTTCAGTCCCAAAACCACTTCTCTAACTATTAGGTTACAGCTACCTGAGTTGCCTGAGCTACCCTGCAATGGCCACGCGAGCTTTCTGGGGTGTCCTCTGCACTCACTCATAGTCGACTGAGTTGACTGAGTTGGCACCCGCTTCCCCGTGACCCTAATTAGGACTATGCAGTTTATATATATATATATATATATATATATATATATATATATATATATATATATATATATATATATATATATATATATATATATATGCATTAATGTACTGCCTGGGCAACTAAAATATATATTAATACCGTATATATATATATATATATATATATATATATATATATATATATATATATATATATATATATATATATATATATAATACACAAGAATATGTTGTTGTTCTGCCTTTAGCTTTGATTACAGCATGTAATCCTCATGGCTTTATTTCAACATCCAGTGTTGGGTACATTTCTCACCAATGTCTTGAATCGATGAGGGATAAACTGAACCACTCCTCAAAGTCTTCTCCAGCACATCCCGAAAACCTCCAATAGGACTATGGTCAGGACTCTGGGTGGGGCCGGTGGGGCCGGTGGCGTAGTGGTTAGGGTGCTGTGCTCATGATCAGGAGGTTGTGGGTTTGAATCCCACTGAGATCCTCACTGTGCTAAGACCCCTGGGCAAGGTCTCAACCACAAGTGTGCCTCTGTTCACCCAGCAGTATAAATGGGTGCCAGTAAAATATACTGGGAAGGTAACCTGTGATGGACTAGCGTCCCATCCAGGGGGAGTTGAACTCGTAGTCGCTTCACACTACAGAAACCGGGGATAAACACTGGCCTGATGAGCCATGAGGTTCGGGTGTAAAAACCCAACAGACTTACCTTACCTTACCAGGACTCTGGGGTGCCAATACATATGTGAAAATGATTCGTCGAACTATTTAAGACCTGATTTTATAGCTACTGTAAGCCATTGGGGAGGGGGGGCAGGGACGGGAATGGGGGAGGGGCAATGGCACGTGCGGACTTCATTATATTCCCATATCAATGTTGCTGAGCCTTGGCCAGACCAACTGCAGCAATGATTCCATGGTGATTACATGCTGTGATCAAGACTAAATGCCCTCCATGAAAATATTAGAGTGGAATTTTTTTTTTCTTCTGCCAGACATCACTCTCTGACGTTCTCATTTTCTTAACTTATCAGCTAACTAATGTGCATTTCTTTGGACTCTCGTAAGAAACTGTAGTACCAAGAGAAAACCTAGGGAAGCACATTCCACACAGAAATGCTCAAGGATGGGAATCGAACCCAGGTTCGCGATGTAGTGATTAGCACGTCCGCTTCACAGCAAGAAGGCTCGGATTTGATTCCCAGCTCAGGTGTTTCTGTGTGGAGTTTGCCTGTTCTCCGCTGTGCTTGCGTGGGCTTCCTCGGGGGACTCCGTTTTCCTATTACAGTCCTAAAAGTGTGAGTGGTTGTATGAGTGTCGACCCTGCAATAGCCTGGTGAGCTGTCCAGGGTGTACCCCTCTCTCTCACAGAGTCCGTTGAGAGGGGCGCCAAGCCTCCCCGTGACCCTAATTAGGATCAAGCGGCTTAAAAAATGAATGAATGAACGCCTGCTGTACACCAAATGAAAATACCACTTGAATTAAAATACAAGCCGTGATGCTCTATGTAATGCATGGCATTTATTTGAAGATTAACTGCTTATAAAATCTATACGGCTCTATTAATAACCTTTATAAAGCATCACTAATTAGTATAAAATTTCGATACGTGTTGTAAAGCCATACTGAGTGTCTCATACAGGACGAAGGTCCCAAGCCATCACTGTCCTAATTAGTTTCTAATTGTATTTATTAATTTCTGTGGAAGGCGGTCTTCACACTCAAGCATGATGCAATCATGTTACTACGTTTGCCACAAATGGAGACACCAGTTTGGGGGGTAAAAACATATCTAACAAGGGTTGTTTTTATTTTTTATTTATTTATTTTTTTGCCCGCTCAACTGCTGTAAAATGGTATAGGAGGTTTCGAGGAATTTTCATCCAGCTGGGGTGTAGAACTTGCGCGTGTATTACTTATCTCATCACCCACTCATTTTCTGATGTGCTTGATAATAATAATAATAATAATAATAATAATAATAATAATAATATTTGTGGGCTAGTGGTGTAGTATTTAGGGTGCTATGCTCATGATCGGGAGGTTGTGTGTTCAAATCCCAGCTAGACTCTCACTTTGCTAAGACCCCTGGGCAAGGTCTTAACCACAAGTGTGCCTCTGTTCACCCAGCAGTATAAATGGGTTCCAGTAAAAATATACTGGGAAGGTAACCTGCGATGGACTAGCGTCCCATCCAGGACGAGTTGTACAGGAGTAGGAGCCCAGGAGGTCGCTTCATGCTACGGAAACCGGGGATAAGCACCGCTCCGATGAGCCACTAGGCTCGGGTGTAAAAAAGCTTACAGGACTAATAATAAGGTTGCAGGAAGGCTGGAGCCTACATCAGCAGACATTTGGTGAATGTTCACATTCTTTCATTTCCATCTCAGCTGACTCTAGGCAAGGGCAGAGAACACCCTGGACAGCTCGCCAGGCCATCACAGGGTAGAAACACACTGATGGCTATGCAGCTACTCTTGTTGAAAGTCAGCAATGGTTCTTTTACATGAACCTCACACCATAGACAGTGAGAGACATGGCCCGCCTTTGATAACCCATTTAGATGCACTGTTGGGCAGTGTCAACAGTTTGTCCAATCTGTCCACATGTGCTTTGTGAATTTGGAGAAGGCTTTTGACCGTGTCCCTCGGACTATCTTGTGGCACATGCTCCGGGAGTAAAATGTTCTGGACCAGTTGGTACAGGTCATGCGATCGCGGTATCACCGGAACCAGAGTTTGGTCCGTATTGGTAACAACAGGTTGAATTAATTTCCGTTTAGGGTTGGAATCTGCCAAGGCTGTCCTTTGTCACTGATTCTGTTCATAATTTTTATGGACAGAATTTCTAGGCACAGACGAGGCGTTGAGGTTCTGCTTTGGTGGCCATCGGATGATGTCTCTGCTTTTTGCAGATGACGTTGTCCTTTTGGCTTCATCAAGCCGACACCTCCAGCTCTCATTGGAGCGATTCACAGTCAAGTGCACCTCCAAGTCCGAGGCCATGGTTCTCAGTCGGACAAAGGTGGAATGCACTCTCCGGATCAGGAACGAGGTCCTGCTCAAAGTGGAGGAGTTTAAGTATCTTGGGATCTTGTTCATGAGTGAGGGTAGGATGGAGCGGGAGATCGAACAGATGGATTGCTGCAGCCTCTGCTATAAAACGGAGCCTGTATCAGTTCATTGTGAAGAAGGAGCTGAGCCGCAAGGCAAAGCTCTCAATTTATCAGTTGATCTAAGTTCCTATTCTCACCTATAGTCACGAACTTTGGTAAGTGACTGAAAGAACAAGATCACGGATACAAGTGGCTGAAATGAGCTTCCTTCGCTGGGTGGCGGGGATCTCCCTTAGAGATAAGGTGAGAAGCTCTACCATCTGGGGAGAGCTTGGAATAGAACCACTGCTCCTCCACATTGAGAGGGGCCAGTTGAGGTGGCTTGGGCATCTGGTCCGAATGCCTCCCGAACGCCTCCCTGGTGTGGTGTTTTGGGCATGTCCAACTGGGAAGAGACCCTGGCATTGACCGAGAACACACTGGAGGGACTATGTCTCTCGGCTTTTCTGGGAACACCTCGGTGTCCCCCTGGAAGGGCTGGAGGAAGTGGCTGGGGAGATAGATGTCTGCACCTCATTGCTTAGGCTGTTGCCCCCATGGCCCGACCCCGGAAGAAATGGATGATGATGATGATGATGATGTGGCAGTGACAACCTGTTTAGAGTGGGGCTAGAACCTCTAACTTTTGGATCAGTGATCCAGCACCTTTACCACCAGGCCACCATTGCCTCTGTGAACACAGTGTACAACCTTAACCGTTAGCTAGACCATTGCAGGGCCAATCCATTACCCTAGAACAGTGCTTCTCAATTATTTTCTGTGGCGACCCCCGAGAAGAAAAAACATTTCAGGCTCCTCCCCCAAAGCCCCCCTCCCAACGAGTGACTATAAATAGTATTATTTGTCTATAAAAATTGTTATTAGTACATCTCTGCATAACATTGTATCTTTCTTAACATTAAAAACAAAAAAGGAAGAAATATAGTTCAACTTACAATAAAGAAAAACCTCATTAACGTTGCTTTTTAATCTGCAATTGAAACGAGTTAAAGTGCACCAATGTATCTGAAATTAAAAAAGAACACATTCTAATTTAAACTCATTCAACTTATTTATGTCTTAATATCTCCGTCTCTCTCCACCTTTCTCTTCGTTCCTGTTAGAAATGTTTCCGTGTTGTTTCTTGAGGGGCTGTTTACTGCACTTCGTATCATTTTTATGAAAAACCGTGACACCATAGCGTGACAATCAGAATCAGAATCAGAATCATTTATTAATGACCACACAACCAAGTTGGTGGAATTTGCTATCAGTACAGCACTCAGCTATGACAAAAGTTACAAAAGACATTAGCAACACACATCGTACAACAATGACAGCACACATGAAAACAAATAGTTACAAGCATAATTCACATCAACTATAGACATGTCAGATGAAAAAAAAAAAAAAAAAAAAATGAGAGCGCCACTGCCAACTAGTGGAGGGGAGGTGCAATTACACTCAATTCTCGTACACAATTCCAGAAAAGCATGTTCCCCAGAGTCATACGCGTTCCCCTCGGCATCATATAGCGACCCCCTTGGAGAGTGCGCCACACTATTTGAGAAATAAGTGAGTGAGTGATACAAGAACTCTACTAAGTATTAGTCAGTCAAAAATAACAATTGAACTCACCATGGTGTAGCAGTTTGCATATCCGCTTCACAGGAGGATTGTAGCGGGTTGAGTTCCAAGATCAGATGCTTCTGTGTGCCTCTCCATGTACTCGGATTTCCTCCTACAGCACAAAAACATGCACAGTAGGCTGTTTGGCTGTTACAAATTGCCCCTAGATGTAAGACTGAATGTAAATGGTTGTTACCCTGCAATGACCTGGTGTTCTGTTCAGGGTGTATCCCACCTTTTCCCAGAGTCGGCTGAGACGGGTGCGACCCAAATTAAGATTAAGCGGTTTTGAAAATAAATGAATGAATTAATTAAAATATTAAAACTGGACATTCATCCACTTCACATATGTTTAGTTTTATCACATGACCATGACAGTGGTGGCTCAGTGTTTAAAGTAATGGGTTACTGAGCTGAAGGTCAGCGGTTCACTCCCCACTGTTAACACTGTTGGGCTCTTGAGGAAGGCCCTTAACCCTCAATTGCTCAGTTATACATAAAAAATGTAATTGCAAGTTGCTCTGGATAAGAGAATCCGCCAAATGCTGTAAACGTAAATCAATGCTGATGAACACAAACCTCATTGTTTCTTTTTGACCTGAATCACCGCTGTTCGTTGAAACAATTATTCACAATTTTTTAAAACTAACACTGTAAAATGTATTAATTCAAATAAATGAAAACATTTCTACGTCATTATTGTGAAGTTTATATATTCTTTCTTTTTAATTTTTTACATCACAATGTGTTTACAGGGGCAGTGGTGGCCTGGTGGTAAGGTGTGGAATTACCAATCCTAAGGTTGGGGGTTCAAGTCAGAGAACCTAGATTGAGATGGTTTGGACATGTACAGAGGAGGGATAGTGAGTATATTGGTAGTAGGATGCTGAGGTTGGAACTACCAGGCAGAATGACTAGAGGAAGACCAAAGAGAAGATTTATGGATGTGGAGAAGGAGGACATGAAGGTAGTTAACATAAGAGAAGAAGACGTAGAGGACAGGGTGAGATGGAGGCAGATGATTTGCTCTGGCGACCCCTGCCTGAAGGGAACAGCTGAAAGGAAAAGAAGAAGAAGAAGAAGAAGAAGAAGGAGAAGAAGAAGAAGAAGGTTGGGGGCTCAAGCCCCACTATCACTGGGTTGTCACTGCTGACCCCCACCCCCAGTGCAGCTAACTGGGTTATCAAAGGCTGGTCATGTGTCTCACTGTCTATGGGGAGAAACCTCATGTAAAAGAACCATTGCTGACTTTCAGCAAGAGTAGCTGCATCACCGTCAGTGTGTTTCCGCCCTGAGATGGCCTGACGAGCCTTCCAGGGTGTACTCTTCCCTCACCCAGAGTCAACTGAGATGAGCACCAGCCTGCCTTTGTCCCTAATTAGGAATAATTGGTTCAGAAAATGAACAAATTAATATGTCTACAGGTAGGGCGGCTCAGTAGTGTAGTGGTTCACACATCCACATCAGGGTATCAAGGGCCCGGGTTTAAGTCCCGTGCTCCTCAACTTTGGAGGTTCCGTAATTCTCTTCCTGTTCCTCCTACAAGCCAACGGCATGCACATTAGGCTAACTGAGGCTTCCAAATTCCTCTTGGATGTGAATGTGAGTGTGATCGGTTAAACGTGTTACCCTGGGATAGTCTGGCAAGCTCTCCAGGGTGTACTCCACATTTACCCAATGTCGGCTAAGCCAGACTCCAGCCTCTGCAGCACTTATAAGAGTGAGTGGTTGGGCAAGTGTTTCCAGGCAGTCAATCACGATCTCGGAAACCTAATTCTGTGGTTCTTTTGGCTGTCCTCCACAATGTGATCCGATACCATTTTCCGGACTACTAGGCAAATATTGTGCCAAACTGTGAGAAGACAAATACAGCCTGAGCATATTTCCTCGATTATTTCAAATATATAAAAAGCATTAGAATAGCTGCCTGCACTTTAGGACACAAGACCTTCCGAACCGAAGACAGGTAAAGTGTCCTCGCCTAACACGGCCTGATTTATCCTCCAATTTTATTACACTTTATTTTATTTCTCTATGGAATGCAACTGCGTCTGCTATAAAAATGACAAAGTATGTGCAGCGGTCTGGGAAACCCCGGTATCTCTCTGTAGCTAAATTCAGGTAAACATCAAGAATAATGAAAAAAATGTACTGTAGCTGTGTGTGGTTTCCTTAAGCCTTTAATATACTTTGACACCTCAATTCTACTAAAACATAAAGTTCCTGAAAATGCTTTCAGTAACATTATAAAATGTTTTATGTTTGGTAAATAAAGAGCCAGTTTCACAGACACGGCGATGAAGCTGTCAGTAGCGCAGAATGCGGATGCACATTGCTTTCATGGCTCGGATTTTTATGTTTCCATGCGGTGGGTAACACATTAACTTATTTCCTTACTTATGATTTTAGATAGCTTTAGGGTAGTGGTAAAGGTGCTGGATCACTGATCTGAAGGTTTGGGGGGGGTGGGGTGGGGGGGTCTCAACGAGTTGTCACTGTCCCCCCCAGTGCAGCTAACTGGGTTATCAAAGGCTGGCCATGTCTCTCACTGTCTATGGTGAGAGGTTCATGTAAAAGAACCAGTACAGTGATACCTCAGCTCACGAACATAATTGGTTCCCTGAAAGTTTGTGTGAGGCGAAAAGTTCGTCTTCCGAACATTAATTTCCCATAAGAAACCATTAAAATGAGAATAATCCGTTCCCAGGTCCCCATAAAACATAATTTTCTACTAAATAAGCCTTAAAACTACACAAAAATATACCTTATTTTATGTATAATAAATATGCTATTGTACTGTAATTAAAGAAATAAACTGTACTGTATAATAAAGTCGTTTTATTTACCTTTGTGATGGTAGTTGACGGCTTGATGGAATGGAGTGGGAGGAGGAGGGAGGGAGGGACTTACTGTTCGGAAGGAGTGTTTGGAAACGCCTACTGTTTGGAAACACCCTTAGCCACACACGCACCCTTAATAGCTTCCTTGTTCTTAAAGATGGGAGCAATGGTAGACTTAGCGTACTGGTACTGGGACGCTGAGTCACACAAACGCACACCTCGTTCGTGTTTTTCAATGATCTCCGCCTGTGGTGGGGTCTTTTCGGTCCCATAATAGCAAAAGTACACTCAATATGGTCCAAAATGTCTATCAAACACAAACCACTTCCGCATTCAAAGAAAGGGGGTGACGAACTGTGACGCCGTGAGCGTGCGTCAGCTTCTCGTGGCCGCCACCGTGGCGCTGTTCGACCGCGTGGTTTGGTTCGTCCGCCGAAAACTAGTTCGTCAGCAGAGACTATATGCTCGCAAATTTAATGTTCTTGAGGCGAAAAGTTCGTGATCTTAAGCGTTCGTCAGCGGAGGTTTTACTGTACTGACTTTCGACAAGAGTAGCTGCATAGCCGTCAGAGTGTTTCTGCCCTGCGATGCCCTGGCGAGCCGCCCAGGGTGTACTCTGCCTTCGCCCGGAGTCGGCTTGGAGTCGGCCTCCCTGTGACCTTAATTAGGATTAAGCGGCTCACAAAATGAATGAATTATTATTGATACAGTTATTATTGTTTGGAGCATTGAAAACATTTCTTGGATTAATGTGGCCCAAGCCAGGGGTCCCCAACCACCGGGCCATGGACGAGTACCGGTCCGTGGTTCAATTGGTACCAGACCACAGAAAAAATAATTAATTATTTCAGTTTAATTTATTATCAGAGTTTGAATGATCTTAATTTTTGAAAAAACTTTTATTTTGAAAAATGACCGGATTCTTTCGTTAACATGTCGGTCATTCAAGCGCTAAAATGCAACCCACAAGGGGACGGCGTTTGAACGGAACCGCGCTGGACGTGTTTCAAACAATAGTGGGGATTTTGGGTGAGACTGAGCCTGAGCCTTCATTCTCACAGCTGGTGCACCATCACCTGTTTTTTTTTTTTTTTTTTTTTTTTATTAAGAAAAGTTCAAGCTCTACTTCCCAACCAACCAACTTTATTTCAGCTGTTGAAAAATAACCTTCATGGAGTGATGATGATATTGATGATGATGATGATGATGATGATGATGATGATGATGATGATGATGATGATGATGATGATGATGATGATGATGATGATGATTATTATTAATAATAATAATAATAAAAACAACAACAACAATAATAATAATAATAATAATAATAATAATAATAATAATAACAACAACAACATTTTATATAAATAAATTATATTTACAATGTAAATAATCTATTACCCCTCCCCCCTTCGGTCCACGGTAAAATTGTCAAGTGTTGACCGGTGATGTCCGACGAAATGTTGGGGATCACTCGCTCAAGCCATTGCCTTGGTTGGAAATAGTGTGAAATATTTTTGGTAATGATTTCAGTTACCATGGCAGCAAAAATTGCAAAAAACTGGAAAAAATGTTCCCAGAGGAGTGAATAGAATGTTGTTGTGTCACCCTGGGCTTACTCTGAGGCATGATGTCCGCAATCTCTGCGATTAAGTAAAGCGCCGAGCTTCACCATTTATGACCACGTTGGGGGTACGATTGGCATATAACAAAGAAGCAGGGTGCATCCGAGAGATTAAACTTCAAAGCAATCAGGTTGCCAAGTACAACATTCAAGGTTCCCTACGATAGCACATCATGGTCTGTTAAGCTGTACTGTGCTCTATGGCACCTCCCACATTTTATCATTATTTGCGTTAAACTGTAATGCATCATAATAATATTGGCACAATTTTTGACAGCGAAAAATCAGCCTGATCATTACGAGTCCACCAAGTTCCATCATGATCATTATGAATCGATCCCATGACCCTACACCCGAATCACAATTATCTGAAATCGTGCAGATCGGGGACATTGTGCCACAATGTCCGCCCAGGGGAACAAATAATAATAATAAAAAAAAAAATATATATATATATATATATATATACAAGGAAGGTAACGTGTGATGGACAAGCGTCCCATCCAGGAGGAGTTGGACGCCTGGTCGCTTCACGGTATGCAAACCGGGGATAAGCACCGGCCTGATGAGCCACTATGTCTCGAGCGTAAAAAACCCAGAAGACTTCCTTACCACATAATTTTTTTCTTCATTTTCTAACAAAGTTTAGTTGTATGCACTTCCCACCAATCAGGTATCGCCTTACCTACCACACGACCACCTCCAACCAGGTGGGGGCGAAAGCATGCACACACTGCTTTCATGATATGCAGTTCTAGCCACTTGCCTGTTTTTGAACTGTGGTGCATGTGCAAATTGTGTGTGTGTGTGGGGGGGGGATTAACACACTCCAAGGGAATACGCTTGTACGAATAAGCTCACAGACGCCCATGATTGGCTGGCGATCACTGTGAGTGACAGGGGAGTAAGTGAGAACTCGGCCAATTATAGCTCCCACGGACTTGTAGTCACGGATGACTGTGGTGTTAACCCGTATTCGAACTTGCAATCTCCAGGTTATTAGTCTTGTCACGTAGTCACGCATCTTGCTGATGCGCGAGTCAGGAACCATAGTACAGTACGGTTTTTTTTTTTTTTTTTTTTTTTTTTTTTTTTTACCACAACACAGATGATGCTGCAGACAAACATTAAAATTTTTTGCAGAAATGTTCTTATTTTTGTTATTTTAAGAATGACACGTTAAGTTAAAAACACGTGAAATCATACGCAACAGGTGCTTTTAGAAAATGACTCATGAAGTGAACACACGTGTTCCCTGATCCTTCACATGTTTTGGATACTCGGACACACGCGTGCTCTGTCTTACTTGATGACGAAGTTGAACCTGTAATTATCTAATTAGATCCTGGCGTTCGCTCGATTGGAAAGTTCCTGTCTACGTAAATGTAATGATGATCCCACATTACCTGCACGAAAGGTGATCGGTGCATTCATGGCTTTAAGTGGAATAAATATTTATAAATATTTAAATAATACCTGACGGCACTGGGTTCCTCCCATACCTCTGTCGGTCTCATTCACTCATTCATACCCTGGGGTTTCCTCCCACAGTCCAAACGCATGCACATTAGCCTAATTGAGGGACCATATTGGCCCTGGATGTGAATGTAAATGGTTGCGTGCGTTGACCCTGCGATGGTCTGGTGACCTGTTTACAGTGCACTTCATGTGAGCCTCCATCAGTGACATGCTGATCCGGATTCCCACCTGTCAGGGTTTTTTTTATTTATTTATTATGTATTTATTTTTTTTACAAATAAAACAAATGAATAAATACAAGAAAAACTTCAATTTTAGTGCTTCTGAAAGAGGTATGTCTTCATTTATAATTCGAAGACACCCAGTGACTCAGCTCTCTGGATATTTCGGGGACGATCATTCCACCACATGGGCGCCAGAACAACGTGGCGTGTTGTTTTGCGGCGGATAGAGATGAAAGCAGATGCAGTTGCAGATAAAATGGTGGCTGTATTAGATCACACACACACACACACACACACACACACACACACACACACACACACACACACACACACACACACACACACACAGAAAAGCAAAAATAATCATTCAAACAAGCAAGCAAGCATACAAGCAAACAAACAAACAAACAAACAACCAAACAAAAAGAGGCAGAGTTCGGTCAACTGGGGAGACAGAATGATATGGGCAAAGTAGGCAAACATCAAAACAAAAACACTGAGAGGAAAACACACACACACACACACACACACACACACACACACACACACACACACACACACACACACACACACACACACACACACACACACACACACACACACACAAAAAACAAAGACTTGTTATGACAAGTCCATGTGATGGGAGTGCCAGTAGTTAGTTGACAGACCAGTGTGGTCCATGACAGGAAGTGTGATACGGCACAGCATTCTGATACATGACTTTATTTACATTTTCCCCTCAATTTATTCGTATCCAATTCCCACCCATCAAGTGTTGCCTTCCTGTTTCATACAATCATCCAATCAGGAGTGTAAAAATACACATGTCCCCTACACTGCCACCTGCATTTTTACAAATTATGGGTGTGGCCTAACACACATATGTACACACACACACACACACACACACACACACACACACACACACACACGCACACACACACATATCACTTTTGTGCAGATGAGCTCCCAGGTACCCATGATTGACTGCTGATGCATGTGAGTGACAGGTCGTTGAGCGTATGCTATCCTTTCCTCACAAGAGAACTCGGCCAATTAGATTCCATGGAATCCTGTTCGAGGTTAACTTGCAGCATCAACCTGGTTTCAACCATGTGATCATGTGATGTTGACCATGTCATACACATTTAACATCCATCATCAACTTAAATATCTCAAATAAAAAAAGCACAAAGGCAAGTTAAACCTGGGAGTATAAAGATGGTTCGGATTCCGGGGGGGATTTGCGTCCACAGGAAGACAGAGAGAAAACACAATAATTGGTTAAGTTGTCACCAACTGCCACGACGATCACCCCTAGAGTGAGAGGCAGTGAGAAGACATATGCTTACGCTCGAGATCCGCTCCCACGTTCTGTACCCTGGGCGCAAGGAGAACAAGAGCAGAGCTGATCGTGCCCTGGTGACGGCCCTTGGATGCCAGCCCACTGCTACAGCTCTAATAATGGTAATCAGGGACCCCATGCCAGGTACCAGGCTCTCCTCACAGCAGAGATGTGGCAAAAGACCCGCAGCAGGCCTGGCAGTGTTTATCCAAAACACACGACATGCTCGCTTGCCTACACAGACACAGAGAGTTCACAATAAACACAGCTAGCGCTCGAGCAAACGTTCCCTCGCGCCCATACGCTGAAAAGCATAACAGTGAAACATTGTCGATAGCGTAAAATTGATCACGGCCGCACTCCACCAGTGGGATATTGATTATACTCCCGTCTGAAAGTGGCCTTTTAAATAGAGCTCAGTGGTCTGAGCGCACAATTAGCAAATCTAACTGCTCGTTTACGTTGCTGCCGGCTCCATTAATCCGCACACCGCTGTCAGTAATTTAAGCGTATTCAAAGGAAATTGGAATTGCTCAGTATTATAGCAAACAGCGTAATTTTTCACGTCTATTATTAGAATAAATTCATACTACGGGGAGGTTTAAGAGCACGCCCCCCCCCCCTCCTTCCCTCCCCTCCCCCACCCCCTTACCCTGGTCCGTAGGTTAAACTTTTTATAAATCCATTGTTTTGCTATTGAATCTGAAAGAACATGTAGAGAATTTAAATTTGCTGGATGTACGCTACTGTTCAGGGAGGCACTGGTGGTAGACTTTCTTTAAAGTGCATCAGTGAAGTGGGACACACACACACACACACACACACACTGGGGGACACACGTACACTTGTACAAGTCTTCACAGAGTGGTTGTGCCAGACCACCACTTCCTGTGGTCCAATAAAAACACAGTTCTTAATCTGATGCTGCCGGCTGGCGTGGAAATGGATGGGGCTATGGGGGGAAGGGGGTCTTCGGGGTAGTCTCAGGACCTGTAAGGACACACTGTGTCTCATACACTGAAGCTAGTGTGTGTGTGTGTGTTGCGTGTGTGTGTGTGTGTGTGTGTGTGTGTGTGTGTGTGTGTGTGTGTGTGTGTGTGCTCAAGGCTTTTTGTGTATGCTTGTGATTTCATGCTCGAAGGCAGACTCAGTGAGCCTAGGCATCGTCGCTGTACAAATAGCACCACAAGTTTTAAATAGCTCTGTGGTGTCACTTTGAAACCTGCTTCGCCACCTACCGAGGGACCTAGACAATCCTTTCTTTTCCCTCTCTCTCTCTCTCTTTCTCGCTCTCTCTCTCCTGCCCTCTCCCTCTATCCGCAGTACTCCGAAAAAGCCACACATCAAGACATCCCATCCATCGGCGTAAACGTTAATGGCGGATCAATCAAAGATGTCTGACGATGCCATCACTCCTAGCTCTTGTTCCCTTAACCACATGAGGAGGAGATGAAGAAAGCAATCCTGGCTCATGTAGATTGGGTGTCAGTCAAACGCTGCGTCCAAGAGCTCACACAAACACATTAACGAGCTGTTCACATCACCATAATCACAGTGGCTAGTGACAAGAGGCAAAATAACACCCTGCCCCCCTTTTTTTTTTTTTTTTTTTTTTTTTTTTTTTGGCAGTCCAGGAAATCAGTTGAGATATTCCAGGGTGGACAAGGTAGTGATTTGCAGAGGTGAAATGGGTATGACACACGGAGAGGAGGCCAATTTCTAGCCCATCAAGTCGGTTTTTAATTTTCTCCCCTCGTCTGGAGGCTGGTGGGGCTGGGCTGCACGTCCATGATGCTCCGGAGACCTGTAATTGAGGTTAACATCTCGATTGATTGAGGAATGTTGCATAATGGCACCTTTTGCTATAAGGGTTCCTGATGCATTTGCCCTCCAGTCTGCTTGCGTTGAGATATGGCAGCACAATTTGTATGTCCAGCCAAAAGTATAATGGGTGTTACATCTGACCTGACAGTGTTTTAGATTCCTAGGACAGGATAGTCCACACGTCTCTAGTCTTTACTTCACTGTTTTTCACGTAGAGTGGAATAGTGGTGCAATGGTTAGCGCGGTCCAGGTTCACAGCATTGAGGTCCAGGGCTGAGCAAGAGTGTGACAGTGTCAAGTTCCATGTTTCGATGATGCTTGTATGGGTTTTATCCAGGTACTCTGGTTTCCTTTGACAGTCCATTAGGCTAATTGGCTGTTCCAAATTGCCCCTGAGTGTGAGCGTGAATGTTTGTGTGCGTCCTGAGATTCTCTGGCAAGCTGTTCATACAGAGTCAGGTGTTATAAGCTTCAGTCTCTCTATCTCAGGTTTTGTAAATTCATGACGAGTTCACAAGTTCAGCATGAAACAAACTGGCTCCTGTTATCGCTTACACTATAGCAGCTAGTGCAATCTGATTGGTCCGCTATATATATATATTTATATATATATACACTGTATATACTAGTATATATTCCTACTGTAGTGGATGATACTTAAATTAACATGGCCAACAATCACGGTTTGTGAACGTCAATTAAATCAAGTAGCGTCATTATTTTCACTGTATCGCCACTGAGGAGCAGATATGAAACCGTAAGCATGTTGTGGGTCTCCTGCTTTTCATTAATGGAGGTGCACAGGTTATACACACAGTCCAAGCTCATGAGCAGTAAACCAGCAGAAGCCAGGTGATCAGACGACCAACAAAGAGTGGGCAAGGTAGAATTGTATAAAGTTACAGGAAGAAAAAAAAAATTTCGAAGTTCATCCATGGAAGATGAACTTCAGAGATGAGGCAAAGAGTCATAAAGAAGAAGAAGAAGGCAAGCAGAGGCTATACATGGATTAGCTTCTTCTTCTTTTCCTTTCGGCTGTTCCCTTCAGGGGTCGCCACAGCAAACCATCCGCCTCCATCTCGCCCTGTCTTCTGCATCTTCTTCTCTTACTCCAATGACCTTCATGTCTTCCTTCACCACATCCATAAATTTCTTCTTTGGTGCTATACATGGATTAGCAAAGACTCAAAAACAAACGGCATGGTGCATTCCGGTGAAAACACAGGCAATACTTTCCAATTTGCATTTAAAGGTTGGGTGTACCCTGACAGCTTACCTGTCCTTCACAGGGCCAGCACACTGGGGCATTTTAAAGCAACTAATTAGCCTAATGTGTAGCTTTTAGACTGTGTGTGTGTGTGTGTGTGGGGTGTTCATACTTGAACCCAGAACCTTCTCATTGGGAAGCAGATGTGCTAACCACTACTCTATTGTAATGTCCACAATTGAGCATGGAGCATGCTGGGTAGTGTAGTGTGCAGAATAGTTAGGTATCAGCCATTACCCTTTAAAATTAAAAAATCAACCCCCAAAATTTAAATTTCAATTAAATTTTTTTTTTGGTAATAAGTTATGATAAAAGGCGGTCTCATTCCTGAGCTGCATATGATGCCGTCTGCCCTGAGGCCTGTTCCTAGAAACATATTTGGCGTGGAAAACAAAGTCTAATTATTGAAAAGGTTTAATTCCTAATGCTATCACAGTGGCAGTGGTGGCCTGGTGGTAAAGGTGCTGGATGCCTGATCCTAAGGTTGGGGGTTAAAGTCACTGCCCCCCCCCCCACCCCAGTGCAGCTAACTGGGTTATCAAAGGCCGACCATGTCTCTCACTGTCTATGGTGTGAGGTTCATGTAAAAGAACCATTGCTGACTTTCGACAAGAGTAGCTGCATAGCCGTCAGTGTTTTTCTGCTCTGCGATGGCCTGGTGAGATGTCCAGGGTGTACTCTGCCCTTACCCAGAGTCGGTGGGGATGAGCCACAGCCTCCCTGTGACCATAATTAGGATTGAGCAGTTCAGAAAATGAATGTTATTCCTCTTCGTGCAAGAAGGTTAACTTTTAGTCCGGTGATGTTATGTCTCAGGGAACA
This sequence comes from Plotosus lineatus, assembly GCA_024760905.1. Taxonomy (NCBI): domain Eukaryota; kingdom Metazoa; phylum Chordata; class Actinopteri; order Siluriformes; family Plotosidae; genus Plotosus; species Plotosus lineatus. Next base: position 10,269,272 of record CM045730.1, on the reverse strand, counting down.
TTTAGCAGCATCCTCCTCATAATCTTCTTCCATGCTTGCATGTTAATTATCCAAAGAATAACAGAAGAATGAAACCTTTAGTACAAACCTTGCAGCCGGAATGACAATTGTTATTATTATTATTTTTTGCTAAATGCTCAACACAGTTTACCCTCAGACCTCGTTGTGCATATCTGATCAAATACACCAAAATATCTAGCAGTGCTTGTGCAACACCTACAGTAACAGCACTGCACATCTCAAAAAAATCTTTATACTAATATCAATAACTTGTATTACTGCTTACTGCGTAAAAATATTCCAAGACTCATACTGGGACCAGTGATAAATCTGAGACAGCAGGAAAGCGGATGGTCACGATGACGGCTTTGCAGTGTGTAGTTTGGGACAGAATCCCTGTTCTTCTTGGCCTTCCTCCATTAAAAAGGCACGGAACTGTGTGTGACTGCTCTGTTCACGCCATGCCAATCGAGACACTTGGCACGAATTACCGATGCTAGCTCTACCTGAATTGGTCTCCTAGCATTTACCTCTGCTCTGAGGCCAAGTTGTCTTACGACGATGTTGAAGACCACATGGATGCACACCTAGAGAATTTTAAATGATTTCACAGTCTATAAAAGGAAGCTGATGCGTTGTAAAAAGCGGGCAGGAAAGGCGTTCAGGCCCTTGTTCACTAATTGTTCAGATGTGGCCTTTAAATATGTGTAGATCCAGGAAATTATTAAATAATACAACAATATAAGAAAAGTAGTGAAAGTAAGATGGCTGTTTCCGTCTTTTCGGTGAAAGCAACATATCTCAAAGAAAAATAATACTGAACCAAGAATTACAGACCAAGAGACTAATCAGATATACTATTAATATAACATCAGGAAGAGTACATCATCATCATACTCCTATTACTACAACCACTACTACCACTACTACCACTACTACTACTACCACTATTACCACTACCACCACTATTACCAATACTACTACCACTATTACCACTACTACCACTACTACCAATACTACTACCACTATTACCACTACTACCACTACTACCATTACTACTACCACTATTACCACTACCACCACTATTACCAATACTACTACCACTATTACCAATACTACTACCACTATTACCACTACTACCACTACTACCATTACTACTACCACTATTACCACTACCACCACTATTACCAATACTACTACCACTATTACCACTACTACCACTACTACCATTACTACTACCACTATTACCACTACCACCACTATTACCAATACTACTACCACTATTACCACTACTACCACTACTACCAATACTACTACCACTATTACCACTACTACCACTACTACCATTACTACTACCACTATTACCACTACCACCACTATTACCAATACTACTACCACTATTACCACTACTACCACTACTAGTACCACTATTACCACTCCTACCACGCCTACCACTATTACTACCACTATAACCACTACTACCTCTCCTACCACTACTACTACCACTATTACCACTACTACAACTACTAGTACCACTATTACCACTCCTACCACTACTACTACTACTACCACTATCACCACTACTACCACTACTATTACCACTATTACCACTACTACCACTCCTACCACTACTACGACGACGACTAGTACTACTACTACTCCTAATACTACTACTTCTACAACAACTACTACTACGACTACTGCTGCTGTTGATACTACTAATACTACAACTACTACCAATGTTACTACTACTGCTACTACTTATGCTACTACTACTACTACTCCTACTACTCCTACTACTACTCCTACTACTGCTGCTGCTGCTGCTACTACTACTACTACTACAACCACTTATAATGCTAATACTACTACAACTACTACTACTACTGCTGCTGCTGCTGTTCCTCCTCCTCTTCCTCCTCTTACTACTACTAATACTACAACTACAACCAATGCTAATACTCTACTAGTACTACTACTACTGCTGCTGCTGCTGCTGCTGCTATAACTCCTCCTCCTCCTCCTCCTCCTACTACTACTACTACTACTACTACTACTGCTGCTGCTACTCCTCCTCCTCCTCGTACTACTACTACTAATACTACAACTACAACCAATGCTAATACTCTACTAGTACTACTACTACTGCTGCTGCTGCTGCTGCTGCTATAACTCCTCCTCCTCCTCCTCCTCCTCCTACTACTACTACTACTACTACTGCTGCTACTTCTCCTCCTCCTCGTACTACTACTACTAATACTACAACTACTACCAATGCTACTACTACCACTACTACCACTACTACTACTACTACTACTACTACTACTACTAATACTACTACTACTACTACTACTACTACTTCTACTACTACTACTCTTACTACCACTACTACTACTACTACCACTAATAATAATAATAACTTGGATGTTCTCCTTCTGCTTACATTGATTTCTTCTGGGTACTTTGGTTTCCTCCCACAGTCCAAAGGTATCCTCGTGAGACTACTTCATCAACCAAGAATTAACAAGATCTATCAGGTATTTGAATGAAATGGCAGACCCTTTAATTCTTAGTTGACGGGTTGGCGATCCTAAATTGACCCTAGTTGAGAATGTGAATGGATGTGTGTTGCCCTGCATCTGGTGAGCTATTCAGGGTGTACTCCATTTTCACTCACAGTTGACCAGTCCCTCCTTGACCCGATTAGGATTAATTTGTTTACCAAATGAGTAAATGAGTGAACGATGAAGTTTTTTTGAGCTATTTTTTGTTGTTGTTGATTTTTGATAGAGTTATTGCATGCTAGTTGTCAAGATTCTAGTTAGGACATTAGCTGTTACTGGTCACTGTAGATCTTGAGCAGATAATTAGAATGGACATTGGTTCTATAACTATTTGGTTTATTCTTAAAATTCTGGAGAATTAGTATAAGTTCCAATATGCTAGTTATTATAGATTTCAGTTAACTGGTAAGTGGAGACATCAGCTATTTAGCATAGATTTTCCGTGAGCTAATAGTTTAAATTGCAGTTAGGTATGTGCTGTACATTTCAGTTAGCTGTTGGATTTACGATACTGTTATTCATTTTTTCTGTAGAATTGGTATAATATGCTAGTTATCTTATTTTATTTTTTAATTAATTTATTTATTTTTGTATTTTCTCCAATTTTCTCCATACTGTAATTTAGGGCAGTGGTGGTCTAGTCGTATAAGGCGCCGGATTGCTGATCCAAAGGTTGGGGGTTCGAGTCCCACACTCCACAAGGTTGTCATTGTCTCCACCACCCCCCCCCCCCCGTGCAGCTAACTGGGTTATCAAAGGCCGGCCATGTCTCTCACTGTCTATGGTGTGAGGCATGTAAAAGAACCATTGCTGACTTTCGACAACAGTAGACTGAAAAGCCGTCAGCGTATTTCCGCCCTGCGATGGCCTGGCGAGCTGTCCAGGGTGTACTCTGCCCTCGCCCTGAGTTGCCTGGGATGGGCACCAGCATCCCCGCGACCCTAATTAGGAAGAAGCGGTTACAGAAAATGAACTGAACTGAACTGTAATTTAGTTGTATCCAATTCTCGCCTATCAAGTATTGCCTTCCCTATCACACTGCCATCTCCGATGAAAGAAGGGAGAAAGAAAGCACACTCCCTGTCCATGACATGCAATGCTAGCCACCGCCTCTTTTTGAACTGCGGTGCATGTGTATTTGTGCAGCGGTTTAACACACTCGGAGGGAAACCTGTATGTGCCTCCTTGTACGAATGAGCTCACAGACATCCATGATCGGCTGGTGATCGCTGTGGGTAACAGGGAAGTGAGCGTGTGTTATCCTTCCCTCCCATGAGAGCTCGGCCAGTTAGCTCCCATGGACTCCCGGTGACAGACGGTTGTGACATTAACCCAGATTCGAACTTGCGATCGCCAAGGTAATAGTTTCGCACCTTGAATATGCTAGCTATTGTTTGTTTAAGTTAGCTATTCTGTGTATATTGTAGTTAGCTAGTTAGTACAGACTTGAGTTACCTATTTAGTCCAGATGAGGGATGGCTCCATGTTCTGACAGTCCTACTCAAATAAAATAGGCATCTTGCTTAAATCAGTTGGGTGACCCTACTCAATTCAGTTGGGTTAGGGGTCGGCTTGGGCTGTCGGACCAATGGGCTGTAACTCTTGGACCAATGGGCTGTCAGAGCACAGCACTGTGTTTGTCTGATATTTGGATATATAGCATAGACTTCATGTAGCTAATAGTGTAGATTGTAGTTAGCTCAGTATACTCGATGTAGAGTTTAAGCAGCGAGTTGGTTGAGATGTAATTATTTGTATTTTTGATTTCTGTAGAATTATTTCAAATTGTTATGCTGGTTATTTCAGATGCTAGTTAGCTAAGGTATGAATTGTGCCGAGCTAGCTCGTAAATATTGTAGTTAGATGATGAGTGTAACTATGTTAGCTAGTTACTATATATTTTAGGAAGCTGATAAGTGTTGGATGGGGGCAGTGGTGGTCTAGTGGTATAAGGCGCCGGATCGCTGATCCAAAGGTTGGGGGTTCGAGTCCCACTCTCCACAAGGTTGTCACTGTCCTCCCAGTGCAGCTAACTGGGTTATCAAAGGCCGGCCATGTCTCTCATTATGGTGTGAGGCATGTAAAAGAACCATTGCTGACTTTCGACAAGAGTAAGCTGCAAAGCCGTCAGCGTGTTTCCACCCTGCGATGGCCTGGCGAGCTGTCCAGGGTGTACTCTGCCCTCGCGGTGAGTTGGCTGGGATGGGCACCAGCCTCCCCGCGACCCTAATTAGGATGAGGCGGTTACAGAAAATGAACTGAACCGATAAGTGTAGGATTGCGTTGCAGTGGCGTGAAGTGCTGTTCAGGGTGCATTCCACCTCCGCCTAAATTGAGCTGGGATGGGCTCCAGATTCCCTGTGACCCTAATGAAGGATATATATAAAATAAAGTGTTTCCAAAAATAAAATGAGATAAATTAAGTTCGTAATAAGTCAGTATTTTTAAAAAAAAAATGGACTATTTTCTGTTGATTTCAGTTTACAATCAACTTTACATTTCTATGCACGAGTAACTATAGAGTCCATTCTGTCACTCTAGATTTCAGTCTAGTCATTATTGCAGCTTTCAGCTATATATTTTATCTATTCATTTTCTGAACCATTTAATCCTAATTAGGGTCGTGGGGAGGCTGGCGCCGCTGGGCCGACACTCACACAACCATTCACACTCACATCTAGCAGAGATGTGGAACAGATAATTAACCTATAGAGCATATTTTTTTTTGGACTGTGGGAGGAAACTGGAGTACCCAGAAGAAACCCACGCAAACACAGGGAGAACATGTAAATTCTACACATAAACACCCAAGCTAGGAATTGAACCTAAGTCCTTCTTGCTGTGATGTGGCTGTGCTAATCTCTACTCTATTGTGATGTCCACAGTTGAACGTGGAGCATGCTGGGTAGTGTAGTCTGCAGAAAGGTTAGGTATCAGCAATTACCCTTTAAAATCATTAAATCAGCCAAAAAATTAAATTTCAGCTAATTTTTTTTTTTTTGGGTAATACGTTACGAAAAAAGGCAGTCTCATCCCTGAACCGCGTATGATGCCTTCTGCCCTGAGGCCTGTTCTTGGAAACAGGTTGATACGGTAATGTTTGCCATGAAAAAAATGTCTAATTATTGAAAAAGTTGGATTTCAAATGTTATTGCTGGCAGTGGTGGCCTGGTGGTAGAAGGCACTGGATTACTAAATTTGGGGGTTCAAGCCCCGCTCTCCATGAGTTCTCACTGTCCCCCCCAGTGCAGCTAAATGTGTTATCAAAGGCCGTCCATGTCTCTCACTGTCTATGATGGGGGGATCATGTAAAAGAACCATCGCTGTCTTTTGTCAAGAGGAGCTGCGTAGCTTTATTCTGCCCTGTGATGGCTTGGCGAGCTATCAAGGGTGCACTCTGCCTGCGCCCAGAGTCTGCTGAGATGGGCGCAAACCGACCCGTGACCCTGATTAGGATTAAACAGTTCAGAAAATAAATGAATGAATGAATATTATGAGGTATTAGGATTTGACGGCAAGCGCGCTACAGCAAAACAGACAAAACAGACAAAACAGACCTTCACACAATGTGAATGACTATAGATTTCAGTCTACTGATTAAAGTAGATTTCAGAAGGCTAGTTTCTCTTGATGTAAGTAAGATAGCTACTGTAGATTTCATCATTTTCTGTAACCGCTCAATCGAAATTAGGGTCATAGGGAGGCTGGCACCCATCCCCAACCAACTCTGGGAGAGGGCAGAGTACAACCTGGACAGCTTGCCAGGCCATCGCAGGGCGGAAAACATGCTGATGCTATGCAGCTCCTCTTGTCGAAAGTCAGCAATAGTTCTTTTACACGAACCTCACACCATAGACAGTGAGAGACATATATATATATATATATATATATATATATATATATAATTATACATATATATATAATTTTCTATGTATGTCTTCCTTTCGGCTTTTTTCCCTTTTACTCAGGAGTCGCTACAGCGAATCATCTGATTCGCACATATGTTTTGGCATAGGTTTTTTTTACGTCGGATGCCCTTCCTGTCACAACCCTTTTTAGCGAGGCCATCACAGGACAGAAACACGCTGATGGCTTTGCAGCCTACTCTTTACGAAAGTCAGCAATGGTTCTTTTACATGCCTCTCACCATAGACAGTGAGAGACATGGCCCACCTTTGATAACCCAGTTAGCTGCACTGGGATGGGGG
>CM045730.1:10200000-10257500 GCA_024760905.1 Plotosus lineatus | reverse complement strand
TCATTCTGTAATGCGGACATGCTAACCACAAAGTCATCAAACAACCCTTAAAATTGATTTAGAAAAAGAAAAAAAAAGAGAGCGAAAAAAAAAAACCAAGCTCCCAAGATGCATATCAGCAAGGTTCATAACTATCAAACTAGTGATCACTAGTCCAATCCAGGTTGATGCTGCAGCCAGTCTTTGACCGGGAGTCCATGGAAGCTTGTGGGAAGTAAGATTGGCATATGCTCACCTGTCACTCACAGCAATCACCAGCCAATGTTTGAGCTCATACATAGAAAAGGGGCAGATAGGGCTTTCTGTCTGGTTGTGAGATGTGCAGCAGTTCATAAAGCGGAGGATGGCAACACTGCAGGTCATGGAGTGGGCATGTGCATATTTACCTTACACCCTGGTTGGTGTGGTTGTATGAAAGTGGGGGAAACACTTGTCAGGTAGGAACTGGGTACGACAAAAATTATGGGAGAAAAATTGTTAAAATAAGAAAGATATGATGACATTGGCATAAAACACTTGGACAAGTTTTGGTGTTAGCAATACGTTGCTATCAGAATTCATAGAAATATTCCACCAGGTCACATGACCTCAACATAAATACACATATTCCTGGAAACCGATTCTGTGAAGGCTATCAAAACAAATCGAGAACAAAGAACTGGAAAAGTATCACTCAATTTTATTCATCAACCACAGCCAAATGTGTGTGTGTGTGTGTGTGTGTGTGTGTGTGTGTGTGTGTGTGTGTGTGCGCGCGTGTGTGTGTGTGCGTGTGTGTGTGCGTGTGTGTGTGTGTGTGTGTGTGTGTGTGTGTGTGTGTGTGTGTGTACGTGTGTGTACGTGTGTGTGTGTGTGTGTATGTGTGTGCAAGTATGAGAAAATGAACCAAATTGGCCGGTACGATGCTACCACCCCCGTGCTTCACTGTCGGGATGGTGTTTTCAGAGTGATGAACAATGTTAGGTTTTCGCCCACACCCCCCCACTGCACTTTGTGCTAAGGCCAAGAACTATGATTTTAGTCACTGTAAAATAGCGGACCATTTCCAAATGTTTACCAAGTCTCCCACGCGCCTTTTGTTTAACTCCAAACAGATTTTACTGCCACGCTTCACTTTTATAAACCATATATAAGCCTGTTGTCGACTGAGATAGGCACCAAGCTCCTCAAGAACCTGATATTCACAGAGAAATCCCAATTAATAACAACAGAACACGAATCCATTCGTTTCTTTGCTGAACCATGTCATCATTTAAAAGTCACGGGGAGGCTGAAGCTTATCTCAACTGACTCTTGGAAAAGGAGGGGTACACCCTAAACAGCTTGGCAGTCCATCGCAGAACAACACACGGCCATTCATACTCGCGCTCTCATCTACGTTCAATTTGATTCAATCCACTTAGCCTAATGTGCATGTCTTTTACTGTTGGAGGAAACTAGGTAACCCAGATTAAAACCCATGCTAGCACAGGAAGAACATGCAAACTCCATACAGAAAAGCCCTCACCAAGTCAAGCACTCGAACCGGGGACATTTTTTTTTTTTTTTGGTGATACGGACATGCGAACCACTTTACTAGCAATATTCAATATTTTAGCTTAGCATAGCAATATACAGTGGAACCTCAACTTACAAAAGCCCCAGCAAACAAAAAATCCAGGTTACAAAAAACATTTTCCTAAAATTTTTGTCTCTGGATACAAAACAAATTGATGTTAAGAATGCGCCATCTCAAAAATTCAAACAATGCCCGAGTTGCTCTCCCTTCCATTGACTAGGAGGGAAGATGCAGCTCCCTCCCATTGGCTATTATGGAGCTGCATCTCCCATAATGCTTTTCGTGTAAAGGACAGAGTTATTTTTGTTTAATGAGTTTTTTGAGTGTGCTCATTGCAACTTTATTTTTTGGCTCAGGCTTTTAACCTTGCATAAACATTTGTAAGATTATAACTCTGCTAAGAAGACATGGTTAGCACATGTGCGCACACACACACACACACACACACACACACACACACACACACACACACACACACACACACACACACACACACATGCACACGCACATGTGTGTGTTGATTCCCGGTGCGAGTGAAAAGAAGAAGCGGGCTCATGGCATGCAGTTGAGTGATATCGCAAAGGAATATGGCCAAACTTGTCTACCATCGGTACAATATTGAAGCAGAAGGAGGCCTTAAAATGTATGCTTTTATAATTTTAAAGGGTTTAGGGGGGTAGTATTGGGGGCCTTGGAATGAATCACACATTTTACATGTATAATGCAGTTCAACTTACGAAAAATCCAGGTTACGAAACCACTTCTGGAACGGATTAATTTCATAAATTGAGGTACCACTGTACAGGTGCTCCCCGACTGACGTTCATCCATTTTACATTTTTTCAATTTTACGTTTAAAAAAAATGATGTCAAATTTTGAGAACGAGCCATACCTACGTAATATGCTGATGTAATGATGCAATGACGTAATCACGCTGCGTCCACTGTTTACAAATGACAGACTGAACGTGCCCTGCTGCTTCCCAGTTCACTGCGTGTTACTCTTGTGTTAAGACTTCGTCTCTGTGATCTTTGTGTTTTCACTGTTTTTTTCACGGATGTTTGTAACTTAGCAAATATGATTGGTCAGAAGCGTAAGCCTACTAGCATAGGTGGGAGTTTTCTGGCATATGTCAGAATTTCTGATTTTCCCAAGACTGAATTAACTATCTGCTTGGATCAGCACAATCTACCATGCATACTCAGTTCAGTAAAGAGAGTTGTAAAATGAATGAAAACCTGGATCCAGAAAAGAAAGAGAACTCTCCGCTCTGCTGGTGATTGGCATCAGTGCAGGCTGAGTACTAAACAAGTATTCAATAGCGCCCTTGCTCACTTGAAAGACCAGAAGTCCGGATAACTTGCGCTTTGTCTCAAGCACAAGCAAGTGAACGGCTTTATATGGAGCACCTCACATATTGTAAGTGTTGATTGGCTGTTTTAAGATTCATGTAAAATGACTCGGCTCAGCTTCATGTAACGTTACCATCCGTCGACCATCGGAACCATTTACAAGCAGAAAGATCACACCATAGAGAATGTTAAAGGTTATATTTGATACTGTATTTGATATTTGATGAGTGAATTTGTTTAAAATTTATCTATTTGAAATTATTTTGCTTGAATTTAATTATTTGAAATGAATGTTGATATTATTTGATATATTTGATATTATTTTACAATGTTATGTTTATAATAATTGATTCAGGAGTGTTTTATGAGATACGGTAGTGGTATTTATGGATGTATAGTACAGTATGAACGTCATACGTCATTGTAACATAGAGTAACAACTTACTTTTTTTTCAATTTACGTTCGGCCGTTCGGAACCAAACAAAAACGTAAGTTGGGGAGCGTCTGTATATCATAGTGGGGCAACACACAGACAGTAAATATGCTATCCCACTATCCACGGTCCTCACTGATGATAAAGTAAATTTTGCTTTGTCATAAAGTTGTCACTAAAATACCGCATTTCTGGCACACCCCGAATGTCACACCCCCCTGTTGCACTGCTTTTTCCCAACATCACCACAGATGGGTTGATTCATAATCACAAAAATAGCAATTAGGTATCAGTGTGTATGTGTGTGTGTGTGTGTGGGGGGGGGGGGGGGGGGCATCATTCAACTGTTTTGAAAATTACCAATATATCACAATTATACCAGCTATGCTGATAGGTAGCACAGTGGTGTAGTTTTTAGCACATGTGCCTGCTCGCAAGAAGATCTTGGTTGGAGTCCAGGCCTTACTCTGCGGAGCTTGCATGCTCCCCTAGTGCTTGTTTGAGTTTCCTTTGGGTACCCCAGTTTCCACCCACAGTCCATATTAGGCTTGTTCTGTAACCAAGTGCATTTATGGCTCCAGTATAGTGTTCGTGAACTGATTTGTTTGAAAAGGGAGTCGTTTAAAAACCGAGATCCCACTGTAGATCGTTTCTTGGAACTTGCTGTAAAGACTATGTCTGTCTTCCTTTCGGCTTTTTCCCTTTTACTCAGGAGTCGCCAAAACGAATCATCTGATTCGCATGTTTGATTTGGCAGAGGTTTTTACGTCGGATGCCCTTCCTGTCGCAACCCTTTTCAGCAAGGGACAGAAACACGCTGATGACTTTGCAGCTACTCTTTACGAAAGTCAGCAATGGTTCTTTTACATGCCTCTCACCATAGACAGTGAGAGACATGGCCTGCCTTTGATAACCCAGTTAGCTGCACTGGGGGGAGGGGACAGGGACAACCTTGTGGAGAGTGGGACTTGAACCCCCAACCTTTGGATCAGCAATCCAGCACCCTATACCACTAGACCACCACTGCCCTTGCTGTAAAGACTATACATCAGATATTAAAATATTATCACTGTTTCTTAACCCTTTAACGCCCAGCAGGACCATATGGTCCTATTTCAAAAATGCTAATAACTACTAGACACATGCTGCTGCCATTCAGAACATGTTCTATACTTGTTGTGGCATCACCTGATGCAACACAGCTTGGTCCCACATGCCTCAGTCAGCTGTGAGATGATCTTGAGTGCGCAGGATTGGGGTTGTTCAAGTATTTGTGAGACTGTTATTATTTGTTATTATTATGTTATTATTATTAGTGTTATTATAATTTTGTTGAAAGAAATGTGTTCAGGGTGTTTCCTTAGGCCTTTTTAATGAGGAAAAACTGGTGATAATTTTTTTAACTGGAAAAATAATTTGGGTGTTATAACATTAAAAATGATGATGAATAGTATCTAAACTGTATTGAATATATGTCAACAATTTATTGAAAAGTATGAAATCTTTATTTACATCAGGTTTCTGTGCATCAGTCACAAAATACATGTTTAAGAAGAACACGATAAAACAGCAAAATGTATATTAATCTATACATTTATAACCACGGTCATCAGGGTTGTCCCTTCTGGCCCCTCAGTGCAGCTAACTGGGTTATCAAAGGCCGGCCATGTCTCTCACTGCCTGTGGTGAGATGTTCATGTAAAGGAACCATTGCTGACTTTCATCAAGAGTAACCTGGCGATCTGTCTAGGGTGTATTCTACCCCTGCCCAGAGTTGGCAGCTTCCCTGCGACCCTAAGTAGTATTAAACCGTTTCTTAGTTAAATATCCTGGGATCTTTCACCAGCTTTGAGATGAAGAGTTAGTAGATACCTGTGTTTATGTTAACAAAATAAATTAACAAAAAAGTAAAATTCTTTGCGGGGAGGGAAGGGTTGCTAGGTGAATAGCACCAATGGCCCTCACATGAAAACCTAGCATGGACATACACACATTGCAGTTGGAAGAAAATACAAGCTCATATAAGGACAGTGGAGCCTCAAGTGTTTAAGATACCCTGAATATAAGGAACCCAGTGAAGTCAGAAATGTTAATCCAGTAGAATACAACACATAGACATATTAATTAATTATGCATAGAAAAAGGCTCTTACTATCAAAAAAACAAACAAACAAACAAAAAAAATGTGACCACGTCATATGGATATAGCCAATATTTAGTTAATATTAACTCTCTTCTTCTTCTTCTTCTCTTTTCAGCTTTTTCCCTTTTCTTGGGTGTCGCCACAGCAAATCATTTGATTCGCACACTCTATGATTAAAAAAAAAAAAAAAAAAAAAAGGTGGCATAACGTTAGTAATAGTGGTTAGGGTGCTGGACTCATGATCAGGAGGGTGTGTGTTCGAATCCCAGTTAGACCCCCCATTGTGTTAAGACCCCTGAGCAAGGTCTTAACCACTAATGTGCCTCTGTTTACCCAGCAGTATAAATGGGTATCGGTAAAAATATACTGGGAAGGTAACCTGCGATGGACTAGCGCCCCCATCCAGGACTCCTGGTTGCTTCACACTACAGAAACCGGGGATAAGCACCAGCCTGTTGAGCCACTAGGCTCAGGGTGTACAAAGCCCATCAGACTTTACCTTTACCTATTAAAAAAAAAATAATAAAAAAACAGGACGGAGGCGGAAAGTCTATGGACTGCCCGCAGACCCAGCAAGGGGCACAACCAAAAACTGAATTCATGTCGCCCAAGGCATGCCCTATGGCACCTCCAGTAGGCGAGCTCTACTATGGTCCACGCCTTTACTCAGTCTTGGCTGAGATAGTCTCCACCTACCCATAATCCTAGTAGTAGGATTTAAATGATTTGGCAAATGGGTAGGGGGGTGGGGGGGGGGGGCAAAAAAAAAAAAAAAAACCCCAAAACAAGCCGAGGCACAGCAGCAGCACAAATAAAACAGTAATAGCGTAATTACTAATGAACTGTAAATAATGTAAAAGTCAGCGCTAACAGCTGAATTCTGAAATGTTGTTTTAGCTTAGACACACATTTGTGTCGAGTTATCTGTAAACTGTTTGCCATATTTTTGTGCAACATGCCAATCACACACACACACACACACACACACACACACACACACACACACACACACACACACACACACACACACACACACACACACACACACATATGCACATGCACACTCCCAAGTGAAGAGTCCCAGCTTACCTGCCCAGTGGTAATTAATCGCTCTGGTATTTAGGCCCAGCAGAGTAGACAAATATGACAGAGACAGGGACAATTAGGAGCCATGTTCAAGCTACATTAACTCCCCACGCTATAACAACTGTGGCTGCCTTGTCTCGGCTTGTAAAAAGCAGCGTGGGGGTCGTTCCTCACGGGCTGCCGAGATATTAATGAAAGAAAAGGAAGATTGTGTTTATTATACTCCCATAATAGCAAATAAATTTCAATTATCTGCCGCGTCACCCCTTTAACTGCGAGTGGCGGCGCTTGCAGACGGCACATGATTGTTTGAGCGCTTGTGCTTCAGGCTGTGGAGCCTAAAAAAGTGTTTACCTTCAAAAGTGAGGTGATAAAGGTCACTTTTTAAAATAGATTTTTTTTTACATGCGCTCCAATCAATGGGGATGCAGCCTGCATACCTTTTTGTAGCGCCAAGACACTTTGCATGCGTCGCCAAGTGTAGCTTTGAGAGAGAGAGGCGGCAATGAGAGAGAGACTGGAACACCAGAAAAAGAATGAGAGAGAGAGAGAGAGAGAGAGAGAGAGAGAGAGAGAGAGAGAGAAAGAGAGAGAGAGCAGGAATAGTATTTAGTATTCTTCTTCCATCTGGCTACCAAGAGAGTTGCCCTCCTTTCCTCTCCTCTTGCTCCGCAGGAGACGATATTTAAGCAATCGTTGGACGGGACACCCAAAAACACTGGACACAGTGTCCTTTGATTTCTTACAAAGTCATGACAGGACAAATACAACTTTATTATAGCAAAGTGTAAATAGGACCGATCAGCGCTTTATGGTTGTGACATTGGGTGGGTGGCACTGGGGATGGGGGTGTGTGTTTGGGGTATAATGGTCAGTACGTCTGCCTCGCTGTTAGAAGGTCCATATTTCTGTGTGGACTTTGCATTGTCTCCTTGTGCTTGCATGGGCTTCCTTTGTGGACTCTGGCTTTCTCTGACAGTTTAAAAATGTGTACATTCAGCTATCTGGCTTTTCCAAAGTTCCCCCTGGGTGTGCATAGTCATCATTCTCTCAACCATTTAATCCTAATTAATGTTGCGGGGAGGCTGGCGCCCATCTCAGCCGACTCTGGGCGAGGCCGAAACAAGCTCGCTGACGGATATGCAGCTACTTTTGACGAAAGTCATCAATGGTTCTTTTACATGAACCTCTCACCACAGACAATGAGACCCATAGCCGATCTTTGTGGGACACCAGAGACAGTCGGGCTGGAACCTGCAACCTTGTGATCAGAAATCCAGCACCTTACCACTGGGGCCATCACCGCCAGATGTGGATATGTGTTTGTAAATGGTTGTGTGTCTTTGCCCTGCAATGGCCAGGCAAGCAATTTAGGTGGTGACTGAGATAGGCTTAAACCGACCCACTACTTTAGTAGGAGTAAGTGGTTCGGCTAATGAGAGGGTGAATTATTCACACACTTGTATAATCATGGTGATTCAGTTACCTGTGTTGGATCCGAAAAGAAGACAATTCAAGTCAGATAGGACACCAGGCCATCCCATAATGATCTCTTAGATGTGATTCATTAATTAATACAAAATCAGCTACTTAAATAGGTTTGCCTGTTATGTTGTGAGCCTACTTATTTCTCAAAAAGATTAAAACAAATACATAAAATAAATAAAAAGTGAAACAGCACTCCACTATCACACTCCACTGACATGTTGATTTGTTGGCTGTTCATCCAACAGGAACCATCGGAAAGTACTTAAAAGTTTGCTTTGGTGTTGCCCCACTTCACACAGCAACCAGTAATTGCTCTTATGCGCACATTAGCACTTCGCTCATGCAGGACCACGCAGGCTCTCATGGGAATGGAAAACAAGTGGGTGTGAGACGAGTGGACGCACGGACAGGGGAACATGGCCGCTGGCATCAGAGAGTGCGACTGGTCAGCATCCAGCAACAGTCACATGTCAACAGCAGCACCAGGGTCACTGTTTGTTTTTCCTCTTCAATTTGATCATACTCAGCATGGAGTGCGCCAAAAAAAAAAAAAAAAAAAAAAAAATCCTTCATGAACTATTCACTATTTAAGGTGGACACCTTAAGGTGGCACATGATATGTGTCACAGGTAGGTCATTTTTATTTATCGGAATATCATTCAAGCATACAATAGGTGACATGGTGGCGTTTGCATATCCTTCCCATCCTGCATGGGTTTCCTCTGCGTACTCCGGTTTCCTCCAACAGTTCAACGCTGTACACATTAGGCTAACTAACTGTTCCAAATTGCCCCTAGGTGTGAGTGTGATTGATTTTCTAAGGTTTTTATTTTATTTTTTTGCCCTGGAATAGTTCAGGGGTACTGTTCAGGGTATACACCACCTACGCTCAGTGCCAGCTGACATAGGCACCGGGCTCTCTCTGACCCGAGTAAGATTAAGTGAGTAAGATAAAATCAGATTAAAACATATATTATGGGAATTATGGTGGCTGTATATGGGAGGTATAGTAGTTAGCATGACCGCCTCGCAACAAGAAGCTCTTGGGTTCTGGTACCAAATGTGTGTGTTTCTGTGTGACGTACGGCCGTTCTCCCTGTGCTTGCATGGGTTTCATCCTGGTACTCTGGTTATTTCCCGGAGTCCAAAGCTATGTGCAGTAGCGTAACATAACTGGTTGCTCCATACTGCCTTTAGGTGTGAGTCTGAATGGTAGTGTTGGATTGGTTCAGGATGTGCCCTGTCTTTGTAAAGTGTCGGCTAAGATGGACACCAGCCTCCCTGTGTCCCGAGTAGGAGTAAATATTTTCCAAAATGAGTGCGAGTCAGAGTGGACAATACTCTGCGCTACTGATATAAGGATTGTATAATCAAAGTTCTTAGTGTTGCTGATTGCAGTGTTTTTTTCGTTTTTTGGTGAAAAACTTCCCAGTCATTGAACTGAGAAGAAAGACTTCACCTAAAAATACAATTCCAAAAAACCCCATTGAGCACGATTCTTTGCACCACTCTTTTAATATTTAACCCTGAATTTTATCTCCATGTCCTCAACAGAAGAGGAAAAGCCCATTGATCAGATATTCAGTACTTCCAGGTCAACACCTGACTTCATTTAATGTTGCTGAGCCTCTACCTGTCCAACTAAACCAATCAAATTATCACACTGCCTCCACGGGCTTGTAAAGTGGCCGCTATGCATGATGGGTACATATGTATGCCTCCCTTCATACTCTGACAAGCAAATGTGAAAACTCTTGAGGTGTTCCCTGACTGTTCCAGTATAAAATATCCAGAATGAGGTAGAACATGAGGATGGATTCTGTCGTGAAACTCCGAAACTGGGATTCGAACAATCATGGTTATGGTTAAGGACGGCATGGTGGCTTACTGGTGATCACGTCTAGCTCACAGCAAGGTCCTGGGTTCAATACCTGTGCTTGAGCATTTCTGTGTGAAAGTTGCATGTTGCGTTGTTGTACTGCTCTGAGTCAGAGTTGCCCCTGATCGTGTGTGTTGAACTGCGATTGTTTGGTGGGTTGTTCAAGGTGTATCCTGTCTTCGTCCAGTGCCAGCTGAGATAGGTTCCAGCCTCCACGTAACCCTAGAATGAGAAATCGTTTCAGCAAGTGTGTGTGCAACTATGGTTTGTTTCTGTGAAGCTCAGATCTGATTGGCTAAATCAGCGAATAACAAACAGCACACTGTCTGCTATCTTATTCATTAATATTTTATCTTATGCGTATAATGAAGTAATTATTATAAAGATCTAAGTAAATAGATGACACTGCGGCATAGTGGTCAGCACATCCACCTCGCGTTCGAGTTTGCATGTTCTCCGCATGCTCCATATTCCTCTAGGTGCTCCGTTTCTTTTCGACAGTTCATATTTTCTTTGCCAAACACATTATGCTAATCGGCTGTTCTTCCATTGCTTCTGTAGGCTTCCTCAGAGTACTTCAGTTTCCTCCCACTGTCCAAAGTACATGTGCCTTAGGCTAACTGGCTGTTTGAAATTTCCCCTGACTGTGAGTGTAAATAGTCGTGTGTGTGTGTTGCCCTGCGATGGTCTGGCAAGCTGTAGTCAAGATGTACCTTGCCTTTGCCTGGTGTCGGCTGAAATAGGCTCAAGCCATAGATTGTCATGACCCTATACCATACTATACCAGGGTTGGGGAATGAGAGAGAGAGAGAGAGAGAGAGAGAGAGAGAGAGAGAGAGAGAGAGAGAGAGAGAGAGAGAGAGAGAGAGAGAGAGTTACAAGAGCGGTTCGGACTTGTTGACTAGTGTCGAGAGTTTAAGTGATGAGCCTTCATGTGAATTTGCAAGTATGAAACTCGAACAGATTCTGACTGAGCGGTACAGTAAGAATTGTATATATATGCGCATATATCCAGCCAGTAACATTCAACACCATCACCTTCCACCTCTCAGGCTCTCACCAAAGTTTTAAGAGCCACTCTCTCTCTCTCTCTTGCTCTCTTTCATTTTTTTTTTTAACTAAAAAGCTATTTCACACAACACCAGTTTCAGAAAGAAATTTGGCCGGAATTTTTAAACGTGGCTCAATTTTGCTTAAAAAACCCCCACTGCATAATCTTCCATTTGTTTTATGTGACCAAATAACATTCAGAGGCATCACAGTGGTGTTGTAGTTAGCATACCTGCCTGTAGGTGGCATGTTTGTGTGGGTTTCCTTCTGCTACTCCAGTTTCCTCCAACAGTCCAAGGACATGCAGATTTGGTTAATTTGATGCTCAAAGTTGTCCCGAGGTGTGAATAAAAGTGTGATGGGTTGTGTGTGTTGCTCTGCAATGGTCTAACAAGTTGTGCAGGGTGTTCTCTGCCTTTGCACACTGTTGGCTGAGGCAGGGATTTTAGGATTGAATGCTTCTGCTCGGCTTTGCCGAATTACAGCTAAAGCTCACACAGTTGGTCAAAATATTTATGCTAATGATATCAGGTCATTCATTTGTTCATTTTCTGAACCGCTTGATCCTATTAGGGTCACAGGGAGGCTGAAGCCTATCTCAGCCATCACTGGATGAAGACAGCGTACACTTTATAAACTTCTTGCCAGAACATTGCAGCGCCACCAACACACAGCAATTCACACTTACGCCCACCGCTAGGATCAGCAATTGAGAAAGCCACTTAGCTTAATGTGGCGGTGATGGCCTGGTGGTAAAGGTGCTGGATCACTGATCCTAAGGTTGGGGGTTCAAGTCCCACTCTCAACGGGTTGTCACAGCTAATTGGGTTATCAAAGGCCTGCCATGTCTTTCACTGTCTATGGTGTGAGGTCCATGTAAAAGAGCCATGGCTGACTTTCGACAGGAGAAGCTGCCTAGCCGTCAGATAGCCTGGCGAGCTGACTCTGCCCTCGCCCGGATTCGGCCGGGATGGGCACCAGCCTCCCGCGACCCTAATTAGGATTAAGCGGTTATAGGAAGTGAATGAATGGACTTAGCCTAATGTGTATGTCTTTGGAGTGTCGGAGGAAACCAGCATATGCCAGAGGGAACCCCCCCCCCCATCAAAATACCTGCACCAAGCCGGGCCTTGGGCCTCAAACTTTGGACCTTCTCATTGTGTGCCGGCTGTGCTGACCCTTATGCCACCATAGCAGGTCATCGTCACAGTAAATCAGGAAGTGACGATAAGTAACAGCTAGAGAATAACAGAAATAATTTTCTGGCTTTAATAGGTGTATACTTATTTAAATTTATGTTTGTGTGTAATCAGAGACGTAGCAAAAAAAAAAAAAAGAAGAAAAAAAAAGTGCTTTGAGAGATTATTTTGCCAGATGAAGCTCTTAGGGCAAATTTTCACTAACAGCAGGAAAGTTGTGATGGGAAATAAGCTTTTCAGAAAGCCTGGCCTCCCTGATAATTATTATTGTTATTACTATTATTGTTCTAGTTTCCTTCGCTCCTCTAGTAAAGATGATAACCTGTGTAGGCTTGCATGAATTCAAATTATCCCATTTGATAGAGAGTCTGGCACAAAGTGGCCAATAAAATGAATTTTATTTATATATTTCTGATCTCCAGGCAGTGGCTGAAGCTCAGTGTGCCTTTTTTGCCTCTGATTACAATCACCTAATGATGGCGATTCCGCCCTGAGGGGGGGGATTGTGGGAGATGGCATACGGTGGCCTTCACGTCAGCCTGAGAGGGGCCTCGAGGACCCTCTGAAGCAAATCCCCAGAGGATAAAATATAGGAGGTGCTCTGAAAGAAATGAGAGCGAGCCAAAAGAAAGGGGAGGAGTAGAAGGGTGCAGGCGTTTCTAAGCAGGCTTTAAGATGGCAGATAAGGGTGTAAGAAAGAGACTGATCTGGTGGCAGGTCAGGAGGGATCCAGAGTCTCCGTATCGCACGAAAGCCCCAATGCTCCAGAGCCAGGCGAAAGAGAAAGAAAGAGAGAGAGGGATTTTACAAAGGAGGAGAGGACTAGCTGGAGTGGGAAGGTGGAAAAAGGGGGGGGAGGAAATCGTCGGAGTGAATAGGCGTGCATTGTAAGCGCCCTGCCGAGGCAACCTGCACCCGCCGAGACGGGCATGACGCGTCAGTGACAGCGGAAGAATGGCAGAGGGTTTCTCCTTGCTGCCTCTAATGCAGTCGCTTATGACAGCAAAAGGGGAAAAAGCAGGAAATTGGTTAGGAGGAATTACTGGTGTTATACAGCTTGCCATCTTACAAATGAATACCGTTTAGCTTTGGCATATAAATGAGTGGATTTCGCTGCAAGAGTGTGGGAGAGAGAGAGAGAGAGAGAGAGAGAGAGAGAGAGAGAGAGAGAGAGAGAGAGACATGGTGTCAGAGGGAGAGAGGTGTCAGTACGAGCAATCAGTTGTGGGGAAAATTTTCTGTGCCTTCTAAATGAGTGGGTGCGTGGCGCGGGCATCTGTGTGTGTGTGTGTGTGTGTGTGTGTGTGTGTGTGTGGCAGTCGAAATTATGCAAGCGAGTAACAATGAGCAAATTGAACCTCGAGCAAACGCAGCACAAGGTCAGGCAGAAAGACAAGGCAAGTGGGTGGGAGCGAAGAACAGATCATGATAAATTGGCTCGCATTTTCCAAAACGCTGG
Source organism: Plotosus lineatus (assembly GCA_024760905.1). NCBI lineage: Eukaryota > Metazoa > Chordata > Actinopteri > Siluriformes > Plotosidae > Plotosus > Plotosus lineatus. The sequence continues at coordinate 10,243,851 of CM045730.1, read as the reverse complement.
CCCTAATGCCCCGCTCCAAGCCAAGCCTGCTAGCCTGGAACTTTCCGCTCGCTAATACCTCCACGCAGCCATTTGTGATGTATGAAAACCAGGCTGTGGCACTAATTGCACAATTACAAAGCGGAAGCTGAACACTGCTGAGAAGAGGGAGGAGGGGAGTCACGCCCAAACGTGTAGGCATTCTAAAAACTCACCCCTTAAAACCCCACCGCCCCCACCACCACCACCACCACCACCACCACACACTCTTTATCTCGTAACTTAATATTTCTTCTTCGTCTGCGATGAAGTAACAGAGTGTGCATGTGAGGGGGAGTGCAAAATAAAAAAAAATAATAAAAAAAAATGACTCTTGCATGGAGGGAAATTTATTACTCAGTGCTGTGGGAGACTGTATTTTGCGCCCGTGCTTTACAGACTCTGTTGATTATCAGAATGAGAAATGGCCATGCATTAACTCACTGCCAAAATATCCGCTGCCACCGATGCATACAGGCATCCTCCGCAAGTCCAGATCCAGCCCGGGTCAATATCTCACCCACTCAGTTTCAAGTACAACTACCCATGGTTCTGCACTCTTTCTTCAGTCCTGACGAGCTACCTTTAGCATTAATTAGCATCATGGCATTGTTTCGACGGATGTAAGCAACGTCATCATCACGTCATCATCGCGTTTACTTCAGGTGATACGGTAATGCAGCGGTTTGCCTCACAGCAATTCAGGACTAGGCTAGATCGTTTTTGTTTGAAGTTGGCAGGTTCACTCCATGTTTCTGTAGGTTTCCTCCGTCCACTCCAGTTTGCTCCAGCAATCCAAACACATGAAAATTAGGCTAATAGGCTGTTCCAAATCGCTCCGTATGTGTGAGTGTTCTGTATATGTTGGTCCTGCGATGGTCTAGCAAGCTTTTCAGGGTATTCTCCACCTTTGCCACGTGTTGGCTGAGATAGGCTCCATCCTCCATTTGACCCCAGTAGGATTAAGTGGTTTGGCATATAAGTGCGTGAGATGTGTGAATATGTAGAATTCCTCTTTAAGCATTCAAATCAAAGAAATATAATAAAGAGCTAGGGGTGTGTTCATAGAGCACAAGGTACACCCATAAATTGGCCATGTTGGCCATGTTTAAATACCATCACAGTGTCAGCCTGATTGTGCAGCTTTCCAGACTTGCTGCGATTGAGTTATAAGCTTGACAGCACACCTGATTTCCGACACCCTGATTAGCAGCACTATTGAAAGACTCGAGTCGTGCTCACTGCAAAAGTAGTGGTCTCGATTGAGTGCCAGTCTTTACCAAACCTCTGTTTTGTGCCGGCGCCATCTGTGTGTACAATTTTATTACACTTTTTGATCTCATAACCAGATTACATGTATGAACTTTGCATGAAATGTGTGATTGACCTTAATCTCGGAAGTATCTCTGCTGTGTGGTTGGCTTCTTGTCTCTGATTTTGGGATTGTGTATTGGACCAGAGTATTTCCTTCAAACATCTCAATCTGCAGTTGCATCCTTACTCTTATCATTACTCTGTGAACAGTAAGATGACAGGCAATGGTTTTAACCAGCGATGTGCTGATATTATGATGTTACTATAGATTGTGAATGTGACCAAATTTGTGAAAAAAACTCAAAACTTTTTTTACTATTGAAGGTTTTATGAGATGGCTGGGGTTGGAACAACTTGGGTCATACAAGGTCCACTTGTATGTGAAGAGTTTGTTTTCAAACACAGTAAGTCCAGTGCATTGTTTTAATTATGAGAAAAACTATGTAGCTTTAAAAAAAATAAAAAAAAAAATAAAAAATCTTACAACTTTTTGAACCTTTTTTTTCAGTTGCTTTGAAATAAAGTTACTGAAAGACTTGTTTTTCTCATAATTAGAAACAATTAGACGTATATTTTTTGAAAACTAACTCTTTAATTGTTTCATTTGAAAGTTTGTATATGATGTTCTAGTGCTGCTCCATTAGTAACATGTATTTTGGGACTTGAATCGAAGGTATATGTGCTCAAAATCTCGTGGACTCAATGGTCACATTTCAAGGTCAGTCAAGGTCAAAGCTAGCCGTCTCATTCAAAAAGTCAGAACAGTTTCCTATTATTCATTCATTTGTTTTCTGTAACCGCTTAATCCTAATTCGGGCCATAGGGAGGATGGCACCCAGCCCAGCTGACTCCAGTTGAGGGCAGCGTACACTCTGGACGGCTCGCCAGGCCATCGTAGGGCGGAAACACGCTGACGGCTATGCAGCTACTCTTGTTGAAAGTCAGCAATGGTTCTTTTACATGAACCTCACACCACAGACAGTGAGTGACATAGCTAGCCTTTGATAACCCAGTTATCTGCACTGGGGGGACAGTGACAACCTGTTGAGAGTGGGGCTTGAACCCCCAACTTTAGGATCAGTGATCCAGCACCTTATCACCGGGCCACCACTGCCCTCAGTTTTCTATTAGTGTTCAATAATAACGCTTTTTACAACCAGCACCCAATTTGAAATTATAAGTGCTCCATGTCTGAAGCTTTGTGACCTTTGACCTTAATGGTCCAATATCCAGTGATTTCCTGGGTAAAGGCAGTGCTGTAGTGGTAAAAAAGTAAGTGGGTATACTATCAGCAGGTATAAATTATATCCCATATCGACTTCAGAAGAAGCACTCGAACACACACACACACACACACACACACACACACACACACACACACACTCACTAGTGAACGTCCAGGGACAGGACATTGAGACAGTGGACAGTTTCAAATACCTGGGCGTTCACCTTAACAATAAACTGGACTGGTCCCACAACACCAACGCCCTGTACAAGAAGGGCCAGAGTCGCCTCCACCTTCTGAGGAGACTTAGGTGCTTCGGAGTATGCAGACCTCTGCTCAGGACTTTTTATGACTCTGTGGTAGCCTCTGCAATCCTCTACGCTGCCATCTGCTGGGCCCCGGGCAGCACAGAGCGGGACAGAAAGAGACTGAACAAGCTGGTCAGGAGGGCCAGCTCTGTCCTAGGCTGCCCACTGGACTCTGTGGAGGAGGTGAGTGAGAGGAGGATGGTAGCAAAGCTCACATCCATCCTGGTCAACAGCTCTCACCCACTGCACCAGACTGTAGAGAAGCTGAGTAGCTCCTTCAGTGGACGACTGAGACATCCTCAGCGCAGGAAGGAGCGCTACCGCAGGTTGTTCATTCCCACCGCTGTCAGACTGTACAACGCCACTTTGTAACTGTCTGTGAAAATACCGGTTATGTGCAATAAAAACCCCGCACACTTTAATCAACCACATCTACCCCACTGACTGTCAACCATATCAACCCATCTACTCCGCCCTCAGATACATGTACACTTGAATATAGGCCAGTCTACAAAGTCGTTCCCTTCTTTTCTTTTATTGTATATTAATTTATACTATTTATGTATCTATTTATTTATTTACTTATATAATATATATGTATGTGTGTATGTTTGTATATGTATCTATTTTTGCACCCCCTACTGATGGTACCTCAAGAGCCTGTAACAGTGAATTTCTCCATTGTGAGATTAATAAAGCTGTATCTTATCTTATCTTATCCAGCAGAGTGATAATATTATACGATCTCGCACGGCAAAATAAGTGCGGACACGCTACATGCTTGCTAAAATTACCGAGTATACGGCGTATACTCGGCTGTACGCCCGACTACAGCCCAAGGTAAAGGTAAGGATAGTGTTCCCACCAAGTTTGGTGAAATTCTCCACATGGGTGTGGTGAGGAGTTCATTCACAAACTGACAAACAAATGAACAAACACTGAAAAAAGACTCAGCCAAAAGATGACAAACAAACGAAATAACTGCAAGTGCAAAAGTGACGGAATTATGAATTAAACCATGGCGGTTTAGAAGGAAAATTTCACGTTTTTTTTTTTTTTTTTTTTTTTTTTTTTTTTAAATCCAGGAAAATTGTGACCATCACTGTCCATGCTATAAACAAATCTGTCGTGCTGTCCCTGTCCTCATTCGCTCGTAAGTAACAACAATCTATTCGATTTCATCCGGCGGCTGTAAACCGCCGGACTTCTGAGCTCTGACAGTCTCGCAGTGAAACAGTAGAGGAAAAGCGCAAAGGTTAAGCCTGTAATTGTTTTTCCTCTTAGAGTCATTAAAGAGCTTCCCCGCACAAACAGATGGTCCAAAAAAAAAAAAAAAAAAAAGAAAGAAAGAAAGAAAAAGGCGAGTGTTTTTTTTTTTTTTTTTCTATTTCCCCCTCTAGAATCCCCTGAGTAACGGTTAACATCTCGGTGAATATCAGGTGGTTGCTGTGAAGCAACATTCCTATTTATCTCACGTTTCATTGGGAGATAGCTACCTACAACTGCCGGTGTGACCTCCGGTGCGAGCGCATTAATTTTGCCTCAGTATTTCTATGGCATCAATTAATAAAAAGTGACGAGGTCTCTGGCAAATGAACATCCACTGATAAATGAGGGCCTGGACTTAATTGCTCAGTAAATTAAGAGCCCACAATAGTGACGGTGTGCACTGGTTTTAATATTTAAAAAGTCATTAGCTGCTGCAACGTCGAGCTTAGTTAAGTGTGCGGTGATGTGAACGTCGGCCGAAAGAATCGCGTGGCAACACTGAGTACGGTTTGAGGGCAGAAATAGAAAGCAGCTCGGATTTTTTGGATGCTGAAGCATGTTAAATTCAGTTTTTTGTGTAAACTAAATATGTCAGGATTCATAGGCCAAGTACACACACACACACACACACACACACACACACACACACACACACACACACACGGAGCCTGGTTTCTATAACTTCTGGGGATGATGCATAGACATATATTAATTTCCTCGAGTACCCAAACCCTGACCGTGACTGTGTATATGGATTACTAATAAATACCTGGAAAACACACACACACACACACACACACACACACACACACACACACACACACACACACACACACACACACACACACACGAAGGTACACAGAGATGAACGCTCCCCAACATTCCTATTATCCACTACAGGAGAAGACATAAGCCTCCAAATGTATTTAATAATGTTATGGATTTGTTGCTGCATAATTTGGATGACAACAGGCAGCGTGCATGCCAGCAATAACCGCTGTGATACGATCTTGATTACTGTGGAGCCATAACAGCACTCTATGGTGCAAGAAAATAGAGCATGTTAATCCCTCTGAAAAAAAAAAAAAAAAAAAAAAACTGAGGACACCAAGCGTTTATAATGATGGATCACTTTCAGTAATTTCTCTTTATTATGATTGGGCAAGATCAATATTTTAGCAGTCCGGTTACGGTCTTTAGTACAGTGCTTAATATGTATTATTCATAACCTCTATCAGCACGGCCGGCATTTCACAGAGAGAGCGAGAGAAAGAGAGAGAGAGAGAGAGAGAGAGAGAGAGAGAGAGAGAGAGAGAGAGAGAGAATGAAGGAAAGAGAGAAAGAAGAGAAAGAGACACAGAAAAAATACAGAGACAGAGAGAGGGTAGAGGAGTACAGAAAGAACAACGAGATAGAGAGAAACAGAGCTAGATAGATAGATACAGAGAGAGAGAGAGAGCGAGAGAGAGAGCGAGCAAGAGCCAGAGTGAGAGAGAGATAAGGGGGTGAGAGAGAGAGCGAGAGCAAGAGAGAGAGAGTGAGAGAGAGTGATAAAGGGGGTGAGAAAGAGAGAGATAGAGAGAGAGAGAGAGAGAGAGAGAGAGAGAGAGAGAGAGAGAGAGAGAGAGAGAGAGAGAGAGAGAGAGATACAGAAAAGGAGAGAAAGAGAGAGAAAAAGAGAGAGGGCTGAGAAAAACAGATGAAGAGAGAGAGGGGGTAAGAGAGATTGAGCGGGAAAGGGAGAGAGAGAGAGAGAGGAAGAGAGGGAGAGAGAGCAAGAGAGAGAGAGAGAGAGAGAGAGAGGAGAGGGAGAGGAGAGAGAGAGAGAGAGAGAGAGAGAGCCCAAGAGAGAGAGAGCGCCTGAGAGAGAGAGAGAGAGAGAGAGAGAGAGAGAGAGAGCCCAAGAGAAAGAGAGAGGAAGAGAGGGGGAGAGAGAGAGAGAGAGAGAGAGAGAGAGAGAGAGAGAGAGAGAGAGAGAGAGAGAGATTCAAAATAAACAGACAGAATCTTTAGAGCAGCTCTAACTCTCTCTCTCTCTCTCTCTCTCCGCCGATGGCGGCTCCTCACTCATTCCCAGTTTCTCTGTAACATCAGTTCCCTCCAATGGCGATTATTTCCAACAAGTCCACTCGACCATCCACAGACAGCTGTCTGAGAGCCCAGGTTGACCTGACCATGTTGTTGATTCCTTGCTTTTGCTGGTAGATCGTTCTGTTGACTGTGGAACGGGAATCACAAGTTGGTGTGTGATCGGACACTGGTGGGGTCCATCCTTTTACCTTCGCGCCCAAACACAGCCTGTTTGAAATCAGACTCGTCTCTCACACCTGGTGTTCACGGTGTCGCTAGTTGAAGTAAAATTTGTAGACTTCCTCATTTGCCAAGCCAGATCATAGCGAGGTAGGAGCCTATCTCAGCCAACACATAGACAAAAACAGAGTCTACCCTGAGCACCTTGCCAGAATGTCACAGGGCAGTGGGGGGAAATTTGAAACATACAACTAGCCTTCATTCTTTAACGTAAACCTCACACCATAGACAGTGAGAGACATGGCCAGCCTTTGATAACCCAGTTAGGTGCGCTAGGGGGGCAGTGACAACCCGTTGAGAGTGGGGCTTGAACCCTCTACCTTGGGGTCAGTGATCCAGCAACTTTACCACCAGGCCACCACTGCCAGTCTCCCACATTCACTTACTCATTTGTCAAGCCACATTATCCGATTCGGGTTGTAGAGAGGCTGGAGCCTATCTCAGCCGACACTGGATTAAGACAGCGTACCCCCTGAATACGATCTCTAGACCATCACAAAGAAAACACACACATACACAATTACTCTCCGAGCATTCAGGAACATCCAATTAACCTAATGTGCATGTATTTGGACTTTTGGAGGAAACCCTCACAGCCAGTGACTAGAACCTGCGACCTTCTTGCTGTGAGGTGAACGTGCTTCCTCTCACTCCGCCCTGTCTCACACATCTCACTTATAAATAATAACTTCCTGTTTAAGCCGCACTCATTTGGGTTTCTTCCAGATTTGAATACAGGCGCATTGTGTCACACCGCATAAAACTGTACCCTACATTTCCGAGGTAAACAACCCGTGGTGGCATCTTCTCCAGAGCTGCGTGTCATCACGCTTTACCTTGTAATACCCTGACGCTCAATAGCAGCGTACAGTTCTCTGACACACTTCACCAGAGCTCGGAGTGAAAACCGCTGGGATTAGACACTCTGACACACTTCTATCTGGTCACACACTCCGGCGCTGTGCACGAAGGTCTGTCACAATCAAAGCCTCGCCTAAAATCTCCTCCCAGGGAAAAAAAAAAAGGACAGCAGAGAGGATTTCTTGGTGAGCTCCAAACCATCTTAAAAAAAAAAAAAGAGAGCAAGCGAGAGAGAGAGAGAGAGAGAGAGAGAGAGAGAGAGAGAGAGAGAGAGAGAGAGAGAGAAGAAAATCCTGTACAACCTCCTCCCCAAACTCCTGACCTGGCCTCACCTCCACCGTATTTAAAGTCCCTGGATGGATGGGAAGAAGGGAGTGAGCGCCGGGAAAGTTTGCGCAGGCCCTGATTAGATCGGTGGTGGTAATAGGCTCCTCTACGAATCCGGGCAGTCGCTGCGACTGGAATTAATCAGCTCTTCTGGGAGCTTCTTCTAGCGCCGCTCCGCAGGCAAGCCACTTTGGAGTCGTTTACCAGCCAATCCGACTGTCAGGCTTCTGTCATTTAGGCCTTTTCATTACGTACCAACTCCAGCTCTTTTTCCTCGCAAAAAAGAAAGAGTGAGAGGAACAGACAGAGGTGGTGGAGGTGGTGGTGGTGGTGAGGGGGGTGGGGTTTGAAATGGATGACAGATTAGTCTAATGCGCCGGGTACCTTTTTTTTTTTAGAAGACTATTACTATTACTCCTCTTTTTTTTTTTCCCAACATAGAGAGTGCAGTAATGCAAAAAAAAGGTAAAAAGCAAAGGATGAGAGGGGATAAAGGGAAAGAGAGAGAGAGAAAGAGCGAGAGAGAAGTGCAAGAGTGAAGGGCATGAGATTGTTCAGGTGACCATTTTTTGGGAGTAATTAGGATATCGAGGAGCTAACGAAGCCTCTCCGCGCGCTATCACTAGCACTAGCGAGCGAAGCTGGCAGCACAGCTGTCCTAAATGTGACAATAGGTGGGCTAGCTTTGTTCCTCGTTTATGGAACCCTTGGAGCCATAACTAGCAATTACTGCCACTTGGTGTCTCCTGGGCCTGAGGCCGGCTCGCTCTGCCATGCTAAGCCCTGCTTAGGCAACCTATTTTAAGCACTCAGGCAGGCTGGAGTACACCTCAAAGGTTAGATTAGCCTGTGATGAAATACCAGGCCGTCATGCTGAAAATAAATAAATAAATAAATAAATAAATAAATAAAAGTGCCCAGAGAGAGAGCGAGCAAGAGAGAGAGAGGGAGAGGAGATTGCGGAGACAGCTGTCCTTTACCGACCAACCACAGTCAGGGAATGAGTCATAAAAATATTCATGAGTAAACAAAGGAAGTGATTGGGAAAATGGCCAGAGGAAAGAAAAAAAAATACAATGAAAAAAGGAGCATAAATACAGACGCTCCTTGCGTTACGTTTATTCGCCTTACGTTTTTTTTTTTCGATTTTATGGTTTTTGTAAAAAAAAAAAAAAAAAAAAAAAAAAAGTAAGTCATTTTGAGTTTAGCACGCTCTCCGTAGTACGAGACGTTCTTACGAAGTACGTAGACATGGTACGCTACTTACGCATGACGCTGCGTCCATTGTTTACATGGGGCTGCGTTGTTCATTGTTTACAAACGACAGACTGAACGTGCCCTGCTTCTTGGTTTGGACATGTACAGAGGAGGGATAGTGAGTATATTGGTAGTAAGATGCTGAGGTTGGAACTACCAGGCAGAAGGCCCAGAGGAAGACCAAAGAGAAGATTTATGGATGTGGTGAAGGAGGACATGAAGGTCGTTGGAGTTAGAGTAGAAGATGCAGAGGATAGGGTGAGATGGAGGCAGATCATTTGCTGTGGCGACCCCTGAAGGGAACAGCTGAAAGAAAAAGAAGAAAGACAGTTTTTGTAAAAAAAAAAACAAAAAAACGTAAGTCATTTTGAGTTTAGCGCGCTCTCCGTAGTACGAGACGTTCTTACGATGTACGTAGACATGGTACGCTACTTACGCATGACGCTGCGTCCATTGTTTACATGGGGCTGCGTTGTTCATTGTTTACAAACGACAGACTAAAGTGCCCTGCTTCTTCCCTGTTGACGGCGTGTTACCCTTGTGTTAAGACGTCGTCTCTGTGATCTTTGTGTTTACACTGTTTTGCGTATTTGTAACCCTCCGCATATATGGTTGGTCAGAAGCGTAAGCCTACAAGTGATAGTGATAATCAGAATCAGTGGTTTATTTATTTATTTGAAATTATTTTGCTTGAATTTAATTTATTTGAAATGAATGTTGATATTATTTTACAATGTTATGTTTATAATAATTGATTTTGGGGTGTTTTATGAGATACGCTAATAGTATTTATGGATGTATAGTACACTATGAATGGTCATATGCCACTGGAACGTACAGTAGCGACTTCCTTTTTTTTTCACCTTACTTTCGGTCGTTCGGAACGCAACTAAAACGTAAGTCGAGGAGCGTCTGTACAGTGTTATTGGTCGGACGTGGAGGTTGGAGAAGGAGGAAATAGTGTCAGGGCTTCATTCGGATCACAGCCTGGCTTCACAAACTGTGAAACCTCCACCAAGGAAAGCAAGATGTCAAGGTAGGCAATGGTGGACGTCTGTTTTATGTAAAATGCTTTAATATTTACATACCTTTACAGCCCCAGTGCACTAACTGGGTAATCATAGGCCGGAAGTGTCTCTCACGGTCTATGGTGAGAGGTTCATGTAAAAGAGTGGGGCCGGTGGCGTAGTGGTTGGAGTGCTGGGCTCATGATCGGGAGGTTGTGAGTTCAAATCCCACTGAGACCCCCACTGTGCTAAGACCCCTGGGCAAGGTTTCAACCACAAGCGTGCCTCTGTTCACCCAGCAATATAAATGGGTACCAGTAACAATATACTGGGAAGGTAACCTGCGATGGACTAGCGTCCCATCCAGGAGGAGTTGAACTCCTGGTCGCTTCACGCTACGGAACCCGGGGATAAGCACCGGCATGATGAGCCACTAGGCTCGGGTGTAAAAACCCAACAGACTTACCTTACCTACCTCATGTAAAAGAACCATTGCTGACCTTCGTCAAGAGGAGATGCATAGCCGTCAGCGTGTTTCCTGCCCTGCGATGGCCTGGCGAGATGTCCGGGGTGTACTCTGCCCTCGTCCGAAGTCGACTGGGATGGCTGGTAGCCCCCGTGACCTTAATTAAGATTAAGCGATTACAGACAATGAATGAATGAATGATATACCTTTGCAGTCTTGGCAAAAGATAAATAATAATAATAAAAAAATGAAAGGGTTAGCGCCGGAACAAAAAGTCAAGGGTAGTTTAAGTCAGTGCTCATTTTATTAAAGACATACGCCTGGTACTTTTTCCCAAACCCGACAAGATGGAAGAGAACTCGAAGAGTGCAAGCCTCTACCAAGGTTAGCAATACCCCAGTCATTTATTCATTTGCTGTACTGTTAATCCTATTAGGGTTGCATGCAGGCTGAAGCCTATCTCAGCCAACTCTGGTTAAAGGTGGGATACACCCTGAACAGCCCGCCGGAAAATTGTACTGCTGACACACACACACACACACACACACACACACACACACACACACACACACACACATAAACACGCATGCCTTTGGACTGTTGGAGGAAACTGGATTACACAAAGGAAACGCACGCAGAGAGTTGAAAGAGAACATGAAAATTCCACATTCCGCTTTTATTTTAATCCTCTCCAAAATCGAACAAAGTCCTTCTTATCCAAAGCCCCGCCTCTGGTAGGAATTTTATGCAAATCTGCTGATAACGTATTGTGTAATTCTGCAAGCAAACAGACAAACCTAACCAAAAACACAACCTCCATGGTGGAGGTAATGAAGTCCTCAACCTCACTGTATGTATTATAACAGGCAGCTGGATTGTGTCCTGAAGTCAGGATGCTGACACGAATAAGGGAGGAAGCGGCGTGCTTTCGTGATTGATTCAGGACCCACATAACGGCAAAATAAATGGCCCTCACTACTAATTTCCTGCTCATTGTATCTGATGAAATATGCCTGCTCGTTTTGGCTGGCTGACATGAAATATCGGTGTGTGGTGGCTCGGACGGACAAGAAGCAGAGCTCTAACGGCCACTGTACCTCGCTGCTCAGACAATCCGCAGCGAAAGGGCCAATTAAGATAAGACTCCTTGCACAGGAAGAGGTTGTTTGACATGCTGTCATGCTAATAGAGACAACCGCCATTACGCTAAAGTTACGACACGGACACTGGTACCTGCAGAATGTTGCCCTAATTGGAGGACTGTTCCTCTCAAAAGTCTGGAGGCTGTTGAAGAGCCTCTGTTTGGTCTGTGGTTCCTCTTCACCATCTCATTATGAACGGTACTGCTTCTGCCAGGGACCATTTCTCACGGCCAGCGTCGGATCAGCGGTGAAGGCTAGCGGGGACAAATTGCAGCGTGGTAGGAGTAGTGTCACATTTAGGAAGCCAGGACTCTTTACGGTGTTTCAAGAGCACCAGCGGTTCTGCTTGGACGCTAGAAAGCGATCTGCTTTGCAAGTCCACTTTCTGAATAAGACCTGAAATACATGACAGTCATGTTTCCAGCACCGGATTATAATGGGATCGCCTGAGGGGTAGCCCGAGAGTCTGAGTTCTGTGCCTGAATGGCATACAGCCTGAAGGAGTTGGAGAATTTTGCTGTTAGCGAAATACGATATGTTTCACATCGGGCCTCTAATTAGAAAGCCTATTCATTAGCTCGCGATTTAAGGGAACAGCTAGCTACGTTATTCTAATTTGTTCCCCATGAGATCAGAAAAAGCCTGATTCCAGAAACTGAACGCCGATTTTAAATGAGCGAGAGCGGCGTGGAGGGAATTTCATCAAAACGATACGGTTACATAACCTATTGTAACCGCCCCTAATAACTGACTTGTTTGATTCCTGGCTGTGTGATATTGATCAGAAAACTACATTTTTGAGTCTGACTCTCTTTGCTCACCCCAGACTGATTCATATTCACATGCACATCCATGTCTGCCTCATCGCAAAGAGGTCCTGGTTTCGATTCCAGGGCTCGGGTGTTTTTCTCCCTACGGTTTGCATGTTCTTCCCGTGCTCGGGTTTCCTCCAGGTACTCCGATTTCTTCCAACAGTCGAAAGACATTCATGTCAGGCTAACTAGCTGTTCCAAATTGCCCCAGGTCTGAGCATGAGAATGAACAACTGCGCGCGTGTGTGTGTGTGTGTGTGTGTGTGTGTGTGTGTGTGTGTGTGTGTGTGTGTATATGTGTGTGTGTGCGTGTTGCTACGTGATGGACTGGCGAGCTGTTCTGGGTGGCTTCTCCCAGTGTCGGCTGAGATAGGTTGCAGTCTCTCCATGACGTTAATAATATACAGTAATAGGATTAACTGGTTCCGCAAATAAATGCACGAATGATTTGGCAGATTATCATGAAGCTAGCAGTTACACCTTGCCAGATAGCATTATTGGTCATTGGCTGGATGGGGGGGGGGGGGGGGGGTGTTGCAGGGAGGTCTCAGCTGAGACTGGGCAAATACACATACACCTTTTACAGCTCATCAGACTGTCCGAGGACCAATAAACACACAAAACCACTCACCGTCACACTTACACCTAAAGTTAATTCAGAGCAGCCAGTTAGCCTAACATGAATCTCTTTGGATAGTTGGAGGACATCGGAGAACCTGGACGAAACCCATGCAGGCGCGGGAGAACATGTCCACCAGACATGACTTACAACCGTACAACTACCTGCTATGTAATGGGTGAACTGGAGACATGCCGGACTTAGACTGCATGTTAAGCAGATGATTACTGGCAATGAAGGCACTGGAACTGAGGCACCACTGATGTGTAATCGAGGTCCACAAGACAAAACTGATGACTTCATTATATTATAAGTGTGATTGAATGACTGGACACGTATCAGGTCTCCACCGAGTCCAAAACAGACAATGACTTAAATGTTCCAGGGTATTGTAAGAGTTTAAAGCAGGCACAGAGGCAACTCTCATTACCAGATAGTTTCCTTTTACAAGATTTCTATAATGGAGCAGCATGATGGAGAAGTGGTTAGGACACTCGCATCACAGCAAGAAGGTCATGGGTTCAGGCTCAGACATATCTCTGAGGAGTTTGCATGGTCTCCTGTGCTTGCATGGACTTCTTCCAGGTACAGTGGTACCTCAATTTACGAAATTAATCAATTCCGGAAGTGATTTCGTAACCTGGATTTTACGTAAGTTGAACCGCATTTTACATGTAAAACATGTGATTCATTCCAAGGCCCCCAATATTACTCCCTAAACCCATTAAAAATGATAAAAGTATACCTTTTTAAGACCTCCTTCTGCTACAATATCGTACCGATGGTAGATGGTTTGGCCATATTCCTTTGCGACATCACTCAACTGCATGCCATGAGCCCGCTTCTTTTTTTCACTTGCACCGGGAATCACACGCTCGCGCATGTTTGTGTGTGTGTATGTATGTGTGTGTGTGTGTGTGTGTGTGTGTGTGTGTGTGTGTGTGTGTGTGTGTGAGTGTGTGTTTGTGTGTGTGTGTGTGTGCGTGCATGCACGCGCGTGTGTGTCCACGAGTGTGTTGACCATACCTTCTTAGCAGAGTTATAATGCTACAAATGTTTATGTAAGGTTAAAAGCCTGAGCCAAAAAATAAAGATGCAATGAGTACACTCAAAAAACTCATGAAACAAGCTGCTGCTCAAGGGAGCTGTGTAATCCCTCCTAGCCAATGGGAGGCCAGCGGGGTGGGATGTTGGAAGATAGTCAATAGGCAGATTTTTGATGAGATTGAAGCTCGTGTGATAGAAAATTCATTATAAAAGACACTCGTAAGTCAAGGTACCACTGTATATATATATATATATATATATATATATATATATATATATATATATATATATATATATATATATATATATATATATATATATATATATATATATATATATTTATGAGGGTCACAGGGAAAACTGACACCAATCCGAGTGGACTTTTGGCGAAAGGCCGAGTACACTCTAACCAGGTCACCAGTCACAGGGCTACCACAATCACCAACAACTGCTCGCATTCACGTTCACACCGATGGACAGTTTACAGTCGGCAGATGTTCAAAGCCTGTAGACTGTAAGAAGAAACTGGAGCATCCAGAGAAAACCCAGACAAAACATGCACTCTGACCCTTTTTGTTGTGAGGCCACAACGCTAATCACTGAGCCGCCATGCCACCCATTAACTGTTTTTAAAAAGGAGTTATGCCAAGGTTAAAGTGCAATCAATCTCTTGTTACCGTAATCCCTTCAATCAATATTGATCTTTCCTTCTGTTTCCAGTGAACATGCTGCCTCGCTATAAACACCAGTGCTCCGACTTGACCAGACTGTTAGCTCATTGTGCTAGTGAACTGTAGTTCCATTGCCCGCTTGCTGCTGCCGTTTCTTTTGGCCTGTTCCAGCCTGGCACAAGTGGGAACTCTGGAAATCCCAAAACAGCCCATCGAGCATGTCATGGTGCAGCCAAGGTACACTGTGCAGGTGAGGGCGGCCCACCGCAGGACGTGTTTGTTTGGACTTGGCCCGGATTTGGAGCCTGCCAGGAAATGTGCTGCTTCTGGCAGCTCTCAGAGAGACCGGCAACAAGAGACAGAGAAGAGACAGAATGTGGGAAGGAAGGGGGAGGGGTAGGAGGGTGGTGCTTTCAGTGGCAGAACAGAGGCAAAGTATAACCAGCGGTAAGTGTACACTGTTTGTAAAGAGTTATGAAACATAGGACCAAGAAGCAGGCAGAATTAACATGGCGAAATTGACATACGCAACATTATTATTCCAGTGTGGTGCATCAGGTCGTTATTAATTTATCTATTTTAATTTCATTAACTGAACAATTTTGGTTAAAATAAATAAATAAATAAATAAATAAACATCGAAATGGACAGTGTTGGATGTTTTTAGCACCGAATCTGTTCCTTCAGTGCATTCTCTGTCGGTTTAGTGATAACGGCGTCATCCTTTAACCTCGTCACCCCCTATTAGGAGAGTAGAGTAGGACAGGCAATGTGCAGAGTATTACTTTGACCTGCACACATTACACCAAGCCACTTTTGAGAGAAGGAGATGGAGCAGGAAGGATATCACAGAGAGAAACACTCTGTAGTATGGCCAGAGGCACTCCCCGGCTCTATATCAATGCAAACCAGACTCCTACCTTGGGCAAGGAGGACATTTCGCCCCCCCCCCCCCCCACCCTTTACACCCCTCCCTTTTAAAAGCTACATTTATTTTCAAAGCAGCACTGACGGGGGTGGGGGGTGGGATGGGGCTTGAGGAGGAAGAAAATGGACCAAAAAAAAAAAAAAAAATCCAGGATGAAAACATCCTTAGCATGCCGGAAACATCTGGTTTCATATTCGAAGCTTGGGAAAAAAGGAAATTGCAAGAAGACAAAACTCTTATGTTTTGATTTATTTTATTATTTGAAAGGCTGTAGCGTGCAGCGGTGCAGTTCAAATTTGTGGCAGTTAAACATGAGGAATCAGAGACATTAGCCTCCTTATGTACCGGTCTTGACTGATAACAGCACAATAACATACACCACTGCTGTGTTCTGTCCTAAATTACACTCAGAGACTGTTGTTAATTGGATAAATGAGTTCATAAAAAGAAGAGAGAGAGAGAGGGAGAGAGAGAGAGAGAGAGAGAGAGAGAGCGAGAGAGAGAGAGAAAGAGAGAGAGAGAGAGAGAGAGTTAAAATAATCCTTCTCCATCTTTCTCGTCTGGCCCCAGATTTTCTATCTGGGCTCGTTCATTTCCTCTGGCTGAAAAGAAAGAGTGGAAGGGAGGAAGAGTGCTGACTCAGTGGACGGTAAAGTGGAGACATAGCGTGAGCACCTTTGGATCGCTGACCACCATGTGTAACCTCACACGTCCTCTCTTAGAACAACCACCACCGTTGCCACACAACTGCTCCTGCATGAATAATTGTTTCAGCTTAGAGCAGTGCTTGTCAATTATTTTCTGTGAACCCCCCCCCGGAAGAAAAAACATCCCCCCCGGGGCCCATGCGTGACTATAAATAGTGTTTACTGCACTTCATATCGTTTGTTCGGTGCTTTTTCCCTACACCATAGCATGACAATGAGAGTGTTACTGCCAACCACTGTAGTGGATGCACAATTCCACTTAATTCTAGTACAGTATGGCAAAAAAGCATGTTCCCCAGGGCCGTACCCGCTCTTCCGGCATCACCTCACTGTTTGAAAAGTACTGACTTATACCGCATTCATTCATTTTCCAAACTGCTTATTCCTACTAGACTTGAGGGAAGACTCAGCCATCTCTGAGCGAAGGCAGGGTACACCCTGAATAGTGTATCGTGAGGGAGACCACTCACTACTAATGTCAATGTGGAACTGCAAATTAGCCTAATGTACATATTTTTGGACCGTCGGAGGAATCCAGAGTACCAGAAGGAAACCCACACAACTGCGGAAACACAATATGAAAGCGCCATGCAGAAATGCCCTCGACGAGCCCGGGACTCGAACCCAGGACATTCTTGCTGTGAGGCTGACATGCTAACCACCATATCAAGTCAAGTGCATGCAGTTTATTAGAATTTCTTTGTCAGTTTTAGTGGACGGCACAGAAACATGTAGTGGTTAGTACGTTAGACTCCCAGCAGAAAGGTCCTGGGTTTGAGTCTCAGGCTTGGCGAGGGCGTTTCTCATTTCACAAACAACCTGTTACTTGTTGTTCTATGAATTTATCACTGCTCCAACAGAAGGACTGGAGTAGGTTTGGTGAGGTGGATTTGAAAGCTGCAGAGTTGTGTTTTTATACTTTTTATATGCGTCAATCATGAGGGAAAATAGGTTGGGTCTGTAAGTCAAATAGGACAACTGTGATTGTTGTAGGACAATATCACTTTCATGGTATTCCTGATACTTGGTTGATGTATGATTGCTGTTCAGCTAAACCTAACACTGCTGTAAAAAGATGGTATGATGCACATGCCTTTATAAGGAAGTCCTACAGATTTAAAGTGCACATGTGGTAAGTTTGTATTCTTAGCTCTTTATAATAATCTGGTATGACATCAGCAGTTCCATCACTTAGCACGTACGTGCATATACAAGTATGTGTGAGTGCCATCACACTGCTTTTACTACAAGACATGTGTTGTCCTCGTCATTGGATGTTCCAGGCCAGTTTTAGTTGTACAACACTATTTACAATTGGCATTGTCCCAAAGCAACTTTAAAAGTAAATGTACTAATATACAAAAGTACAAAGGAATTTCAACATTTTCCACAACCCTGACACATCCCTAAGGAGTTTCGCCAGTGACGACAGTGACAAGGAAAAACTCTTTCCTCATTTGGGTAGAGCCATAGATATACAAACAATATACGAGAAACGTCATTACAGTCCAACGCGATGTCTGGTTGGTTATACAACAACTGTAAGTCCTAAATAATTATGGGAAAATAGTTTGCATCACTGGGCAGTGGTGGCCTGGTGGTCTAGTGGTATAGGTCCTGCTTCACTGATCCTAAGGTTGGGGGTTCAAACCCCACACTCAACAGGTTGTCACTGTCCCCCCAGTGCTGCTAACTAGATTATGAAATTTCAGTCATGTCTCTCATAGTCTATGGTATGAGGTTCATGTAAAGGAACCATTGCTGACTTTTGACAAGAGTAGCTGCATAGTCGTCAGAATGTTTCCACCATGCAATGGCCTGGTGAGCTGTCCAGGGTGTACTTTGTCCTAGCCTAGAGTCTGCTGGGATGGGCGCCAGCCTTCCCGTGACCCTAATTAGGATTAAGCGGTTACAGAAAATAAATAAATGAGTTTATATCACCAGCAGGGAAAAGTCATGTTCACAGTCTGTGGGTGCACAACGAAGTCCATATGGATGTTCATCAGCAGGAGGGAGAGGCTTCAGCTGACATCAGCACACCAGGACAGACCACAGGACTCAGAAAGCAGAAGGATCAAAATCACCAATATCCCAGAAGCAACATGTGTACCTCAGCGAAACACTTGGATTGGGGGGAGGCTGTACAAGTTCACATCACTGCCAAGAAAAAATGGTTCTTCCGCAATGATTCAGATAAAATTGTCCAGTATACGTATTCAATTATGGCCAAATTATGCTGAAAGGATTACCGATACATGCACTTTAATTCTTTAATGGAGGTCAATAATAAAACACTTTTATAAGAAAATGGTAGGCATGACTTGAGAATGCTTCAGCTACCCAATAAAGCATATGAATGTGAACTCAGATCTTTATCATAACACCGTTGTAGGACACCATATGGCATCACACAACAGTTCCAGGGAATGTACCTGACATCGAGGCCAAAAATATTTAAAATATGTTCGAAACTCCGTACAATGAATTTGTATAATTGTCAGTCGTGGCCCTGTTACCTGTGGTATACCTGTTGTATAACATCATGTGACGGGGGATAAAAGCAGACCTTCTGCATGCACTTAATGATGTATAGCTTCTTTTTCCAAGATTCACGAGTACGGGAGTCCAAATGAATCCATCTGGGTCATGCTTTGAGGCACTTAATTAAGCAGTAAAAGAAAACCAAGTCATCAGTAATTAAAAACGATCATTTAATTAAATGGGACAAGCAATGTGTTTAAATTTGAGAATATTCTTGTGATAAATATGTGGATAAGTACACGTGTGTAATCACCAAGGCAACTTCAGAAATAGAAAAGCATTAAATAAATAAATAAATACATCATTAAATATATTAACCTACGTCCGCTTTACAACTTGAAGATTCTGGGTTTGCGGTTTGAGTTTGGGGCTCGGTAAGAGGCATTTCTGTGTGGAGCTTAAACTGGGTTTCCTGGGTTATCTATCCCTGGGTTTCCTCCAGGTACTTCAGTTTCCTCCAACAATCCAACCACATGCCCAGTAGGGAAACTGACTGTTCCAAATTGCCCCTAGGTGGTGTGAAATTGTGTGTGAATGGTTGTGTATATGTATGTTGGTGCTACAATGGACTGGTGAGTTGTGTAGGGTGCACCTGCTTTCACTTATAGTTGGCTGAGATAGGCTCCAGCCTCTCTGCTACCATAACAGGATTCAGCGGTTTGGAAAATGAAGGAATGAAGCTAATGTGTTTCGAATGTACCAGCCAGTGGACCTACACCAACAATAATAATTCTTTCATTCATTCATTTTCTGAACCGCTTAACTCAAGTTAGCTAATGCCCATCTCAGCCGACTGGGCGAGGGCAGAGTACACCCTGAACACCTCTCAAGGCCAACACAGGGCAAAAACACGCTGAAGGATATGCAGCCGATTCTTGATGAAAGTCAGCAATGGTACAGGAGTAATTATAAATCTTTATTTTTAAAAAAGAAATAAGTCGGTGAACAGTGTGTAATTTATAACAGATGAAGATCACAGGTTGCATATTGTGCTTTCTAAGTCTCAGAATGAATAGCCTCTCGGTGTAAATCACCCACTCACCCATCCACTCACTCACTCATCCATTGAACTGGTTAATCCTACTTGAGTTGCACGGAGACTGAAACCTATCTGAGTCGACTCTGGGTGAAGGCGGGTACACCCTGCACAGCTCGCACGGCCAGAGGGAACCCATGCAAACACACGGCGAACATACACACTCCACACAGAAGCCCCCGAGGCAAGCCCGGGCCTTCCACACCCCGGACCTTCTCACGATGAGGTGGACATGCTTACCGCTACACTTACATACTAATACATGGTAAAAATATTTAGAGCAGTAACAGACAAAATTAAATTTACTCTGTGAAGAGAAGAAGAAGTTACCATCGCTCATTCATTCCCATTATGATGGTATAAGAAATATCACAGCAGAGCTCCCACGTTCACACGTACGCCAAAGGGACGTGCTGTACGCAACATAAAAATATCAGATTGACACTATACCAGTTTCTAATAAGCATTGTGCTCTCCTTATCAAAGAATTACTCCAAATAAATAAATAAATGATAATTATATTAATAATAATAACAAGGGTTGGCTTATCCGGTTCACAGCATAACGGTCCAGGGTTCGAGTTCCAAAGCATGGAGGGTGTGTCTAGATGCAGTTTCCATACTCTCCATGTGCTTGAAATGGTTTCTCCGGGTACTTCGGTTTTTCCTCCTACAATCCAAAATACATGCACCGTGCATTAGGAGTCTGAACAGTTGTGTGTGTGTGTGTGTGTGTGTGTGTGTGTGTGTGTGTGTGTGTGTGTGTGTGTGTGTGTGTGTGTGTTGCCCTGCGACGGACTGGAAAAATATTCCCGATAATTCTCCCAGTGCTGGTGTAGATAGGCTTTCGCTTCCCTATTAGGATTAAATAGATCTGCAAATAAATACAGACGCTCCTCGACTTACGTTTTAGTTGCGTTCCGAATGGCCGAACGTAAGGTGAAAAAAAAACGTAAGTTGTTACTGTACGTTCCAGTGACGTATGACCGTTCATACTGTACTATACATCCATAAATACTATTACCGTATCTCATAAAACACTCCAAAATCAATTATTATAAACAAAACATTGTAAACTAATATCAACATTAATTTCAAATAAATTAAATTCAAGCAAAATAATTTCAAATAAATAATTTTTAATCAAATTCACTTATTACCACTGACTCTGATTATCACTATCACTAGTAGGCTTACGCTTCTGACCAACCATATTTGCTTAGAATTACAAATACGCAAAACAGTGTAAACACAAAGATCACAGAGACGATGTCTTAACGCAAGGGTAACACGCGGTGAACTGGGAAGAAGCAGAGCACGTTCAGTCTGTCGTTTGTAAACAATGAACGACGCAGCGTCATGTAAACAATGGACGCAGTGTCATGCGTATGTAGCGTACTGCGTCTACGTACTACGTAAAAAAGTCTCATACTACGGAGAGTGCGCTAAACTTTTTTTTTTTTTTTTTTACAAAAAACGTAAAATCGAAAAAAAAAAACGTAAGGCAAATAAACGTAAAACAAGGAGCGTCTGTATACAAATGAATGAAAAAATATATATTAATAATAAAATTGAGTTTCAACATCCACACATGAATTTAAAGACAGTGAGCCATGTTGAAATTTCACGAAATCCCTCAAGCCCAAAGAATATCTAGGAAAGGCATTAATGTCAGTGTGACCGTGTTGTTGGCTTGATTAATATGAGCGAGCGAAGGCCTGGCAGGGTGCAGGAGGCTCGAGAAAGAGACAGACTAAAGCAGTAAATTTTGCACAACGGCCACAGGCCGCCTGCTCCTAACAGATGGAGGAAAGTTAGACTCTGTTTCCTTCTATATAAGCCTTGATGGACGACTGTCAGGATTTACTGGCAGAGTGGGTGGTGTAAAGGGGTGTGTGTGTATGTGTGTGTGTGTGTGTGTGTGTGTGTGTGTGTGTGTGCGCGCGCTGGAGAACAGCTGAGCATGTGTGTGTATACATGGCGTATATTTCCCTGACAGCGTTTTTTTTTTTTTTTTTTTTTTTTTTTTTTGGGGGTGGTAATGTGCATGACACGACTCTCCACTGTCCGGCCTTCCTTTGTTTTTCACAGCAATCCCTCCCTCGCTTTAATCAACACTATAAAATATTTACTATGCGTTTTATAGTAAAACACTGGCGGTAAAAGTGTGTAAAGTGTAAAGTATAAATCTTATTTACTGTTTAACCCATTGCAAAACTCAATAATATTTTAAATATATTTATTATTTCACGTTACAGGATCCCAATAAGGCAAATATTGAGCATTAAACGTCTTTCAGGATTTCCGCCTCTCAGCAATAAAGGTCCAGATCTCAAGCCAGGGTGTTTGCGTGCGGAGTTTGTGCCTGCATGGGTGTTATCTGGTTATTCCAGACTTCTTACCGGTGAAAGACATGCACATTGGGAAAATTGGCTGTTCCAAATTGCCTAGTGTGTAGGCCCTGCAATGGCCTGGCGAGCTGTTCAATATGTACATGACCTTCTTCCAAAGTTGGCTAAGCTAGGCTCAGGTCTATCAGTGATATCCTAAGA
The DNA here is from genome assembly GCA_024760905.1 of Plotosus lineatus. Taxonomy (NCBI): domain Eukaryota; kingdom Metazoa; phylum Chordata; class Actinopteri; order Siluriformes; family Plotosidae; genus Plotosus; species Plotosus lineatus. The sequence continues at coordinate 10,221,435 of CM045730.1, read as the reverse complement.
AGTCATTCATTCACTTTCCGAACCGCTTAATCCTAACTAGGCTCATGTGCAGGCTGGCGTTCACTCTGGGTGAGGGCATCAGGCCATCGCAGGCTCACGGCTATGCAGCCACATTTGATGACAGTCAGCAATGGTTCTTTCATATAAACCTCTCACCATCGGCAATGAGAGACATGGCCGGCCTTTGATAACACAGGTAGCTGCACTGGGGGGACAACAGTGACAACCCAGTGATAGTGGGGCTTGAACCCTCAGATTTAGGATTAGTGACCCAGTGTCCTATCATGAGGTGCATGTTTTTAAAGGAACACAAACATGTAAGAAATACTTTTACAATAAGTCGCCCATTATTCTGAAATAATGCCCTGCAGGGTGCTGCAGTGGAGTTTGCATGTTGTTCTCGTGTTTCAATGGGTTTCCTCCGCGTAACCCAGTCTTTTCCAACGGTCCAAAAAGATTAAGTTAACCGCATGTTTAAAATTACCCTCTTGGTGTGAGTGTGAATGGTTGCACGTGTATTATCCCTACTGTGATCTGGCGAGCTTTTCAGGGTCTACCTTGAATTTTCACAGTGTCAGATAGATGGGTGCCATCCTCCCTATGGTTGTAATAGGATTAAGTACGTCAGCAAGTGAGTGAGTGAGTGAATACTGACACACACTTACACACTCGCAGCAATATCGGCACGACGTGAACATAACGGTTATGGGTTTGGCTGTGCATGCGAACGATACTCGCTGGCGCTAAGGATTAATCCCTGGCTTCCAGCACAAGTCATGTCATCTGTGAGAAGAAAGTGAGCTTGGATTGCGGTCCATGCAAGCACAGCAGGCATCCTGCACATGTGTGAAGCTGGGATTTACCAAAATGTCCAAGGAATCATTGCATTCTTTTCTTTTATCCTAATCCTAACCTACAACACTGTATTGGACTGGAATATGGGCGTGGCTGGGAAATTTTTATACAGTTAGTATACCAGGAAGGAGGGAGGGAGTGGCATAAATAAGGAAAGCACCTGATTTATTCCTGAAGGGCAAATCATACAGCCAGAGACAAGCTATCAAGTAATCAATAGGACTGTAAACATAGCAAATCAGTTTTAAGTGCACCCGCCCCATCCGCTGCACCCGTCAACGCTGACAAGAAACAGTAAGATATTAGTTATTAACTATAAAAATTCTTGAACATATTTTAAGGTGTACCTGCAAGTGCTGCTGGGAAATATGTGAAAACTGACATATTGAAGTATGGAACACAGTGAAATTCACAGATTACACGGGTTTCTAGGTAGCTTTGGAAAAAAAAAAAACTGGTGATGAAATCTGAGATGGCGGTTCTAACAAAATCCTGATTGGTTATGAATCATTATACCAGGTTTCATATGAATAACTCAAAGTCTTTGTTCGCTGAAGGTCTGCCAAACAAACGTGGACGTGAGACTCGTGTTTGTGTGTTAACAAGCAGCAGGTGTGTGTGTGTGTGTGTGAAGTGCATGTTTGGACACAGCTGGTCGTTTCTATAGTGATTAAGCCAGCAGTTACACAACCTTTTTTAAATAAAAAAATGCATATTGGGTGCGTCTTGCTTTTGGATTTCAGATTTGAAAGCCTTATTGTCCATCGCAATAAGATTGACAGCGTTCGAGAGCCAATAATTTGGTGAACACAGTGATGTAAATTACATTTATTTCACTGTACTGCAAAAATATTCAAAAAGTCACAATGCTCAACATTCAACATAATATTCACTGTTATACACTCGAATTTAACATTTTATGTTTACATTCTATTGTTTATCAGGGCAGTGGTGGCCGAGGGGTAAAGGTGCTGGATCACTGAAGCCAAGGTTGACGGTTCAAGCTCCACTCTGCATGAGTTGTCATTGTCCCCCCAGTGCAGCTTACCGGGTTATCAAAGGCCACTGTCTATGGTGTGAGGTTCATGTAAAAAACCATTGCTGACTTTTGACAAGATGAGCTGCATAGTAGTGATGGCCTGGCGAGCTGTCCAGGGTGTACTCTGTCCTCACCCAGGGTCGGCTGGGATGGGCGCTAACCTCCCTGCGACCCTAATTAGGTAGGTAAATAAATGTTTATCATATGAATAATACTTTACATATCCCGCAGGGGCAGTGGTGGTCTAGCGGTAGAGGGCGCTGGATCGCTGATCAAAAGGTTGGGGGTTCGAGTCCACACAAAAAGCATCATGGGTATTATGGAGATACACCCCCATAATACTCAATGCAAAGGGAGCTGTATCTCTGTTAAGAACAACTAGTCGAAGGCACACGAAAAGCATCATGGGTATTATAGAGATGCAGCTCCCTCCTAGCCAATGGGAGGCCAGCGGGGCGAGGTGTTGGGAGACAGCCAATGGGAGAGCAACTCTATCGTGAGCATTGTTTGAATTTTCTGAGATTTTGCGCATTTTGTAAATTGAATTTTTTTTGTATTTAGAGATGAAAATTTTACGTGAATGCGTATCGTAACCTGGATTTTTCTTCGGTGGGTCTTTTGTAAGGTGAGGTATGACTGTACATATAGATATATATAGAAGAAGAAAAAGAAGAAGATATATATGTCCCACTCTCCACAAGGTTGTCACCCCCCCCCCCCCCCCCCCCAGTGCAGCTAACTGGGTTATCAAAGGCAGGCCATGTCTCTCACTGTCTATGGTGAGAGGCATGTAAAAGAACCATTGCTGACTTTCGTAAAGAGTAGGCTGCAAAGTCGTCAGCGTGTTTCTGTCCCTTGCTAAAAGGGTTGTGACAGGAAGGGCATCCGACGTAAAAACCTCTGCCAAATCAAATGTGCGAATCAGATGATTCGCTGTGGCAACTCCCGAAAAAGGGAAAAAGCCGAAAGGAAGCCATATATATATATATATATATATATATATATATATATATATATATATATATATATATACACACACACACACACACACACACACACATATATATATATATATATATATATATATATATATATATATATATATATATATATATATATATATAAAGTTGGGCCACTACTTATGAAAACCTCTGAGTACGAAAAATCCAGGTTACGAAAAAAACATTTCTGAAGGAGGGAGCTGACCTGTACCCATACTTTCTGTTTGTCACATACGTGGAGTGTTCAACAGGACTGTTGGCTTGTTTAGAGATTAATCATTGCAGCGTTATATTTCTTCTTCTTTTTCTTTCGGCTGTTCCCTTCAGGGGTCACCACAGCAAATGATCTGCCTCCATCTCTCCCTATCCTCTGCATCTTCTACTCTTACTCCAACTACCTTCATGTCCACCTTCACCACATCCATAAATCTTCTCTTTGGTCTTCCTCTGGGCCTTCTGCCTGGTAGTTCCAACCTCAGCATCCTACGACCAATATACTCACTATCCCTCCTCTGTACATGTCCAAACCATCTCAATCTAGCCTCTCTGACTTTGTCTGCAAAACATCTAACATGTGCTGTCCCTCTGATGTACTCATTTCTGATCCTATCCATCCTCGTTACTCCCAAAGAGAACCTCAACATTTTCATCTCTGCTACCTCCAACTCTGACTCCTGTCTTTTCCCCAGGGCCACTGTCTCTAAACCATACAACATTGCTGGCCTCATCACCGTCTTGTACACTTTTCCCTTCATTCTTGCCGATACTCTCCTATCAAACCTCACACCGGACACTTTTCTCCATCCATTCCAACCTGCCTGCACGTGCTTCTACACCTCTTTTCCACACTCTCCATTGTTCTGGATTGTTGAGCCTAAGTACTTAAAATCCTCCACCTTCTTTATCTCTGCCCCCTGTAACCTCACCATTCCTCTTGGGTCCTTGTCGTTCACACACATGTATTCTGTCTTACTGAGACTAACCTTCATTCCCCTCCTTTCCAGGGCATACCTCCACCTCTCTAGATTTTCCTCCACTTGTTCTCTGCTCTCACTACAGATCACGATGTCATCTGAAAACATCATAGTCCATGGAGATTCTTGTCTCACCTCGTGTGTCAGCCTGTCCATCACCATAGCAAACAAGAAGGGGCTGAGAGCTGACCCTTGATGCAGTCCCACCTCCACCTTGAACTCTTCTGTCACACTGACAGCACACCTCACCACTGTTTTACATCTCTCATACATGTCCTGCACCACTCTAACATACTTCTCTGCTACTTCAGATTTCCTCATACAATACCACAGTTCTTCTCTCGGCACCCTGTCATATGCTTTCTCCAGATCCACAAAGGCACAATGCAGCTCCTTCTGACCTTCTCTGTACTTCTCTATTAACATCCTCAAAGCAAACACTGCATCTGTGGTGCTCTTTCTTGGCATGAAACCAAACTGTTGTTCGCAAATGCTGACCTCTGCCCTTAGTCTAGCTTCCACTATTCTTTCCCATAACTTCATTGTATGGCTCATCAACTTTATCCCTTTGCAGTTGCCACAACTCTGTACATCTCCCTTGTTCTTAAAAATGGGCACAAGCACACTTCTCCTCCATTCCTCCGGCATCTGCTCACTTTCTAAGACCTTGTTGAATATTCTTGTCAGAAAATCTACTGCTACCTCTCCTAGACACTTCCATACCTCAACTGGTATGTCATCAGGGCCAACTGCCTTTCCACTCTTCATCCTCTTCAATGCCCTCCTCACTTCTCCCTTACTAATCTTTGCTACTTCCTGGTCCTCAACGGTCACCCCTTCTAATCTTTTTTCTCTCTCATTTTCCTCATTTATCAGCTCTTCAGAGTACTCTTTCCATCTTCCCAGCACACTTCTGTCATCAGTCAATACATTTCCCTCTCTGTCCTTTATCACTCGAACTTGCTGCACGTCTTTCCCATCTCTATTTCTCTGCTGTGCTAAGCTGTATAAATTATTTTCTCCCTCCTTACTGTCCAACCTATCATACAAGTCATCATACGCCCTCTGTTTGGCCTTTGACACCGCTACCTTCACCTTACGCTGTGTCTCCCTGTACTCCTGTTTACTCTCTTCGGTCCTCTCTGTGTCCCACTTCTTCTTAGCTAACCTCTTCTTTTGTACACACTCCTGCACTTCCTCATTCCACCACCAAGTCTCCTTATCTACTTTCCTTCCAGAGGACACACCAAGTACTCCCCTACCGGTCTCCCTGATCACATTGGCTGTGGTTGTCCAGTCATCTGGAAGCACTTCCTGACCACTCAAAACCTGTTTCAACTCCTCCTTGAAGACAACACGACACTCTCCCTTTTTCAGCTTCCACCACTTTGTCTTCTGCTCTGCCTTTGCCTTTTTCACCTTTCTAACCATCAGAGTCATGCTGCACACCACCATCCTATGCTGTTTGGCAACACTCTCACCCACTACTACTTTGCAGTCACTTACTTCCTTCAAATTACACCGCCTACACAAGATGTAGTCTACCTGTGTGCTCTTACCTCCCCTTTCATAAGTCACCCTATGCTCTTATTTCTTCTTGAAGAAAGTATTCACCACAGCCATTTCCATCCTTTTTGCAAAATCGATCAACATCTGTCCTTCTGTGTTCCTGTCCTGGATACCAAACCTGCCCATCACTTCCTCGTCCCCCCTGTTGCCTGCACCAACATGTCCATTGAAGTCTGCCCCAATGACCACTTTTTCACCTCTGGGGGTACGCTGCATCACTTCATCTAAGTCACTCCAGAATCTTTACATCCTGCCTGTGGGGCATAAGCACTAACAACATTGACCATCACGCCTTCAATTTCTAACTTGAGACTCATCACTCTGTCTGACACTCTTTTCACTTCTAGAACATTCCTGACAAACTCCTCCTACAAGATGACTCCTACTCCATTTCTCTTCCCATCCACTCCGTGATAAAATAGCTTAAACCCTGCTCCTAAGCTTTTAGCTTTGCTACCTTTCCACCTGGTCTCCTGGACACACAGTATGTCCACCTTCCTCCTCTGCATCATGTCAGCCAGCTTTCTACCTTTTCTTTGCATAGTTCCAACATTCAAAGTCCCTACTCTCAGTCCTAGGCTCACGCCTTTCCTCTTCTCTGTCTGCCTACGGACACGCCTCCCACCCCTCCTTCTTCGATGTCTTCGACCAACAGTAGTCCAATTTCCATCAGCACCCTGTTGGTTGACAGCACTGATGGCGGTCATTGTTAACCCGGGCCTCGACCGATCCGGTTTGAGTTTTGTTTTGACCGTTTGCATTTTAAATGTGGCAGAAGTTTTACGCCGGATGCCCTTCCTGTCGCAATCCTCTGCATTTATCCGGGCTTGGGACCGGCATAAGGGGGAGAGACACTGGTTAGTGCCCCCCCCCCCCACCTCATGGCTGCATTTTCGTTCTCGCCAAAAACCCCTCTACAATTTGGATGATATTGAAGCAGAAGGAGACATTAAAGCGGAAATATAGTGACAGAGTCAATTATTTCGGCACGGTATTGAAGCAGAAGGAGCATGAAAACAATGCTCCATGGGACAAGACCTCCGATCTCGCAAGGAAGCAAGTTAATATTGAATCAGGATCTCTGATCTTTCAAACAGGTACTGTAATTCCGCTTGAAATACAACATCCCATCCATTTAAACATTTGAATAGAAATGGTCTGTCGGTTGCGCATTGCGTGTGGGCGGAGTGTGTGTGTGTGTGTGTGTGTGTGTGTGTGTGTGTGTGTGTGAAAGAGAGAGAGAGAGAGAGAGAGAGAGAGAGAGAGAGAGAGAGAGAGAGAGACACTGCGTACAGAGTCAGTCAGAGATGAAAGGAGGCATTATTTCAACTTTCCTTCGAGAGAGCACATTGCAGCTTATTTTTCGTTTTTAAAGTTGTTTGATTCAGTAAATGTTTAACAAATGTGCACTCCGCTGAATGTGAGCAAAATGCGGCTCATCCGGACCTCTGATCCCTCAAGGAAAGAAGTTAAAGTCCGATCTGCCAAGCAGGGAGTGCACTTTGACTTCCCCGTCTTAAAATGCTCTGGTGTCCTGCGTATGGGCAGAGCCTGCATGGAGTGCGCCACAAATGTGTGTGTGTGTGTGTGTGTGTGTGTGTGTGTGTGTGTGAGAGAGAGAAAGAGAGACAGAGAGAGATAGCGAGAGAGAGAGAGAGAGAGAGAGAGAGAGAGAGAGAGAGAGACAGTGTTGTGTGTGTGTGTATGTGCTTTAATAAAAATGTTTAATAATGGTTTAATTAATAACTATGTTAATAAAATGGTTTAATATGTTAATAAAATGTTTAAATGGTTTAATAAATAATTTTCCTTTACTTTTAACACATATTTCATACAATATTTCATACAAAATTGGTATACTTTTATTATTTTTAAGGGTTTCTCGGGTAGTCTTGGGAGCCTTGGAACGAATCACGCATTTTACATATAAAATGCACCTCTACTTACGAAAACTCCAGGCTATGCAAAAAAAAAAAATATATATATATATATATATATATATATATATATATATATATATATATATATATATATATATATATATATATATATATATATATATATATATATATGTGTGTGTGTGTGTGTGTGTGTGTGTGTGTGTGATTTTTCTTTATCTCATTCTTACTGCAAATGGAGCAACTGTGAGTCCACAATTTCCACCCGGATCAATAAAGCATTCTGATTCTGATTCTGATGTAAAGTTGACCCTTTTCATGATTTTAATTGATTTTAAACACCTTGTTTTTTGCATTGACTTTTATGGAAACGTACAGGGTGCATGCTGTCTGTACACAGAGGGACTAGATGCTGCTCTGCTCCCTCCTGAAATTTTACTTACACATCAATCTCACATATACTGACACATCAATTTTTAAAAAAAAAACAATATTTATGTTGTAAAATAGGTGTGGTTGCGTCACACCAGAAAAAAAAAAAAAACAAAAAACCTGTAAAATCACCACATTAGTTGTGTTTCACGTTCTGACAGGGGAAGGCAGCATGGCGACTATGTTGTAATTTATCAGTTTAAAGGAAGAAAGAGTCACTTATGACAAATATAAATAAATAAAATAAACATAAAAAATATACATTGGTACCTCACCTTATGAAAGTCCCAACAAACGAAAAATCCAGGTTGTGAAAAGCATTTACCTAAAATTTCCATCTGTGAATAAGAAACAAATTCGCGTTACGAAAGCGCAATCTCAAAAATTCATACAATGCACAAGTTGCTCTCCCATTGGCTATCTCCCAACATCCGCCGCATGTAAAGGACAGAGTTGCTGTTGTTTCATGAGTTTTTCGAGTGTGCTCATTGCAACTTTATTTTTTGACTCAGGCTTTTAACCTTGCACAAACATTTGTAAGATTGTAACTCTGCTAAGAAGACATGGTCAACACACACACATGCATGCACACACACACACACACACATACGAGGGCATGCGTGTGATTCCAGGTGAAAGCGATTCCAGATGCGAGTGAAAAGAAGAAGCTGGCTTGTGGCATGCGGGTAAGTGATACCGCAAAGGAATATGGCCGAAACACGTCTACCATTGATACAATATTGAAGCAAAAGGAGACCTTAAAAGGTATACGTTTTTAATTTTTAAAGGGATAGTATTGGGGCCTTGGAATGAATCAGGCCTTTTACATGTACAATGCGGTTCAACTTATGAAAAAATCAGGTTACGAAACCACTTCTGGAATGGATTAATTTCGTAACGTGAGGTCCCACTGTACTTATTTATTGTTTGTTCATTTTATGTAACCACTTAATCCTAATTAGGGGTCACAGGGAGGCTGGCGCCCATCTCAGCCGACTTTGGGTGAGGGCAAAGTACATCCTGAACATCCTGGCCAGTGGGGGAGCAGAAACTCATAAATATACATCATTGAAGACTTTGGCCAACATTGAGCAATGGATGCACTATGTGCTGTATGTATTTTCAACAGCTGAGATGCCAGCCGTACAACTTCAGAGTTACAACCGCCGAGCAGGTTCACTACCATGGAAAGCGTCTGCTGAACCATCGCTGAGGTGTGGAAGGTTTTGTGCTTTGTCTGGAAACATATGTGCAAGCTTTACTTATTACTTTCTTTCATGAAACTGGGCAAAAAATCGGAATGTGCATACGTCGGTGCTGAAACCATCAAGTCTATCGCAGACACACAGACAGACAGACAGACACACATTATATTTATGTATATATATATATATACGCATATATACACGGGGGTCCTCGAGTTACGAACGAGTTCTGTTCCTATGACGCATCGTAATCCGGAATTCCACGTAAGTCGGACTTTTACCTCTAAATACCCCTAAACCTCTAAATAACTATCCTAATACATGTATTATACTTCATATCCATGGAAAAACAGTATGGAGAATTAAAATAGATATTTCAATTAAAATAAAATAAATCTAATAATAATAATAATAATAATAATAATAATAATAATAATATAAACTAAGCGCAGTGGTGGCCTAGTGGTATAGGGCATTGGATTACTGATCCTAAGCTTGGAGATTCGAGTCCCACTTTCCACAAGGTTGTCACTGCTGTACCCCCAGTGTAGCTAACTGGGTTATCAAAAGCCGGCCATGTCTATGACTGTTTATGGTGAGAGGTTTATGTAAAAGGACCATTGCTGACTTTCAACAAGAGAAGCTGCATAGCCGTCAGTTCATTTCTGCCCTGCGATGGCCTGGCGAGCTGTCCAGAGTGTACTCTGCCCTTGCCTGGAGTCGGCTGGGATGGGCGCCAGCCTCCCCATGACCCAAATTAGGTTGAAGCGGTTACAGAAAATGAATAATGAATGATACAAAAATGAATAATACAGAAAATGCTTCTCGAGACAAAATGGACGATGCTGATGACAGCGTAGCACCGCGCAGCACTGCAGAGCTCCGCGTCAAACACTAGTACACATCGTAGGAGCTTACAAACAGAGTGGTGTAACATCGAATCCTCTATTTTCTTATGTACATATATTTCGTGGTGTCGTAAAGTCGAAACGTCGTAAGTCGAGAACCATGTAAGGCGATAAGCACGTAAGTCGAAGATCGCCTGTATATAGATTTTTTCTTTGCTAGTTTTGACTCGCAAGCCATTACCAGTAGTATAACAATGAAATATTTTTTGCGTTGGCACTAAAGTTTATTTTCACTGTGGTGGGACGGTAGTTAGCACGTATACTTCAAAGTGAGAATGTGTAGGTTTACTTGCTGGGATCACACGTTTCTGTGTGGAGTTTGCATGTTCTCCTATTGCTTGTATCAGTTTCCTCAAGGTTCTCTGGTTTCTGGCCACAGTCCAAAAACATGCACATTAGGCTAACTTGCTGTTCCCAGTCATCGTCCCCCAGCCCCCCCAGGTGTGAATATGATTGATTGTAAGTGTGTTCAGCTTGCAAGCATCTAGTGTACTTGCCCTCAACCATAGTCGGTTGAGATAAGCTCAAGCCTAATATGGACCCAAGTTAGGATTTAACGGATTGGATAATGAATGAACAGATTAGAAATACTTGATTAAGAGAAGCACGAGAAGATGGTTTTGAAAACATTGTGCTGATCACTCTTGGGTGGAAAGAATAGCGTACATGGGTTTGTGTGTGTGTGTGTGTGTACATGTGTACGGACCCCTATCAACTTTAGCTGGGGTTGTCAGTAGATTCTTCCAGAAACCTTTTGCGAAGTTGATATTCTGAGAGTGTTGTTATTACGTCTCACATTATTATACAATTTACTCGCTTTGAGACATGACTGATGACTCTTTTTATAGGATCTGATGCCAGCAAACTTATTCTCCATCACATTTCAAAGACAGCTACAACACTGTCACGTCTAGACGATTTAATTGCTGTCTGCACTGACAAATGAATAAGACTGGAAGCACTCACTCAATCACTCACCGAACTGCTTTCACCTTTATGAGGGCCTATCTCTGCCAACAGTGAGCAAAATAGGGATACACCCTGAATAATTTACCAGTCCAACACACAACCATTCACTCTCAGCATTGGAGAAAACCGGAATACCCAGAGAAAACCCAGGAAAGCACAAGGAGAACATGTAAACTCCACACAGACAGCCCCTCAAGCCCGGGTCTCGGATCCTGGACCTTCTTTGCCTTGAGCCGGACGCTGTAACCGCACCACCCTCCTGCTGCCCACTCTGGAAACATTTTTAATAGACTTGAGTCGTCACCTCTTAACTAGCATGGTGTTAAGCTAAATGATTGTGTGAGTGTTGGCCCTGTGATGACTTGCCGTCACCCAGAGTCAGCTGAGATGGGTGCCAGCCTCCCTGCGACCATGATTAGGAAGACGTGGCCCACTGCTAACCTTGTGAGATGGTTGTTCACCCGCATGAACCATATTCCCAGACCCTGATACTCTGCTTTCTTTATCATCGGACTATTTTCTAAAAGCATTGTGTTATGTTAACTTTTAAATTATAATATGAATTATAGCATGTCATAGCCTGTGTAAATGATACAATATCATGGGAATTTTTTTGTGCGCCTTGGCGGGGTGTTTTTTTTTTTTTTTTGCATTACCCATATGGGTCTGATCACGAATCTGGTACATTTTACGATGGCCCGACTGCAAACTTGAATAAATATTTCCATGTCAATGTTTATTTGTGAATCAATGCATCAAAATCTTTAGTACATGCCTGGGACGTAATATCATATCAAAATATGTACATAAGGTGAATATAATTTTTGAACTAATTTAAATACTTCTTAGTTTACACCTTTTTCATGTTCACTTTTGTGACAGGAGAAAGACCTCATTACCTCATTACTTTCATGTCCCACTGAGCATCTGCTAAGGTCTCCACAGGCTCAATAATCAAATGAATCAGCGCACAGGTGCACAATGAATCACAGCATTTACATGTGGATGACACAATTGGTAAATGAGCACCAGATTAAAACAGGATCAATGATGTCCGTAACTTTTTCTGTCCCAGTTACACAGTGTATCTTGTGCTCCCACCGATCACTGATGGATTTGTATTTATTGACTTTAGATAATAAATAAAAGTTGAACATATTAAGCACCATCAATTGATATAGTCTGATTAATTAGACAGTTTATCATCTATAGCTTGCCCTGCAATGGCCTGGTGAGCTGTCTAAGGTGTACTCTGCCCTTGCCCAGAGTTGGCTGAGATGGGCGCCAGTCTCCCTGTGACCCTAATAGGGATGAAGCGGTTCAGAAAATGAATGATTGAATGGATGATTATCTAAAGCTATGATTAGTGAATAGAAGCTGTTGAGTCTGTCCATGTTACATGTTACTGACCTTCTGAGTCGTCCTACTGATAAGTTGATGATGTTGCTTCTCCAAGGAATATACAGTAATCTTACTTTTTTTCTTATTATTTAATTCATATTGGCTTAATACATTAAAAAAGGGGGAAATATTTTTTCTGAATCTGCAGAAAATGTAAAAGTTCAATGTCACACATTTCGGAACCAGTTTTGTGATCAGACACATATATTGAATAAATATTTTCTCGCTTGACACACTGGTGCTTTCAAGGTGAAAGGTTCAGTCATGTGTCTTTTATCTAGTCTCTTGGTGCACTTCAGTGCTCCTCAAATTTCCCTTGGGTGGGAATGTGCGAGTGCTAGTGTGTTAAGGACGCCTATCTTGTCCAGTATGTGTTTCTGCATTATGATCGGTTCTGGACCCAATGCAGCACTGAAATTTCATTACTCACTTATTTGACGAACATGTTTAATCCTATTAATGTTGCAGGGAGGGTGGTCCGGTGGCATAGTGATTAGCACATCCGCCTCACAGCAAGAAGGTCCTGGGTTTGGTTCCCAGCTCAGGCGTTTCTGTGTGGAGTTTTTGCATGTTCTCCCCGTGCTTGAGTGGGTTTCCTCCAGGTACTCCAGTTTCCTCTGACAGTCCAAAAACATGCACAGTAGGCTAAATGGCTTTTCCAAATATCAAATTGGTGTGAGTGTGAGTATAAATGGTTGTGTGAGTGTTGGCCCTGCGATGACCTGGTGAGCTGCTGACGGTGTACCCCGCCCTCGCCCAAGGTTGACTGATATGGGCACCAACCTCCCTGTGACTGTAATTCGGATTAAGCGGTTCAGAAAATGAATGAATGTTAAGAATGAAAGGAAAAGTGTACAAGACGGTGTAGAGGCCAACGATGTTGTATGGTTTAGAAACAGTGGCACTGGCCAAAAGACATGAGACAGAGCTGGAGGTAGCAGAGATGAAAACGTTGAGGTTCTCTTTGGCAGTAACAAGGATGGATAGGATCAGGAATGAGCACATCAGAGGGACAGCACATGTAAGAGGTTTTGGAGACAAAGTCAGAGAGGCTAGAATGAGATGGTCTGGACATGTACAGAGGAGGGATAGTGAGTATATTGGTAGTAGGATGCTGAGTTTGGAACTACCAGGCAGAAGGCCTAGAGGAAGCCCAAAGAGACAATTCATGGATGTGGTGAAGGAGGACATGAAGGTAGTTGGTGTAAGATAAGAAGATGCAGAGGATAGAGTGAGATGGAGGCAGATTATTCGCTGTGGCGACCCCTGAAGGGAAAAGCCGAAAGGAAAAGAAGAAGAAAATGAATGAATGTTGCAAGGCCATAGGGCAATGGTGAGGTACACCTTGGACAGCTGACCACACCAATGCAGGATTGACACACACACACACACACACAACCAATCGCATTTACATCTACACTTAGGGGCAATCTTGACCAGCCAACTAGCCTAACGTGCATATTTTCCGTGTTGTGGAAGGAAGCCAGAGTACCCTGAGCATACTTAAGAACATGCAAGCATAGGGAGGACATGCAAATCCATACAGAAACGCCCTCGCTGAGCTTAGGAGTCAAACCCAGGCCCTTTTAACCACTAAATTACCGCCCTGCCCCTAATCCCGTTACATGTTTTGAAATGATGGTGGTACTTTTTATCTATAATGCTAATCTTCAGTATCAGTACGCTAGCGACTGGAGCAATGGTTAGAGCAATCACGCCGTGTTTTCGCTAAAACTTACTCTCTGCCTAAGATACTGATTAATATTTACACAGAATTTGGTGATTTCCCATCAGACCCCCCCCCCCCCCCTACTTTCCAATGTAAGCTCAGAGCGTACTGAGACTTCTTGCCCTTGGAGGAGGCGAGAGCTCGATTTTCTGTTTGCTGCCATTTGTCATCAGCGGGCTAAGAGAGATCAACAGTCATCTGCACACAAATCAATATTCTCTTAACCCAGAACTAATCTAGAGAGAGTCTCCTGCAATTTCACCTTCTCTCCTCTGCTCCCTTCCCCCCTGTTTTAGCCTCCAACACAATCCTGCCATCCATTTTTTAAAGTTTTTTTTGCCCCTTAGTAGTCATTTTGGGCCGCCATTTTCTGAGTGGTCTTGATCGAGGAAGGTGAATGGGATGATAAGTGCTTTCGGGGAGCGGTTGAGAGTTTTGGAGTCCCCGTTGACCTTTGGACGGAGGAATAAAGTCTTGCATCCTAATTGCGACCCTTCAACCGTCCTATCCTTCTAATATCATCCAAATTACAGAAGGATGCATTACAACGGAAGCTACTTTGAAAAGTTTCTTTATAACTGAAGCAGTGAAGGTGTGTTCAACCTTTGCTTTGAAGCAACACCTGCCCAGTGACCTATACAACTCATAACCTTCCACATCTACCATTGCATGCAGTATTGCAGCATTTGCAATGAGGCTGGATGTTTTTGTATGGGGTATGCATGTTCTTTCTGTGTTCGCACGGGGTTTCCTCTGGGGTACTCCAGTTTCCTCCAACAGTCCAAAGACAGCCGGTCAGCCGAACCGGGCGAAGGCAGGGTACACCCTGAACAAGTTGTCGCCGGGCCAACATACACAACCATTCAAACTCACATTCACCCCTAGGGGTGATTTGGAACAGCTCAGTTCAGTTCATTTTCTGTAACCGCTTAATCCTAATTGGAGTCACGAGGAGGCTGGCGCCCATCCCAGCCAACTCTAGGTGAGGGCAGAGTACACCCTGGACAGCTCGCCAGGCCATCGCAGAGCGGAAACACGCTGATGGCTTTGCAGCCTACTCTTTTCGAAAGTCAACAATGGTTGTTTAACATGAACCTCTCAGCATAGACAGTGAGAGATATGACCGGCCTTTGATAACCCAGTTAGTGCACTGGGGGCCGGTGACAACCTTGTGGAGAATGGGACTCAAACCCCAAATCTTAGGATCAGCGATCCAGCGCCCTATTCCACTAGGCCACTACTGCAATTTGGAACAGCCACTTAGCCTAATGTATTTGGACTGGTGGAGAAAACCAAAGTACCCAGATGACACCCATGCAAGCAAGTCAGAGAACATGCAAATATCACACAGAAATCAATTAGAGTCCTTGAACCATTGACTTTTGAACCCCTGCCCTTGAACCCAAGATGAAACCATCGGGATATGAACATTTTCCTCCAATGTCTTGAGAATTAACTAAAATTAAAAAAACAAAAAACAAAAAAAAACAATAAAATGGCTTTAAGAAAGATTGATGATGCTTCAGTGGTCTGAATTTTAAACTGTCAGAACAACAACAAGGTGGTTCTGGATGTTGTTTGCATGTACTTCCTGTACTTGCGTGGATTTCCTTTGAGTATTCTGGTTTCTTCCCAAAGTTCAAGGACAAGAAAATTAGGCTATTTGGCAGTTCCAGACTGTCCCGATGTGTGAGTGTGAATGGTTGTGTTTGTGTTGGACCTGCAATGGTCTGGCGAACTGTTCAGGGTGCTCCATGCACACAGTTGGCTGAGATAGTGTTTAGCCTGCCCGCAATCCTAATAAGATTAAGCAAGCTCTTGTCTTTTGTTTCTCTCTCTCTCTCTCTCTCTCTCTCTCTCTCTCTCTCTCTCTCTCTCTCTCTCTCTCTCTCTCGCTCTCTCTCTCCTTGCCCTTTCTTCGTCTCTGTCTACTGCCGCTTTCTCTCTTATCTCTATTTCTTTCTCCCTACACCTCTCTTTCTCTGTTTCATTTTCTCTCTTACACTCTTTTTTCTTTCTTTCTTTCTTTCTTTCTTTCTGTCTTCTTTTCACTCTTCACCCCCCCCCCCTCGCTCTCCTTTTTTTGAGTCTCCAGATGAAAGAATGAGTTCCTTAACACCATCTTGTGCTCTTTTCCCACTGCTGGGTGGAGTACACATAATCTGGACCTCTCTGACATCACCTCTGGTCCAGTCGATGGATTTGAACATGAGGCCCTCCTGGAGGTTTTGATTGACGGACTGATCAGACCCATGTAAGCTTTAGAAGAGGCTATGGGAGATGCACCATTCCACAATCTGATAAAAATTCTGGGTGAGCTTTAGTGTTGACCGACTTAATCCAACTGAGATACACCGAGAGCTGGGAAAAATTCACACACACACACACACACACACACACACACACACACACACACACACACACACACACACACACACACACACACACACACATATCTAGCAATGACAGCTAAGTGCAAGTTCTGGGCTTATGCTGCTCCGATCTGCAAAGCTTCTAAGAATCATTAGCGTTAGCATTAGCATTAGCATTAGTCATTCCATATTAAAATGGCTCATAACAAATTTAATTGTAATTAATAATAATAATAATAATAATAATAATAATAATAATAATAATAATAATAATAATAATAATAATGAGAAGAAGAAGAAGAATGGCAGCATGATGGTGTAGTGATAAAACCGTCCACCTCACAGCAAAGAAGGTCATGGGTTTGAGTCCTGGTCTTTGTGTGGAATTTGCATGTTCTCCCTGTGCTTGTGTAGGTTTCCTCTGGGTACTCTGGTTTCTTCCATGGTCCAAAGACATGCACGATTGGCTAATTATGTCCAGTTTTCCCGTAGGTGTCAGAGTGTGAATGGTTAAGTGTCTTGGTGTTTGGATGGTCTGGTAAACTGTTCAGGGTGTACCCCACCTTTGCAAAGTGTTTGCTGAGAACCCTGAGAGAATGATTGAGTGAGTGAGAATACATCCTAAAGAAGCTTGCCAGATCATTACAGGGCCAACACACACACACACACACACACACACACACACACACACACACACACACACACAGTCACACCTAGGGGCACGTTGAAACAGCCTATTCGTCAATGGTGCATATCTTTGGACAGTGGGAGGAAACCAAAGTACCCGAATGAAACCCACACATGCACAGGAAACACATGCAAACGTCACACAGTCACGCCCTCGTTGAACCCCGGACTCGAACCCATGACCTTCTTGTTGTGAAGAAGAAATGCTCGTCACTGTGTATATTTATGTATTTATTTAAAAAAAAAAAAAAAATCTGTTTTTAAAAGAAAGTGCTTTCCTCAAGGGCCCAGCCAAATGTCCCCTCAATGGACTGTACAAAATGGACTGCATATTCCGTTTTAGTTCCATTCTATGGACACAAAGCCAACACCATGCCACCCCTTTGTTTATTTATACTATTCACAAAGTTTTGGTTTGTCCTTGCTGGTCATAATAGTGTCACCCCAGCCCCTGATGTAAATATCTCATGTAAATATATCTATATATTTTTTATACCAAGATATTGTTGGAGACGCTTTGGAGTCGGTTTCAGGGCCAAGAGCCAGAAGAAGAGGAAACAATGACAATAAAACAAAATGAAACATGACATGGATTTTGTTTCAGTTTAGTCACACTCTATATATTCAATATTGTACTGTGTGTGTGTGTGTGTGTGTGTGTGTGTGTGTGTGTGTGTGTGTGTGTGTGTGTGTGTGTGTGTGTGTGTGTGTGTGTGTGTCCACATTTTCGCACACCATTTAGAGAACATGTGATTAAAAAGCCAGAAGCAGGTGATATTGTTTTAAGGGAACGTGAAAAGTCATTTTGATGGATTGGTGGAGGAGTGTGTCTTCTCTCTGGAGTTTCCAGGGAAAATGCTTCATAAAATATAGACATAAATCCTAAAGAAACAGCAGAAGGTGATTCACAGAGACAGATAGACACAAGACAAAGATGGAAAGAGCGAGATAGCGAGAGACAGATAGAGAGAGAGAGCGAGAGAGAGAGAGAGAGAGAGAGAGAGAGAGAGAGAGAGAGAGAGAGAGAGTGAGAGCGAGAGAGAGAGAGAGAGAGAGAGAGAGAGAGCGCGAGCGAGAGAGAGAGAACAAGAGAGAAGCATCTGCTAAGCATTTGAACGGAGCTCAGGAGCTTTGGGTTTGATTGCTTAAGAATTCATGTGAAGCTACATCCACCCAGACTGTGTGCATGCCTGTTTACACGCAACACCAGCTGCCCGGTCCTGTGTGTGTGTGTGTGTGTGTGTGTGTGTGTGTGTGTGTGTGTGTGTGTGTGTGTGTGTGTGTGTGTGTGTTTGGCCCTTTGTGAGACTTAACTGTCTTCATACCATGTGTCTTGTAAAAATAATAATAATAAAAAAAATAATAATTCAATTCATTTTCTGTAACCACTTAATCCTAATTAGGGTCACGAGGAGGCTGGTGCCCATCCCAGCTGACTCCAGTTGAGAGCAGTGTACATCCTGGACAGCTCCTCAGGCCATCGCAGGGCAGAAACATGCTGACGGCTATGCGGCTACTCTTGTTGAAAGTCAGCAATGGTTCTTTTACATGAACCTCACACCATAGACAGTGAAAGACATGTCGGCCTATGATAACCCAGTTAGTGCACTGGGGGGTACTACTACTACTACTAATATTAATAATAATCAGGTCAAGCTCCTCTCGAGATGGTCATTCCAAAAGGGTGGAATGTATTCTCTCGGTCTGGAATGAGGTCCTGCCCCAAGTGGAGCAGTTCAGGGTCTTGTTCACAACAGAAGAATGGATGGGTAGATCGACAGGTGGATTGCTGCAGCCTCTGCTGTAAAGTGAAGCCTTTACTGGTCCGTCTTGGTGAAAAGGGGAGCCGAACCAGAAGGCAAAGTTCTCAACCAGTCAAGCTTTGTTCTAACCCTCATCTACGGTAACGAGAGTTTTTTTTTGTAGTGACCGAAAGAACAAGATCCGGACACAAGGTGACGGGTCTCTCCCTTAGAGATAAGGTGAGAAGCTCAGTCATTCGGGAGGAGCTTGGAGTAGAACCGCTGCTCCTCCCCATTGAGAAGAGCCAGTTGAGGTGGTTCGGTCATCTGGTTAGAATGCATTTTGAAAGACTACCTGGTGTGGGGTCTCAGGCATGTCCAACCGAGGCATGTCCAACCTCCGGGGCGACAGAAAAAAACCCTGGAGGGACAAGGTGTCTCAGCTGGTCTGGGACTGTCTTGGTGTCAACCCCCCCCCCCGGTGAGCCGGAGGAACTGGCTGGGAAGAGACATATCTGGAACTCACTGATTGCTGCCCCGCGACCTGATCCTGGATTAAGCAGCAGCAGAAGAAGAAGAAAAACAAGATAATAATAATAATAATAATAATAATACAGGCTTCATTTAAAAATAAATCTAAACATTTTTACAGTTTTATTTTATGTATGGCTTAGGTCAGATGTTTCATGTAGCGTAGCATTAATTAGCTACTGACCCGCTTAATCCCACAAGAGTCAATGAAAGACTAGAGCCTATCTTAGCCAACACCGTGTGAATGGCAAGCTACACCCTTAAAAGCTTTCCAGACTATCACAGGGCAGCACACACACACACACACACACACACACACACACAACTATTCATACTCACACACACACACACACACACACACACACACACACACACACACACACACACACACACACACACACACACCAATAGGCAATTTGAATAGCCGGTTAGAATAATGTGTATGTCTTTGGACTGTGGGAGGAAGCTGGAGTACCCAAATGAAACCCACGCAGGCACAGGGAGACCGTGAAAACTCCATTCAGAAACACCTAAGCCAGGGAGTTTACTGTGAGGTGCACATACTGACAAGTGCACCGTCATACTGCCCAAGGAATTTATTCATTTATTTAATAAAATCTGCTATTAAAAGAATATTTTATCAGGATTTCCAGCCAAATCCCCTCATCATGGACTAGATAAATGGACAACACGCGCCCTTTCAATTCCTTTCTATAGCCATGAAGCCTAAATAAGTGCACCTCGATTAAATTTACAGCTTGAGTCAGAGCATTAGGGTTTTCTCCCAGCACAGTCATGGGCAGTGTATACGTGTGATGATGTCACTCAAGTGTTTATTCCGGCCCCTTCTCTAGAGCAAAATTCAAAGAAGGGCACGTCATGTTTTCAAGTTCTCTTTATTACAACCATCTAGAGCGTTTAAATGGTTTGAGGAGGAGAGGCCGGGTTTAGCACTGGTTTAAGTCTGGAATAGATGGTGAGTTTTATTTATTATTGTAATTATATTATCTACTAATAAAAGGCACGCGGATGTTATCAGTTGTGTATGCGTTCACTACCAAACAAAAAAGTCTTCCTGCAAAATTCAATATCTGGATGGTTGGAAGCCACTAATGATTGTGGTACTTGGGCCTTCAATGGGACTTAACAGACTTGATCCACCTCTTAATACCACTACGATCACGCTGTAATTGTACACACCATCAGTAATATGGAAAAACACAATAGAACAAAGCGTAGCATTGTGTGTGTGTGTGTGTGTGTGTGGGGGGGGGGGGGGGGGGGGGGGGGGGGGCTGCTAGTAACCCTGAGCATCACATAATAAGTTTCACTGGTATTTACTGCTTGAAGTTCCCGGTACATTTGGCACTCAGCCAAATTTATTTATCTTAAACCTTACCACCTCGACCGCTTTTCTGGAAAAGTCTGCCTTTCTGCCTTCAAAATGGATTTTTAAGAACGTGCATCACCGAGTCATACACCCCCCCCCCCCTCCTCAACAGGCATAAAAATAACTCTAGCTTAAATGTGTCATGTGCAGGTTGCTACAGGCTATTCGGCTAGTTATGCTGTGACCAACCAATCAAAGGACAGAAAAATTCTGATGTCACTGTAGGCCATCTAGCTGACGCTGTGAGACGAATCTAAAATGTGATTGGTTAAAGAAACAGCCGCATTACTAATATAGTTTAAGTGACATCAGCCAACACTGCTGATTCAGAAGGCCCTGAGCTGATTTGACTGATGTGGCACCTAAAATCTGATTGGATAAAAGAATCTATCATGCAGATACACACTGGAAGCAGTGCAGCCAAGCAACATGATATAAAATGAAGGGAACGGAAGAGTTGGGCATAAATTAATACAATTTGATGAAGCAAATACTAGTATTTAAGTTGTAAATGTAGGTCAGTGCTTCTGGTAGTGTCAAGCCTGGAGAGAAGGCTTTGGTGGCCCTGATGGCCCATGACCTGGGATTTCCCAATTACAACCCACAAACATTCATACCTCACTAGAAATGTTGGAAACTTGGCAAAATGGTGGTGTAGTCATTAACACGTCTGCCTTAGAGGGATAAGGTCCTGGGTGCGCGTTCTATAATCTGCAAGGGCATCCTTGTGTGC
>CM045730.1:10185000-10195000 GCA_024760905.1 Plotosus lineatus | reverse complement strand
CCTGAATGCTTTAAAATTATAAAAGTATACCTTTTAAGACCTCCTTCTGCTTCAATATCGTACCGATGGTAGACGCGTTTGGCCATATTCCTTTGCGATATCACTCAACCACATGCCACGAGCCCGCTTCTTCTTTTCACTCGCACTGGAAATCACATGGTGTGTGTGTGTGTGTGTGTGTGTGTGTGTGTGTGTGTGTGTGTGTGTGTGTGTGTGGGCGCATGTGTTGATCATGTCTTCTTAACAGAGTAATAATCTTACAAATTTTTATGGAAGGTTAAAAGTCTGAGTCAAGAATTAAACGATGAAACAACAGTTGGGAGATAGCCAATGGGAGGGAGCTGCATCATCCCTCCTTGCCAATGAGAGGCTAGCTGGGTGGGATGTTTGAACGTCATTGAGCAGCTTGTGCATTGTTTGAATGTTTGAATGGCATGTTTTAAATTTTGAATGGTGCGTTTGAATGTTTGAATGGCGCGTTTTAAAGTTTGCATGGCATGTTCGAATCATTGAATGGCGTATTTGGCGTGTTTTGTAAGGAGAACTTGTTTCATATCTTCTTCTTCTTCTTCTTCTTTTACTTTCGGCTGCTCCCTTCAGGGGTCGCCACAGCAAATCATCCGCCTCCACCTCACCCTGTCCTCCGCATCTTCTTTTCTGACTCCAACGACCTTCATGTCTTCCTTCACCACATCCATAAATCTCTTCTTTGGTCTTCCTCGAGGCCTTCTGCCTGGTAGTTCCAACCTCAGCATCCTACTGCCAATATACTCACTATCCCTCCTCTGTACATGTCCAAACCATCTCAATCTAGCCTCTCTGACTTTGTCTCCAAAACATCTTACGTGGGCTGTCCCTCTGATGTACTCATTTCTGATCCTATCCATCCTCGTTACTCCCAGAGAGAACCTCAACATTTTCATCTCCGCGACCTCCAGCTCTGCCTCCTGCCTTTTCCTCAGCGCCACTGTTTCTACACCGTACAACATCGCTGGCCTCACCACCGTCTTGTACACTTTTCCCTTCATTCTCGCTGACACTCTCCTATCGCACACCCCACCGGACACTTTTCTCCAACCATTCCAGCCTGCCTGCACACGCTTCTTCACCTCTTTTCCACACTCTCCATTGCTTTGGATTGTTGAGCCTAAGTACTTAAAATCCTCCACCTTCGTTATCTCTGCTCCTATGTCTGCACCTCCACCTTGAATTCGTCGGTCACACCGACAGCACACCTCACCATCATATACAGAGACAAAAAAAAAAAAATTGGAAAATGTTTTTCATAACCTGGATTTTTTGTTTGCTGGGACTGTTGTACGGTGAGGTACCATTGTATTTCATAATATGCCAGTAAAGAACAAGCAAAGCAAGTTTGAAAGTACCAAGTAAATGTCCAGAATTGTAAGCACAGCAAGTAAAAGTAAAACGTAAAAGTGAAAAGTAAATGCAGCGAGTAAACGTCCAGAATTGCCTCTGTGACCTTGAAAAATAGGTCAAGGTCACTCACACACAAACTCATCCTAGAGCTCATAATAGTGAGCCAGCAAGTTCGAAAGCCCCAGGTTTAGCGCGCTGCAAGTAATGGTCCAGAGAAAAAAGTGTGACAGACAGACAGGCTGAACACATTCCCATAGCGCCTGCTGGATAGAACCTAAAAACACTGAGTCGATGCATACAATAGCACCAAGCTGGAGCATTAGCAAGAAGGATAATTGTAAAAAAAAAAAATGAAATGATAGGGTAGTCCATCGGGTCAGTGGTGGCCAGGTGGTAAAGGTGCTGGATCACTAATCCTAAGGTTGGGGGTTCAAGCCCCACTCTCAACGGGTTGTTACTGTCACCCCCAGTGCAGCCATCATGGGTTATCAAAGGCCGACCATGTCTCTCACTGTCTATGGTGTGAGGTTCATGTAAAAGAACCATTGATGACTTTCAACAAGAGTAGCTGCATAGCCGCCAGCGTGTTCCTACCCTGCGATGGTCTGGTGAGCCATCCAGGGTGTACTCTGCCCTCGCCTGGAGTCCGCTGGGATGGGTGCCAACCTCCCCATGACCCTAATTAGGATTAAGCATTTCAGAAAATGAATGAATGAGGATAGTCCATTTCCACTTTTGCCATACTGTTTTCTACACTACCCACAATGCCTCTTGATAGTGGGCACCAGTGCGAATTCACCTTTCCTACAATTCACACTTAATGAGACTCATATTTATATATCGCTTTCATATTTTCTTCTTTTATTCTTGGAGCTATTAGTCAAACCAATAAATGCTAGCTAACTAGCTCGCTAATGCAAGAGAATGATACACTTGCTAGCTAAAGCGCACGGTACGTTAGTAAGTTTGCTAGCTAGCCTTCACTACTAGCAATAGCCACGTTTTTTTGATTTACTGAAACCAGCTCCTTGTGTGGTTGAAATGGTGATGGCATGGACACAATAATCTGTTTGGTTAGTAAGTTATCATAGCTACATGCTATACCGTATACTATAGTAGAGAAGATAGCATGCAGTATGCAGGGTGTAGTACACCACAAAGGAGTCTGAGACACTGGACAAGGTTTAAAATTGACCGAAGTTCCGTACAGATTACATTCTTAGTGCATATAAAAAGACAGGGTTTGTCATGTGACTCTTCGAATCGGATATTAAGTGCCAGTGTGGTTGTGTAGTGGAATTTTCTTCACACTAATGATAAGTCAGCACATCACGCTTCACTGCTTAGATCACTCGCACAAACCTTCAGAATTCAGTACGCTGATAGTGTGAGGCTTCCAAATGGCTAATATTCCCCCAAAGGCAAGATATAATTTACAGTGGAAGTTTAATAAATCTCGATGCTGCTGTAATACAATATTTTTTAACTCTGTTCTCACCGTATCTTAGCAGTTAGCACCTCAAAGCAAGAAGATCCTGGATTCGAGTCTCGCGCTCGTAAAGTTTATTTATATGTGATGTTTGCATGTTCTCCTCATGGTCATAGGTTTTCCCCAGGTACTGTAGGAGTCAAAAGACATTCACATTAGGCTAATTGGCGGTTCTAATTTGCCCCAAGTGTGAGTAGTTAACTGACTTAGTCCACCATGGCCCAGACTTGGTTGAGATAAGCTCATATTTCCTCCTATAGTCCAAAGACATCATCGACTGAGAATTAACAAGATCTATCTGCCATTTAATTCAAATGGCGGATAGGCCATCTTAATTCTCGGTTGACTACATGCACATTAGGTTAATTATCTGTTCAAAATTGTGCAGTGTAAGTGTAAATGGTTGTATGTGTATTGGTCCTGCAAAAGTGTCGCACCCTGCCTTTGCTGAGTGTCAGCTGAGAGGCTCTAGCCTCCCTGGGGGCTGCAGAGTACCTGCAGGAAACCCATGCATGCACGGGGAGAACATGCATACCACATATATAAACGACTCACCGAGCCCAGAACTTGAACCCACGACCTTCTTGCCATGTGGACTAACAACTACACCACTGTGCCAATCCACTGTCAAAAATAATTGATTAGATAATTTCAATTTATTGTATTTTGCATGTTATTTCAGTTAAAAAAAAAAAAAAACACCCAAAAACAAAGTCTGTCTTTGTATACATTTCCAGATATTGGCCCATGTCAAATACCTGCCAAAGAAAACAAACAGACAATTGGAATTTTTATATATATATATATATATATATATATATATATATATATATATGGTAGTTCCAAACTCAGCATCCGCCTACCAATATACTCACTATATGATATGTTACGCCCGAACTTCAACATTTTCATCTCTGCTATACAGTATGTGGACACCAGACAGCCAGACATACTAGTGATCCAAAATCATGCCAAATGTTTATTTAATATGTAGCGCTGCACTAGTAAAACAACTAAATTTATCCCAACCTGCGATTTTCCTTGGAGCAAGAACTATTATCAGAGTTGCTATTATAAAAAACAATCAGATTTCAGCATTCAGCTACACTGTGGCACAAATTGTTTTAAAATATGCTACACATGAATGTCATGATTGTTTTGCTATCTTGGAATAATAAGCAATTATTAAATGCGATAAAGTGATATGGACAATTATTCAATCAAGGAGGTTCGGCCTTGGTAAATAGCACTCATTAAGATCAAATATTTCTCCATATCATACAAAAGCCAAATTCCATTACAGGGATCCCTCACTTTCCGCGGTTAATTAGGGTCAAGATCCCCCGCGACCACCGAATTCCGCTAAGTAGGATCACCCCCCCACCCCCCACCACCACCCCTGACTGACGTATACGTACACGTATTTGTGTATATAGTATCAATAAATACATATTCAACACTATAAATGCTTAGAATAACAATTAAACATTAAACATAATGCATACGATGTAAATAAAATATAAATACACACATACAGATGTGCACGCACTCAGATAAAAATGTAAGTAGTTTTAATGGGAGGTTTTGGGTTAGTTTTTTTTTTTGTTGTTTTTTGTTTGTTTAGATTTTTTTTTTTTTTTTTGCATAATTGGCCTTAACGTTTCCCCCTATTCTTCCTTAATTTCCTTATTTTTTAATTTGATGAATATTTAAAAAAAAAAAAAAAAACAATGCACTGAAGCCACATGAATTGAAGTGCGAAGTAGCGATGGATCCCTACATTGATTTATTATTCTGCCACAATATTATCAACATATTCATATGAAATATATAAGTCGACAGTGTACCCGAATATTATCCTGAACACTTGTTGAATTTAGGCATTTGAAAAACAGGCGGGTACATGACTGAGACAGCAAAGAGTCACACTTGCTGTATGTACTTTGATACATAACATCATCATCATAATCATCATAATCATCATCATCTTCCACTAAGTCCAGGGTCAGGTCGCAGGGGCAGCAACCTAAGCAAAGAGGTCCAGATGTCCTTCTCCCCAGCCACTTCCTCCAACTCTCCCGGGGGGACACTGAGGCAGTCCCAGACAAGCCGAGAGACATAGTCCCTCCAGCATGTTCTAGGTCGACCCCAGGGTCTCTTCCCGGTTGGACATGCCCGAAACACCACACCAGGGAGGCGTCCGGGAGGCATTCTGACCAGATTCCTGATCCAACTCAACTGGTTCCTGTCAATGCGGAGGACAAGCAGATCTACTCCAAGCGCTCCACGGATGGTAGAGCTTCTTACCTTATCACTAAGGGAGAACCCTGCCACCCAGCGAAGGAAGCTCATTTCAGCCGCTTGTATCCGTTATCTTGTTCTTGCGGTCACTACCCAAAGCTCGTGACCATAGGTGAGGGTTGGCCTGTAGATCGACTGGTAAATTGAGAGCTTCGCTTTGCAGCTCAGCTCCCTCTTCACCATGACGGACCAGTACAGGCTCCGCTTAACAGCAGAGGCTGCAGCGATCTTTCTGTCAATCTCCAGCTCCATCCTTCCCTCACTCGTGAACAAGACCCCAAAATACTTAAACTCCTCCACCTGGGGCAGGACCTCATTCCCGACCCAGAGGGTGCATTCCACCCTTGTCTGACTGAGAACCATGGCCTCGGACTTGATCCTCATCCCGGCTGCTTCACACTTGGCTGCGTATCGCTCCGATGAAAGCTGGAGGTTTCGACTTTATGAAGCCAAAAGGACAACATCATCCACAAAAAGCAGAGACGAGATTCCATGGCCACCAAACCAGAACCCCTCAACGCCTCGACTGCGCCTATAAATTCTGTCCATAAAAAATATGAACAGAAACGGTGAGAAAGGACAGCCTTGGCGTACTCCAACTCCCACTGGAAACGAATTTGACCTGTTGTTGCCAATACGGACCAAATTCTGGCTCCGGTGATACAGCGACCGAATGGCCCGTAGCAACGGGTCTGGAATGTTGTACTCCCGGAGCAAACCCCACAAGATTGTTCGAGGGACACGGCCGAAAGCCTTCTTCAAATTCACAAAACACATGTGGACAGATTGGGCAAACTCCCATGCCCCCTCCAGAATCCTGTGGAGCATATAGAGTTGGTCAAGAGTGCTATGGCCAGGACAAAAATCACATTGCTCCTCCTGAGTCCGAGGTTCGACTATCGGTCGGATCCTCCTCTCTAGTACCCCTGAATAGACTTTCCCAGGTAGGCTGAGGAGTGTGATTCCCCGATAATTGGAACACACCCTCCGGTCTCCCTTCTTAAAAATCGGGACCCCCACCCCAGGTTGCCAATCCAGAGGTACAGCCCCCGATGACCACGCAATGTTGCAGAGACATGTCAACCAAGACAGTCCTACAGCATCCAGAGCTCTGAGATATTTTGGGCAGATCTCATCCTACCCCGGGGCTCGACCACCAAGGAGTTTTTTTGACAACCTCAGTGACCTCCACTCCAGTGATGGGCGAACCCCCACCCAAACCCCCAGGGTCTTCCTCTTCCATGGATGGCATGTTGGTGGTATTGAGGAGGTCCTCAAAGTATTCCCTCCACCTCTCGACAACATCCCCAGTCGAGGTAAGCAGCTCCCCACCTCCACTGTAAACAGTATTTGTGGAGAACTACTTCCCCCTCCTGAGGCGTCGGATGGTGGTCCAGAACTTTTTTGAACCCGAGTGTCCAGAACATACGTCCGCAAATCCGATGGCACGACTACAAAGTCAATCATCGAACTGTGACCTAAGGTGTCCTGGTGCCAAGTGCACTTATGGGCACACTTATGTTCGAACATGGTGTTCGTGATAGACAAACTGTGATGAGCACAGAAGTCCACCAATGAAACACCATTCGGGTTCAGACTGGAGAGCTCGTACCTACTGATCTCACCTTTCCAGGTCACACTATCGTTGCCCACATGGGAGTTGAAGTCTCCCAAGACAATGAATGAGACTTCTGAGGGAGCGTTCTCCAACACCCCACCCAAAGACTCCAAGAAGGACGGGTACTCTGAACTGTCATTTGGTTCATAAGCACAAATAACATTCAGGACCCATCCCCTCACCAGAAGACAGAGGGAAGTTACCCTTTTGTCAACTGGGGACAACCCCAACATTTGGGCCCTGGGACAGGGTGGCAACAAGAATGCCCACACCGGCTCGCCGCCTCTCCCCATGAGCAACTCCAGAATAGAATAAGGTCCATCTCTCGAGATGGATGGTTCCCAAGCTATGCGTAGAGGTGAGCCAGACTATATCTAGTCGGTATCTCTCCGCCTCACGCACCAGATCAGGCTCCTTCCCCACCAGAGAGGTGACATCCCATGTCGCGAGGGTCCGAGTAAGTAGCCGAGGATCGGTCCGACAGAACCCATGCCTTTGGCTGCCACCCAACTCACATTGCACCTGACCCCTAAAACTCCTCCCACGGGTGGTGGGTCCATGGGAGGGCGGACCCATGTCTCCTTTTCAGGTTAGGTCTGGCCAGGCTCCATGGGCAGAAGCCCGACCACCAGTTGCTTGCTTTCGAGTCCCTCCCCCGGGCCTGGCTTCAGGGGGGAACCCCAGTGACCCGCATCCGGGCAAGGGAGACTGCTTCCTTGGATGTCGCTCCATTTGCATATTGTTTTGTTGAAATAACAACATTTTTAAAAGTTGTATGTACTCATAATTCGGGATTAAATTAAAACAAACTATTTTAATGAGTTATTTTCTTTACAACACAACAAACCATGATGTAAGGTTTTGAACTAAATTGCATCATAGAGCACCATGAGGTTAGCACGCTATACAGCCAGCACAATTTCTTATTCATTTATGACACAAAAAGCAACGACATATGGAATTTCAGGATTTAATGGTGAGACCAAACACAACTTTCTCTTTTTATGCAATGTCTTGAAAACAAGCAGCCACTTTGTTTGGGATGGTGGGCAAAGGAGAAAATAAATATCCATAGATCAGCTACTACGCTCCACAGCAGGCGGCTACACCACGTCAGAAGCACTGCAACCCTGAGCTGTAAATGGCATATAATTGCCACAGTATTAATGCAGTTTTCCTCTACCTCTCTATATATGCTTTCAACAGCATAAATAGTGAAAAATGTAGCCGTGCTTCTGCAGTCTGCTGTGGGGTGAAGTTGATCAACTTTATATGATACAGTGGTACCTCACCTTACAAAATTAATCCGTTCCAGAGGCAGTTTCGTAACCTGGATTTTTCGTAAGTAGAACTGCATTTTACATGCAAAATGCGTGATTCATTCCAAGGCCCCCAATACTACCCCCTAAACCCTTTAAAATTATAAAAGCATACCTTTTAAGGTACTTACTTCATGTTGACCATGCTTTCTTAGCAGAGTTAGAATCTTACAAATGTTTATGCAAGGTTAAAAGCCTGAGACAAAATATAAAGGTGCAATGAGCACACTCGAAAAACTCATGAAATGACAGTAACTCTGTCCTTTACACGAAAAGCAACATGGGTATTATGGAGATACAGCTCCATAATAGCCAATGGGAGTGAGCTGCATCATCCCTCCTAGCCAATGGGAAGCCAGTGGGGTGGGATGTTGGGAGATAGCCAATGGGAGGGAGCTGCGTCATCCCGCCGAGCCAATAGGAGGCCAGCAAGGCGAGATGTTGGGAGATAGTCAATGGGAGAGCAACTCGTGCATTGTTTGAATTTTTGAGATGGTGCTTTCGTAACGTGAACTTGTTTTGTATCCAGAGACAAAAATTTTCGTAAAATGTTTTTCGTAACCTGGATTTTTCGTTTGCTGGGGCTATCATAAGGTGAGGTACCACTGTACCTCAGGAACATTGGTGCATGCCAAATGACTGATGGCAATGATGCAATATAAATATATATATATATATATATATATATATATATATATATATATATATAAATATATATATATATATATATATATATATATATATATATATTTGACAGCTTTTCTCCAAGCAAAAATAAGAAAATTAGCAATATTCATCTGCCTTTCGTTAAATATTCATCCACCAATGGGTTCTGATTTACCGTAGTGCTGATCTGTGTGCTTTAACATATAGCAGGACAGCTGTAGTTCTCTACAGGCACACCCCAGTAGTCCTAATGAGTGTAGTGTTCTTTGAGAAACAGTGGTTTGGCAGGCTCGAGTCATGTTCACCGGTGGCAGAAAGTGAGAAATTACTGTACACAGGAAAAAGTGGGAAAAATAAACACCCAACCCCAGGGTTTACGGTCCGCTGTCTTGAACTTTCCTTCTCTCTCCTCGTTCTCCGTCCCTCCTCTTCAGCTCACCCTCCTTGATAAATCCATAAGTCCAGCTATGGGAATGTTTTTGCTGTGTAAAAAAAAAAAGTAATGAAAAGCAAGCAAGGAAAGTCTTCGTGCCTAGCAGCTCAGAGGACAACTGTCCCCCTGTCCTTAAGTCTGACGCCAGCCAAATAAAACAGCCGCATTCCATGAAGGAAATGACTAGCCAAACAGAGGAGGCCATGAATCTGAATGCCATGAATGTAAGGGTTTCTCCATGCGTTCCCTGAAGGCTCTGATGATTATAGAGGCCTTTTGTAGTTAAGGACATTTCCCAAATGGTTTTAGCAGTGCTTGGAATCAAATATTTAGTCAGGAGCCGAGAAGCCAAGGAGCAGCCATTCGTACCTTCGATTTCTTACCTAAATATCGAACAATATTCAGGTATGTGGTCAGTATTGCGTTATACGGCAAATAAAAATATACAAATCAGTCATTTCCTGATATCTGGTAGAGAAAAAAAGTAAGTTACACCCCCGCCCCCCCACACACTACCTCGGAGAAACTTGGAACAGCCAGTGAAGGGACCCAATGAGGAATGTCTTGGAACTGGTAGGAGGAAACCTGAGTACGTGCAGGAAACCCATGCCAGCACAGCAAGAACATCCAAAATTTACACAGAAACTCTCTCACCAAGCTCAGGATTTGAACCCGAGGCCTTCTTGTTGTGAGGCGGACATGCTAACCACTACATTACCGTATGCTGAGATCGGGTGTAGCTAAAAGCAGATATCCATATAAGATATTTATCATAAATCCATATGATTGAGTTA
>CM045730.1:10140000-10175000 GCA_024760905.1 Plotosus lineatus | reverse complement strand
TCTCTGAAAAACCCTGTGACCCCATCCTTCCAAGGATCCTCACCAAATTTGATGGAGACACAACTCTACTTAAATCCCAGCACTGATCCGAAATTCAAGTGTCAAGGTCAAAGGTGAATGTCAATGCAAGATCAAAAAGTTCATATAGCACTTATACTTTTGAAAGTGCTAACAGACACACTCTTACTATGAAACTCAAAGAGGACACCATACATGACCTTGAAAATGTAACGTTTAGCTTTGACCTTGAGTGACCTTGAAGGTTAAAAGTCAGGCTCATGATGGTTTGAGCCTTTATAACAAGTGCTGATAGGCCTGCCATCACTATGGAACACTCACAGGATCCCGTGTATGGACTTTCAATTGAAGCAATTACATCTGACCTTGGGTGACCTTCAAAAATCAAATCCAAGCCAATGATACATGTACTATACAGCAGAAACACCAGTGGTGTTGTTGGGGCCTATTTGCAACATTAGCCATGCTAGGTTTCACTTTCTATGTGTTCCCTTAGGTGTGTCCTTAATTAATTGTCGTGCACTGATAAATGATAATCTTTGTACAACATAAGAACATTTTTGTATACCAAGAGTTTGAATTCAAAAACAAATCAGTGCCATTGTTTTAATTCTGAGAAAATCAACCTTTTCAATCGCTTTATTTTGAAGCTACTGGATTTTTTTCTTTTTTTTGTAAAGTTACTTAAAAAATATTTTTTCTAATTAAAT
The DNA here is from genome assembly GCA_024760905.1 of Plotosus lineatus. Classification (NCBI taxonomy): domain Eukaryota; kingdom Metazoa; phylum Chordata; class Actinopteri; order Siluriformes; family Plotosidae; genus Plotosus; species Plotosus lineatus. The sequence goes on along the minus strand of CM045730.1, from coordinate 10,174,272 downwards.
TAATTAGTGTTTCCTTTTCTGATTAAAACAGTGGAAATTATTTGTTTTTGAACTCAGGCTCATTCATTCATTCATTTTTTAAGCCACTTAATACTAATTTGGGTTGCAGGGATGTTAGCGCCCATCTCAACCGATTCTGGGAAAGGGTGGGGTACACCCAGGACAGCTCACCAGGCCATCGCAGGGCTGACACTCAGACAGCTATTCAGATTGACTCACACTTACGGATGATTTTGAACAGCTAATTAACCTACTTTACATGTTTTTGGACTGTCCGTGGAAACCGGAGCACCCGGAGGAAACCCACGCAATCACGGGGAGAACAGGCAAACTGCACACAGAAACGCCCGAGCTGGGAATCGACCCCAGGACCTTCTTTCTGTCAGGCGGAAGTGCTAACCACTAACCCACCATCCCAAATATACACTGAAGTGATTTTTTTAAATCCAGACTTAAATAAAACCACATCCATGCACCCAATGACTTCTTGTCAGTGGGTTCCAGAGCACACTGAAGAATCTGATGATGGTTTTGCGAGCTTGGTAACATGTTTAAAATCACCAGATTGCGTCAGTGCTTTTCTTTGAGGTAAACATCCTTATGATTTTTTTGATTGATTAACTGTTTGGGTTTTTACACCCGAGCCCAGCAGCTCATCAGGCCGGTGCTTATCCCCGGTTTCCGTAGCGTGAAGCATTCAGGACTTGAACTCCTCCTGGATGGGACGCTAGTCCATCGCAGGTTACCTTCCCAGTATATTTTTACTGGTACCCATTAATACTGCTGGATGAACAGAGGCACACTTGTGGTTGAGACCTTGCCCAGGGGTCTCAGTGGGATTTGAACTCACAACCTCCCGGTTATGAGCCCAACACTCTAACCACTACACCATCCTTATACAAGCCAAAATCATGTAAGACAAAAAAGAAGCCAAAAACAAACAAACAAACAAACAAACAAAAACAAAACGAACCTATGCATGAGGAGGCTATAAACTCATTCTGTCTGGTTCATCAGAGCTGGAGTTTTTCCTGGTTTCTGTAGCATGAAGCGACTAAGGGTTCAGCGCTTCCTTTACAGGATGCTAATCCATCAATGATTACCTTTCCAATAGTTATTTATTTATTTATTTATTTTTAATTACTAGGACCCATTTACACTGTTCATCAGACATAGGCTCACTTGTGGTCAAGACCTTGCCCGGAAAAGTGTACGTGTGCATGGGTACGTCATGAGTCCAGCACACTAGCCACTACACCACTGGCCCCACACCGGTAGTTATAAAAGGTAGCATTATTTCTGCCAGTTTAAACAGATGTCTGTGGAAAATGTCCTCAGGGCCGTATGCTTGGTCCATGAGTCGCGCTGTGGCTCATTGTGGCTGTTCTGCTGGTTCCCTGATAACATCGCCCACTCTCTCGAACTGCCTCCACAGAACAGGAGTGGCCTCCAGCTCTTAACTGCCTGCTTTTTCTTCGCCACTATTTACTTTTCTGTTATTCTTCTTGCAGTGATTATCACAATATGCAACCATATGCCTGACCTGCATGGCTTTGTCCATGCCAATAGCAAGGACGCACCATACATACATCTTCATTTTGCTACATGATAATGACAAAGTCAAGTTCTTTCTCTGTGTCTGCTCACGCCTCAACGCCAAGTTTCAACTTGTACTTCACCTAACATAGTGTTGCTTGAGTTTGGCAGTATATATATATATATATATATATATATATATATATATATATATATATATATATATATATATATATATATATACATACATACACACACACACACACACACACACACACACACACATATATATATATATATATATATATATATATATATATATATATATATATATATATATATATATATATATATATATAAATTCCTTGAACATTGAACTCTTACTGAGATTAACGCTGCCTGCAAATACATTAGGAATCCATGGATGTGTTGGGTTCAAGCACTTTGCACTCTTACCTCCAATGCTCGTCAGCTAACAGCCTCTGATTACTGGATGGAAAGCACAGGCTGCAAATATATGAGTTGTATAAAACAACCAAAAGTGTGTGCTGGCCTCATCAGTGCTAAAGCAGCCAGCAGAATTGTGCTTCCTCGTTTTTCACTGTGTTGGCAATGAGCCACAAGTTTCTTCCAAGCGCTAATGAGTCCGGAGAAAATGCGGAGGAAAGTTGTGCACTCACCAGCCTTGATACAAGCAAAATGTTGTTTTTCGAAGACCATTAGGAGATGAGTTTCCTGATTAAAACATTCAGAAATGCAAGAAAAATACTCATCACACACACACACACACACACACACACACACACACACACACACACACACACACACACACACACAAAACCCGATGATGTTAAAACTGTACGCAGGTCATACGTCAAAAGAAATATAGAACATTTTACATTTCTAAAAAAACATGATCTGGATGAATAATCACTCCCTCATTTCTGGAGCCTATCTCAGCCACTGAGACTCTGAGTGAGTTTATACAACCTACACATGTATAAACACTCCGCAATGCATAAACACTCACATCAGATAATTAGCCTTGTGGAAGTGTTTGGAATGTGAGAGGAAACTCGACTACCTGGAGGAAACCCTCACAAGTACAAGTGAGAACATGCAAACTGAACACAGAAACACCATCACAGACCCCAGGACTCGAACTCAGGACCTTCTTGCTGTGAGGCAGATGCTTTAACCATGGCATCATGACTGGACTATTATTATGATTATTATTATTATTATTATTATTATTATTATTATTATTATTATTATTATTATTATTATTATTATTATTATTATTATGATTATTATTATTACATATGAAGGTGGAATACTCATGAATGAAGAGGGCGTCTACTTCCACCCAAATCTGTCATGTCAGCATGTTTTCAAATTGTGTTATTCATATTTGACCCTCTATAAACTATCCTGTATAAATATATTCGGGTAATATTTATTTCCAGTTGACAGCTTGGTATAATTCCATTAAACATCCCTGCGAACACTTGGCAATTTGTCAAAATTATGCCTCAGTTGTTACAAATGATATGTTGTCAGACACTACTCTTATATTTTGGGAAGGGGCATTCTGTACTTCATGGCTACTTCCAGCAGTTATCGTTGAGATTTTCCTAGCATGGCCACCCTACCGCTTCTCAGGATCAATGCTGTTTATAATATGACAAACTAAAAATGTTTTTTTGTTGTTTTTGTTTATGTTTTTTTGTCACAGAGCACTGGGTGTATCTCCTCACATAGTCAACTTACTATCATCATGTTTTCAGCTTTTAATGAAATCAGGTACCGTATATAAGCCGTTACTTTTTTCACACGCTTTGAACCCTGGGGCTTAAACAATGATGCGGGTAATCTACAGATTTTAGGGTGCTCTAGCAGGAAGCGCAAGTGAGAGACAGACACCTGTGGCTTATAAAGGGGTGCAGCCTATGTATGTATACATTGTTTTTATCGTTTTAAATTTATATGGTGCGGCTTATATTTGGGTGCGCTCAATAGTCCGGAAATTGCGGTAAAATATCAAGGTGACCTAGTTTTCACAAGGATAACAGGCATGTCCATAGGCATACCAGGTATAAATGGCAAGCAATCATGTGGTAAAGTTTACATAGCTGGCTTTTGACATCACCACCTGTATATATTTTATGGCCCTGTGACCTTGAAATTACCTCAAGGTGACCCAGTTTCAATAGGCTGGAAGACGTTGGCACTGAATACAAAATGTACAAATTGGAAATTGATCTGAAAAAACAAAACAAAACAAAACAAAACAAAAAACAACAACAACAACAACAACAACAACAAAAGAAAAACTTCACCCTCTAGAGTTATAAAGGGCACCTTGATCAATTGACCCCTGTGACCTATTTTCAGTAGGTCAGTACGGCTTGCCATAGGAACCATTCATTTTCTGAATAGCATAGTCTTAATTAGGGTTGTGGGGAAAGTGACACCAATCTCAGCTGACTCTGGGTAAGGGTGGGGTAAACTGTGGACAGGCCACACAATCATTCATATTCACACCACAGGGTGATTTGGAACAGCCAATCAGCCACCTGTGCATGTTTTTGGAATGTGGGGAAAACCGGAGTACCCGGAGCAAACCCACACAAGCACAGGGAGAACATACAAACTCCATACAGAAACGCCCAAGCTGGGGATCGAGCCCAGGACCTCCTTGCTGTGAAGCAGACGTGCTAAACACTACGTCACCGTGCCGCCCCATAGGGCCCATTCAACCTAAATATAAAATAAATCCATAAAGAACTGATGTTACTGGAGTGTTAACAGGAGGAGTCTGTGGTAGAATGCAGACTGACCACATGCCCTATGATATAAAATTATCTATATAAACACCTACAGGAAACAATTAACTTAATATTAATTATTATCTGATTACTTTTTCATCGTGAAATGCTTATTTTAATGTCAAACACATACTTGCGTAAACAGGAAGTCAAAATAAATATACTTCCTGGTTCAACTGGATACAAAAACTGGTTTACCCCCAACACATTTTCCCCAAAAACTCTTGTTCTCCGCCAAAAATTATTCTGAGTATCCTGAGCAGTGGTGGCCCGATTGTAAGGTATCGGCTTCCGATCCCAAAGTTGGGGGTTCTAGTGTACTCTGTATTCACTTAGCGACGCTAGCAACCCGAATTATAATGAAAGGGTTCAGAAAATGAATGAATGCATTAAAGGCGCCACAGTGGCGTATAGTTAGCCTGCACATTTCACAGCAATAAATACATAAATAAATAAATAAATAAATAAATAAATAAAAATTAAAAACTCCTGGATTTGAGTCCTTGGCTCGGTGCACATGTTTCTGTGTGGGGTTTGCAGGCTCCTCTCATGTTTAGATTTCCTCTGGGTCATCTGGTTTCCTTCTACAGTCCAAGAACGTGCTAAACAGGCTAATTACCTTTTCAGTGGTGAATGGTTGTGTGTGGACAGTCTAATACCTAGACCACGCCTTCATCTAGTGTCAGCTGAAATAGACTCGAGCCTCTCAGCAGCCCAAGTAGGATCGAGCTGTCTCTTAAATGAGTGAAAATAAAGTATTAGGACAATCCAGGAAGTGATGCTGTCTATTGTTTCCTGCTATGGACCAGGTCGTATCTTTTGAAAGTGAAGCAATCACAGCTCTAGCGACTTTGCTGTCTGGCTGCTATTAAAACTTTGCAATGCGTTCTTTCCAGCGCACTTTTCTTGTGTCACCTTTTGTTCTGTCTATACTGTCAAATTTGAATAGTTATTTTTCCACCTTTGTCAATATCAGTACATTGTTATGTCCTCTCAGAAATGAAATTCAAAACGTTCATACTCCACTGTAAGAAGGCTACACTTGCGAAGGAGGTGATTGACAGCCTTGGCTAGAAGAGACCAGCCTACACTGATCTCTTGATATACATGAGTTTCTAGTTGAGTTTGCTGAACATCCTTATCAAACATACATAGTGTGTCATGCAGAGAAGAGTCAGGTAGGGCCAGCAGGTAACATGTTGATTAGTTTCACCTGTGTGTAATTACTGGCACAGCTTTTATCTCATGGAAGAGTGAAGAAATCATTCACATACATTCCAAAACAGTGGAACAAAAGTGGCTAATCATTCGCCAACAGTCCTTTGCAAACATTTTCACAAAAACATCACTAATGACAGCAGCAAGTCTGATTTTTTTCAAGAAATAGCTCCAAATTCTAAAATAGCAAATTTTGTTTACATTCAGCACTCTGTGGGATATTAGCTTTACTGGTGTGTGTGTGTGGGGCAGATGGGGTTGTTTTGCCAGAAGAAACTCATATATGCATGATAAAGGCTCTATACAAAAACGCTCTTGGTTGAGATTCAAACCAAGAACGTTCTCGCTTCATCTTTATCTTCATCTTCTCCCGCTTGTTATGTGGTTGGGTCGCCGGAGCATCAGCCTAAGCAATGAAGTCCGGACATCACTTTCCCCGGCTACTTCCTCCAGCTCTTCCAGAGGGACACAACAATTAATTCCCAGAGGAGCTGAGAGGCATAATCCCTCCAGCGTGTTCTAGGCTGACCCCGGGGTCTTAGACATGCCTGAGACGCCACATCAGGGAGGCGTTTGGGAGGCATTCTAATCAGATGCCCAAGCCACCTCAACTGGCTGCACTTAACGCGGAGGAGCAACGATTCTACATTTCCGTTAACGATTCTACCAGAACTTTATTTTATAATATATCTGTTTGTAATATTTTTGGACACTTTAAGGTTTACCGTACTGTGCAGATGTTTTGGGTGCATGCAAAGGATTGGTGTAGAACAAAGATGCCTTATATTTACATATAAATAATGACATCGAATTAAAGAACTTTCCATAATAATTCTATAATGCACAGTAAACAGTAATAAAATAATTCTATATTAGGTGGGATGATGATTTTTTGTTTAAAACTAGAACAGCATCAGGTCCAGTTAGTGCAGCTTACAAGTACAATATCTACCGGGTCTCTTACAGAACCAGCCATGGTTCTCCAGGAAATGTTGCCTGTTACACTTGATTGTTTATTTGTTTATAAACCACAGCAGCCTTCATTATATTTTTATCTGAAAAGTCATCTCTTGTACGTAATATGCAGCTTTAATTCTTTACTTAGTGTGTCTGTGTGGAGTTTGCATGTTGTCCCCGTGCTTGTGTGGGTTTCTTTCAAGTTCTCTGGTTTCCTCCCACAGTCCAAAAACATGTGCAGTAGGATAATTTGCTGTTCAAAATCACCCCAAGCTGTGAGTGGGAGTATGAATGGTTGTGTAAGTGTTAGCCCTGCAACAGTCTGGCTATCTGTCCAGGGTGTACCCCACCCTGACCCAGAGTCGTCTGAGATGGGCACTAGCCTCCCGGCAACCCTAATTACGATTAAGAGGCTTAGTAAATGAATGAATGAAATCTATAGCAAAGTTTACACTAAAAACAACCAGGGTGCCTAAACTTTTGCACAGTACAGTACAGTATGTCCAGAATTAATGACATTAAATTTTGTCTCAGACTTCGGGACTGTATGTCCAGTGATCCAAGTCCAACTTAATAGTCCCGTACTTTAGATCCATGTGGACGAGCAAACATCAAAAGTTTTTATAACAAGATTCATTTCATTGATCTATCAAATGGATTATAACGCCAAGATCAATACGCAGTCCTTCCAAAAGCAATTCTTTGAAACCAGAACTAACAAAAGCAAATAGACATGACTTTTATTCCTTCATATCTATTCAAGGCCCTTTTTTTTTTTTTTTTTTTTTTTTTTTTTTAATACATAAAATACAAGTCTGGAGAGCAGGCCCAGCGGAGCAATAGCAGATGATGGCAGGTTCTAGGACTGTTGTCTTTTGACTCCTGAAGTTCTGGATTAAGCATTCAGCTCTGTTTCCTTGGTAATGACATGTCTGCCTGTGCTGTTTCTCACCCCGGCTCTATTTCAATAAGAAATCATCCATTATTTAGCTGCAAGTCCTTCTGCCCCCACTCTCCCCATTCCTACATCAGGGCACCCTGCTGCTCGTCTCTTTAAGGACAAACATGGAGGAAAGGAAGAAGAAGAAACCGACCCAGCTGGCAGACAAGCTCGGAGAAGAAAGTACAAAAAAAAACAACAACAAGAAAAAAAAAAAAATCATGCAATGGGAAAAAATTCTCTTCTGGAAGAGGGGAAAATAGTGTGACCCAAATATATATTGCTTTGTACTTCAGTTCAAAGTATCCTGTCCTTTAGCAAGGAAGGGAAAAAATCCAGAGAAAAACAACAATGAATAAATCATACTTCAACCAAAACCCAACCTTTTCTTGTTTAAACATTTCTTTCCTTCAACACTTTTAAACCAAACACTCTCCTTATTGATATATATGGTCCGTCGAGCTGTCCAGGGTGTACTCTGCCCACACCCAGAGTTGGTTCAAATGGGTGCCAGCCTCCCTGTGACCCTAAATAGGATTAAGTGGTTTCGAAAGTGAATGAATATATATTACACAATCAATATTCGAGTTACGACCTATATCGGTTCCGATAAACCAGTTGTAATTCGAATTGGTCGTAAGTTGGATATTTAACACAATGAAACCAAAACCACCCAGTACTCGCTATGAATTCATGTGAAGCGTATGCTTCACCTGCACGTTCTTTCAACATGTGAAATAAACCTGTAGCCTTACTTTGCATTGCTCGCGACATCACTTTCACATTTCTTTGCCTATTATCTTCCAACCACGTGTATGGCAACTTTTACATCTTTGCAATCGGTCCTTCACGCTGTTTTGTGATGATAGTTGACCTAATCGGGACTGCTGCTTTCACTGCTTCCTTAATGCGGTCCTTGTCCTTCAAAATTGGAGACACCGTGGAGTGAGAGAGATGGAGGTTTCACTTTCACGTTCATCTTCTTCTCCAAAGACAGTGCCTTCCTTGCTTTCTTGGTAGAATTGCCATCTGATGAATTGGACTTCCTCCTGGGGGCCATGGTAACGGTGTACAGTAAATTAATGTAAAATTGTACTGTAAAAGAGATGTTACTGTGTCAGAATCTAGTCACTGAGTGTAATGGTAGAATGCTGTGCGTGTGAGATGCTGGGATGCTGCGCTGTCACAACTGTCTTACGCGCTGTGCTGACGGACATAGACAGTAAACTCATAATAGGCATCTGCTAGACGTGGTCGTAAGTACGGGTGGTCATAACTCACGTATGTCGTAACTCGGATAGTGATTATTTATATATATATATATATATATATATATATATATATATATATATATATATATATATATATATATATATATATATATATATCTTCTTTTCCTTTCGGCTGTTCCCTTCAGGGGTCACCACAGCAAATCATTCACCTCCATCCCACCCTGTCCTCTGCATCCTCTTCTCTTACTCCAACGACCCTTGTCTGCCTGGTAGTTCCAACCTCAGCATCCTACTGCCAATATACTCACTATCGCTCCTCTGTACATGTCCAAACCATATCAATCTAGCCTCTCTGACTTTGTCTCCAAAACATCTTCCATGGGTTGTCCCTCTGATGTACTCATTTCTGATCCTAGCCATCCTCGTTACTCCCAGAGAGAACCTCAACATTTTCATCTCTGCTACCTTCAGCTCTGCCTCCTGCCTTTTCCTCAGCGCCACTGTTTCTAAGCTAGACAACATCGCTGGCCTCATCAGTGTCTTGTACACATTTCCTTTCATTCTTGCTGATACTCTCCTATTGCACATCACACCGGACACTTTTCTCCAACCATTCCAACCTGCCTGCACACGCTTTTTCACCTCTTTTCCACACTCTCCATTTCTCTGTTTTGTTGAGCCTAAGTACTTAAAATCCTCCACCTTCGTTATTTCTGCTCCTTGTAACATCACCGTTCCTCTTGAGTCCTTCTCATTCACACACATGTATTCTGATTTTCTGAGGCTAACCTTCATTCCTCTCCTTTCCAGGGAATACCTCCACCTCTCTAGATTTTCCTCCACTTGTTCTCTGCTCTCACTACAGATCACGATGTCATCTGCAAACATCATCGTCCATGGAAATTCTTGTCTCACCTCGTCTGTCAGCCTGTCCATCACCATAGCAAACAAGAAGGGGCTGAGAGCTGACCCTTGATGCAGTCCCACCTCCACCTTGAACTCTTCTGTCACACCGACAGCACACTTCACCACTGTTTTACATCTCTTATACATGTCCTGCACCACTCTAACATACTTCTCTGCTACTTCAGACTTCCTCATGCAATACCACAGTTATTCTCTTGGCACGCTGTCATATGCTTTTTCCAGATCCACAAAGGCACAATGCAGTTGACTCTGACCTTCTCTGTACTTCTCTATTAACATCCTCAAAGCAAACACTGCATCTGTGGTGCTCTTTCTTGGCATGAAACCAAACTGTTGTTCACAAATGCTGACCTCTGCCCTTAGTCTTGCTTCCACTATTCTTTCCCATAACTTCATTGTATGGCTCATCACCTTTATCCCTCTGTAGTTGCCACAACTCTATGCGTCTCCCTTGTTCTTAAAAATGGGCACCAGCACACTTCTCCTCCATTCCTCCGGCATCTGCTCACTCTCGAAGACCTTGTTGAATGTTCTCATCATAAAATCTATTGCTACCTCTCCTAAACGCTTCCATACCTCCACAGGTATATCATCAAGACCAACTTCCTTTCCATTCTTCATCCTCTTCAGTGCTCTCCTCACTTCACCCTTACTAATCATTGCTACTCCCTGCTCCTCAACAGTCACCTCTTCTACTCTTTTTTTCTCTCTCATTTTCCTCATTCATCAGCTCTTCAAAGTACTCTTTCCATCTTCCCAGCACACTTCTGTCATCAGTCAATACATTTCCCTCTCTGTCCTTTATCAATCTAACTTGCTGCACGTTCTTCCGATCTCTATTTCTCTGCTGTGCCAACCTGTATAGATCATTTTCTCCCTCCTTACTGTCCAACCTATCATACAAATCATCATACACTGTTTGGCCGTTGCCACCGCTATTTTCGCCTTATGCTGTGTCTCCCTGTACTCCTGTTTACTCTCTTCGGTCCTCTCAATGTCACACTTCTTCTTAGCTAACCTCCTCCTTTGTACACACTCCTGCACTTCCTCATTCCACCACCAAGTCTCCTTATCTACTTTCCTTCCAGAGGACACACCAAGTACTCTCCTACCTGTCTCCCTGATCACATTTGCTGTGGTTGTCCAGTCATCTGGAAGCACTTCCTGACCACCCAAAACCTGTTTCAACTCCTCCTTGAAGACAACACGACACTCTTCCTTTTTCAGCATCCACCACTTTGTCTTCTGCTCTGCCTTTGCCTTCTTCAACTTCCTCATCATCAGCGTCATCCTGCACACCACCATCCTATGTAGTTTGGCAACACTCTCACCCACTACTACTTTGCAGTCACTGACTTCCTTCAAATTACATCGCCTACACAAGAGGTAGTCTACCTGTGTGCTCCTACGTCCGCTTTCATAAGTAACTCTTTGCTCCTGTTTCTTCTTGAAGAAAGTATTCACCATAGCCATTTTCATCCTTTTTGCAAATTCGATCAACATCTGTCCTTCTGTGTTCCTGTCCTGGATAGCAAACCTGCCCAACACTTCCTCATCCCCTCTGTTGCCTGCACCAACATGTCCATTGAAGTCTGCACCGATGACCACTCTTTCACCTATGGGGGTACTCTGCATCACTTCATCTCAGTCACTACAGAATCTCCCCTTCTCTTTTAGCTCACATCCTGCCTGTGGGGCATAAGCACTAACAACATTGAACATCACACCTTCAATTTCTAACTTGAGACTCATCACTCTTTTCACTTCTAGAACATTCCTGACAAACCCCTCTTTCAAGATGACTCCTACTCCATTTCTCTTCCCATCCACACCATGATAAAACAGCTTAAACCCTGCTCCTAAGCTTTTAGCTTTGCTACCTTTCCACCTGGTCTCCTGAACACACAGTATGTCCACCTTCCTTCTCTGCATCATGTCAGCCAGCTCTCTCTCTTTTCCTTGCATAATTCCAACAGTCAAAGTCCCTACTCTTAGTCCTAGACTCATGCCTTTCCTCTTCTCTCTCTGCCTACGGACATGCCTCCCGCCTCTCCTTTTTCGACCAACAGTAGTCCAATTTCCATCAGCACCCTGTTGGTTGACAGCATTGATGGCAGTCGTTGTTAACCCGGGCCGCGACCAAGCCGATATGGAGGTAATATTTGTGATTTGCATGGTAAAGTTTGGCATTAGTTTTACGCCGGATGCCCTTCCTGACACAACCCTCTGCATTTTATAAATATATATATATAAAGTTATATATATATATATATAAAGATATATATATATATATATATATATATATATATATATATATATATATATATATATATATATATATATATATAGTGGTACCCCACATTACAGCAACAAATGAAAAATGCAGGTTACGGAACGCATTTTCTTCAAAGTTCTTGTTACGAAAACGCCAGCATAAAAATTCAAACGTGCCATTCAACTATTAAAACACACCATTCCAACATTCAAACAATGCCCAAGCTGCTCTCCCATCAATGACGTTCAAACATCCCACCCCGTTGGACTCCCATTGGCTAGGAGGGATGACGCAGCTCCCTCCCATTGGCTACTATGGAGCTGCATCTACCATAACGCCTTTCATGTAAAGGACAGAGTTACTGTTGTTTCATGCTTTATTTCTTGACTCAGACTTTTAACCTTCCATAAACATTTGTAAGATTATAACTCTGCTAAGAAGGCATGGTCAACACACGCACGCACACACGTGCGCGCACACGCACACGCACACACACACACACACACGCACACACACACACACACACACACACACACACGCGCGGGTGATTTCTGGTGCGAGTCAGAAGAAGAAACGAGCTTGAGTGATAGCGCAAAGGAATATAGCCAAATTCGTCTACCATCGGTACGATATTGAAGCAGAAGGAGGCCTTAAAAGGTATGCTTTTATAATTTTTAAAGGGTTTAGGGGGTAGTGTTGGGGGCCTTGAAACGAATCACACGTTTAGCATGTAAACTGATGCTCAATTTACGAAAAATGCAGGTTACAAAAAAGGCGCTGAAATGGTTTAATATTGTAAGGTGAGGTACCAATATATATATATATATATATATATATATATATATATATATATATATATATATATATATATATATATATATATTCCCCAGATTAAGGGTTTATCCACTATACCAAAATTATTTTGGGATGAGCTTGTGTTTCTGTGATGCATTAAATCCACCTGATAAGCACATAAATAAATAAATAAAATGACAATGCAGACAGGAAGTTAATTTCTACTGATTCTTCATCATCATTTATCCATTCATTCATTTTCTGTAACCGTTTAATCCTAATTAAGGTCACAGGAAGGCTGGCGCACATCTCAGCGGACTCTGGGCAAGGGCAGAGTACACCCTGGAGAGCTCGCCAGGCTATCGCAAGACAGAAACACACTGACAGCTATGCAGCTACTCTTGTCAAAAGTCAGCAATAGTTCTTTTACATGAACCTCACACCATAGACATGGCCGGCCTTTGATAACCCAGTTGGCTGCACTGGGGGCAGAACCATTCAATTGTTCATTATTCATATTCTAAAATGGTTACTCCTACTAGGGCTGCACTCAACTCACCTTGGGTGAAGGTAAAGTGAGGAACACCCTGAATAGCTATGTTATAACAATGTTAGGGCAAACAAAAACAATTCCATTCCATTCCATCCATTCAGTCCAGAATATCCAATCAGCCATTATGTGCATTCGTTTGGGCTGATGGAGAAAAACAGAGTACCTGAAGGAAACCCATGGAACCACAGTGACAATGCACACACACACACACACACACACACACACACACACACACACACACACACACACACACACACACACACACACACACTTCACATAGAAAGACATTCACCGTGACTCAAACACAGGACCTTTCCACTGTGAGGTGGATATGCTGGCCACCACTAGACCGCTGCTTCTCACTACCATACACTTAATTTACTTTTTTAATCTAACTGCACAGTAACATTACCACATGGCTCATGTTTATCCAGATGTAGTGACACATGTTCCTTTCTGAGACGTTCTTAGCGCTGAGACTTGAGGCATGACTTGAGCTGCCAGGAAGTCAGGTTGAATCTTCTCCAAACATTGGTCTGATTTTGAAGTGCCTGCTTTGACTGAAAGATATTGTATGTATATAAAACCGCAACAACAACAACAACAACAACAACAACACAGAGCCAAATAAAATCACGGCTTTGGAGACAGAGAGCACGCTAATGATGATATTCTTTGTTTCTCAAGCGGACTAGCACAGGGTCCGGTGAGACTGAGTGACAAAGTATTTACAGGCTGTGAGAGATTCATTTTCACTGAAACGTGGAGCGGAGAAGTGCCGTCTTAATGATGGAATCTTTGATGTTTAAATTAGGGTATCACGGGCATGAAGCTATCCTCACAGGGACGATTCTCCATATGACAAGATTAGCAGCAAAACAAAGACATTACACTGGGTTATTTCTGATAAAATGAGCTCATAGGGCTGGTCTCTCAGTGGATAAAAGGTAACATGTCCTCACAACCGAAATGAAGGTACAGCAAGAAGTCAGTGGTTATTTGCCAAGGACATCAGGGGTAGCAATAATATTGCAGTATTTATTGATTGGAGTCACAGGGAGGCTGGAGCCTATCTAACCTGTCACTGGGTGAAGGCAGGGAACATCCTGAACAGACCATTGAAAGGCAAATGTATACAAGCATTTGCCCTCACACCTAGGGGCAAGTAACCAAATGTGCATGTCTTTGGAATGTGGGGGGAAACCCATATGAAAACAAGGAGAATACAGACGTATTGTGTCACACCACATAACATCGTGACCTACAGCCTGAGAGAAAGAGAGTAAGAGAGTGAGTGAGTGAGTGAGTGAGTGAGTGAGTGAGTGAGTGAGTGAGTGAGTGAGTGAGAGAGAATGAGTGAGAGAGTGATATAAAGAAAGCAGGACAAAGTGAGGCAGGGAGTGAGTGAAAGTGAGTGAGTGAGAGGGTGATAGAGAGAGTGAAACAGAGTGAAAGAGGGAGTAGGAGAAAGTGAGTTAGTGAGTGAGCGAGAGAGAGAGAGAGAGAGAGAGAGAGAAATATAGAGACAGTGAGACATAGTGAGAGAGGGAGTGAGAGAAAGTGAGTGAGTGACATAGAGACAGTGACACAGAGTGAGAGAGGGAGTGAGAGAAAGTGAGTGTCACCATGGTCATCTGAGGAACGACTGTGATGAATGCGATACATTTCCTGTTGAAGTGAGACAGAGTGAGAGAGGGAGTGAGAGAATGTGATTGAGTGAGTGAGAGAGAGACAGAGTGAAAGAGGGAGTGAGAGAAAGTGAGTGAGTGAGTGAGTGAGTGAGAGAGAGATCGAGACAGTGAGACAGAGTGAGAGAGGGAGTGAGAGAAAGTGAGTGAGTGAGTGAGTGAGTGACATAGAGACAGTGAGACAGAGTGAGAGAGGGAGTGAGAGAAAGTTAGTGTCACTACGGGCCTCTGAGGAACGATTGTGACGTATGTGATACATTTCCTGTTGAAGTGAGACAGAGTGAAAGAAGGAGTGAGAGAAAGTGAGTGAGTGAGTGAGTGAGTGAGTGAGAGAGAGCGATAGATAGAGACAATGAGAGAGAGTGAGCGAGGGAGTGAGAGAAAGTGAGTGAGTGAGTGAGTGAGTGAGTGAGTGAGTGAGTGAGTGAGTGAGTGAGAGGGTGATATATAGAGAGTGAGACAGACTGAGATAGGGGTGAGAGAGTGAGTGAGTGAGTGATAGAGAGAGTGAGACAGAGTGAGAGAGGGAGTGAGAGAAAGTGAGTGAGTGAGTGAGTGAGAGAGAGATCGAGACAGTGAGACAGAGTGAGAGAGGGAGTGAGAGAAACTGAGTGAGTGAGTGACATAGAGACAGCGAGACAGACTACGAGAGGGAGTGAAAGAAAGTGAGTGTCACTACGGTTATCTGAGGAACGACTGTGATGAATGCAATACATTTCCTGTTGAAGTGAGACAGAGTGAGAGAGGGAGTGAGAGAAAGTGATTGAGTGAGTGAGAGAGAGACAGACTGAAAGAGGGAGTGAGAGAAAGTGATTGAGTGAGTGAGAGAGAGATAGACTGAAAGAGGGAGTGAGAGAAAGTGAGTGAGTGAGTGAGAGAGAGAGAGAGAGAGAGAGAGAGAGAGAGAGAGAGAGAGAGTGAGACAGAGTGAGAGAGGGAATGAGAGAAAGTGATTGAGTGAGTAAGTGAATGAGTGACTGAGTGACTGAGTGACATAGAGACAGTGAGCCAGAGTGAGAGAGGGAGTGAAAGAAAGTGAGTGTCACTATGGGCATCTGGGGAATGACTTTGACGAATGCGCTACATTTCCGGTTGAAGTGAGACAGAGTGAGAGAGGGAGTGAGAGAAAGCGATTGAGTGAGAGAGAGAGACAGAGTGAAAGAGGGAGTGAGAGAAAGTGAGTGAGTGAGTGAGTGAGTGAGTGAGTGAGTGAATGAGTGAGTGAGTGAGTGAGTGAGAGAGAGAGTGATAGATAGAGACAGTGAGACAGAGTGAGAGAGGGAGTGAGAGAAAGTGAGTAAATGAGTGAGTGACTGAGTGACATAGAGACAGTGAGACAGAGTGAAAGAGTGAGTGAGAGAAAGTGAGTGAGTGAGTGAGTGAGTGAGTGACATAGAGACAGTGAGACAGAGTGAGAGAGGGAGTGAGAGAAAGTGAGTGTCACTACGGGCATCTGAGGAACGACTGTGACGAATGCGATACATTTCCTGTTGAAGTGAGACAGAGTGAAAGAGGCAGTGAGAGAAAGTGAGTGAGTGAGTGAGAGAGAGAGAGTGATAGATAGAGACAGTGAGACAGAGTGAGAGAGGGAGTGAGAGAAAGTGAGTGAGTGAGTAAATGAGTGAGTGACTGAGTGACATAGAGACAGTGAGACAGAGTGAAAGAGTGAGTGAGAGAAAGTGAGTGAGTGAGTGAGTGAGTGAGTGACATAGAGACAGTGAGACAGAGTGAGAGAGGGAGTGAGAGAAAGTGAGTGAGTGTCATTACGGGCATCTGAGGAACGACTGTGACGAATGCGCTACATTTCCTGTTGAAGCGGAGAATGGTATTATGTCATCTTTTCCTGCACTTTTTTCAGTTTGGCTCGAGACATCGTGAGTGAGTGACGTCGGTGAGTCATCGTTGAAATTGTCAGTACTAAAAGCACAACGGATCAAATACCAGGTGAGATTCATGCACATAAAAAAATCGTCATTGAAGAATAAAGATAGTTTTGTAATTTTATGAGGTATAAATAGTTTATTGAGTTCATTTTACTAAAAAAACCAAAAAAAACCCAAAAAAAAACATTTTATATGAGTGACGTTTTCGTCACATTAGGGGTATGAACAAGTTTGGCTGTCAACAGTGATTACTTACAACATAGTTTACATATAGTAGAATTCCTGCAAAAACAAAATCGTGTTTTTATACTAATATGCTTATGATTTTTATGGAAATTCAATTCGAGCATCATATAAACATTATTGTTTTCTGCGAGGAATGAGAGAGATTTCCGTTCGGCTTTTTCCCTATCTTGGTGTTATTTATCGATTCAAAGTGAGTCATCGTGAGGTAAAGTCTGACCCAATTTCATCATTTAGAAAACATAATTGCTGAGTCAGTTTGTCTGGTGAATGTCTCTCATTATTCAATTTCACCACGGGTATATCAATCGCCCCCAGAACTTTTTACGGCAGGAAAAACATCAGTGTGGAAACTGCTGAGCTGGCCAGTTGTGACGATAGTGACGAATCTGAGACAGAAATGGATTATGATGAAGATGTGGCTGATCTCAACTTCATCCCTGATGATGTGAATATGGAAAAGGAAATAGATCTAGATGAAGAGATCCTCCAAATGATGTCATTGAGCTCGATGGAGATCCGGCGGTTATCACAGATGGACACGCCCTAATGCCAACTGCAGATGATTCTAGTGCAAGCAGAGCAACAAGACGAAATCTCACTCAACAGCGGTCAGTCCTTCAAAATGAAAATCCTTCGGTTACGGTGCCCTTCCTTGGTCCTGATCCACCTGGTTCTACTGAAATTCTCTCCTCGGCCGTGGAATATTTTGCTGAGGGACTGTCAGACCATCAAGATTATCTGGATCATCAAAGGATACGAAATGTCAAAAGCCAATAACGAATAAAGGACGAGGTGCAACTGAAGCTGCTAAAATCGAGAATGAGAACTCAGAAGCAGTTTACATATGTAAAATGGTTCAACAATAGAGTCGTCAACATGTTTATTATCTACGTTTGCAAAAGTCGACCTCGTTACAGGACATCGCTTCGATTCCAAAACAAAGAAGATAGTTGAAAGTTGATTGTCCTGATATCGTGAAGTCTTTCAATAAATCAATGGGAGGAGTAGATTTAGCCGATCAGCTATTCTCGCTTTATAGGAATCCCATCAGATCTGAGAAATATTATATGAGATAGTGTTCCTGTCATGTGATCTGATGAAGGCTGGTAAAGTGGGCGGGAAGAAGAGGGGAGGAGCTGCTTCTAGCACAGAACCGAGCAAACCTCCTAAAAAGGGCTGTCATCGTCCTTCAGTTGCCCTTCAAAAACACGGCGTTGGGCATCTTCCACGAATTACAGAAAAAAGGCAAAGATGCAAAAAATGCAACGTGAGCCTGAACAGCAAATCCAACTGCTTCGAAGCTTATCGTGAGTAGTTGCAGGATAAAGTAGCGCAGAACTGTGAGCACCCTTATTTTCGTACCAAAGTATTTTTTATAAGTTTTTTATTTCAACATGATCCGTTTTATTTGACATACATTTATGAGTACCATTTGTGCCAGTATTTCTGAGCCAAAATATTCTTACCAGGCTCGTTTTATACCGTTAATTTTGTAAAAGAGAAATTTTTTCAAGGTTTGTGATATATTGTGATACGTTATTGATAATGCATGGGGCAGTGGTGGTCTAGTGGATAGGGCGCAGGATCGCTGATCCTAAGGTTGGGGGTTTGAGTCCCCACAAGGTTGTCACTGTCCCCCCAGTGCAGCTAACTGGGTTATCAAAGGCGGGCCATGTCCCTCACTGGCTATGGTGAGAGGATGAAAAAAGAACCATTGCTGACTTTCATAAAGAGTAGCTGCAAAGCTGTGAGCGTGTTTCTATGATTTGAAGAGGGATGGGCGCCGCCAGGCTAAATCAGCCCAAGGCTCGCCATGAAGGCGCCCCAACGACATCCCCGGATGTTATAGGATAAGTGAAGAAGAAGGAGATTGATAATGCAATAAAGGATATGCGATAAAAATCTTTTACTTTTCACTTCACAAAATTTGCACGTTTCCGACGGATGTGAGTTTGTCATTCATTATTATTAATATTTATTCATTTTTTTCCTACCGGATGTGACTAATTAGTTTGATATTTTCGGTACATATTATCTTGAACCAGCTTACCTAAGTCCCAAAAAAAAGAATGAC
Organism: Plotosus lineatus; assembly: GCA_024760905.1. Taxonomy (NCBI): domain Eukaryota; kingdom Metazoa; phylum Chordata; class Actinopteri; order Siluriformes; family Plotosidae; genus Plotosus; species Plotosus lineatus. Next base: position 10,155,120 of record CM045730.1, on the reverse strand, counting down.
ATATTTTTTTTTTTACAGCTAGAAAATAATTCAGGGTATAAAGGGATATAAAGGCAGTGAGACAGAGTAAGAGAGGGAATGAGAGAAAGAGGGAGTGAGTGCATGAGTGAGTGAGAGAAAGTGAGTGAGAGAGAGTGATACAGAGAAAGTGAGACAGAGTGAGGGATGGACTGAGAGAAAGAGTGAGTGAGCGCATGATATACTAGTAGATACAGTGAGACAGAGTGAGAGAGGGAGTAAGAGAAAGAGTGAGTGAGAGAATGATACAGAGACAGTAAGACAGAGTGAGAGAGGGAGTGAGAGAAAGAGACTGAGTGAGCGCATGATATTGAGACAGAATGAGGGAGTGAGTGAGAGAAAGAGAGTTAGTGAGAGAGTGATAGAGAGAGAGACAGAGTGAGAGAGAGAGTAAGACAAAGTGAGTGAGAGAGGAGATGAGAGAAAGTGAATGATTGAGTGATAGAGATAGAAAGTGAGACAGACAGAGAGAGGGAGTGAGAGAAAGTGAGTGAGCGAGAGGGAGACAAAATGAGAGCAGGAGTGAGAGAAAATGAGTGAGTGAGAGAGTGATTATAGAGACAGTGAGATAGAGTGAGAGAGGGAGTGGGTGAAAGTGACAGAGTGAGAGAGTGATATAGAGACAGTGAGACAGTGAGAGGGAGTGAGTAAAAATGAGAGTGAGGGAGTGATATAGAGACAGTGAAACAGAGTCAGGGAGGGAATGAAAGTGAAAGAGGGAGAGAGTGATACAGAGACAGTGAGACAGTTTGAGAGAGAATGAGAGAAAGTGAGTGAGTGAGTGAGTGAGTGAGTGAGTGAGTGAGTGAGTGAGGGCGTGGGTGAGTGAGTGAGTGATATAAAGACAGTGAGACAGAGTAAGAGAGGGAGTGGGTGAAAGTGAGAGAGTGAGAGAATGATATAGAGACAGTGAGGCCGAGTCAGAGAGGGAGGGAGTGAAAGCGAGAGAAGGAGAGAGTGATATAGAGACAGTGAGACAGTGAGATAGGGAGTGAGAGAAAGTGAGTGAGTGAGAGAGAGATATAGAGACAGTGAGAGAGGGAATGAGAGGGAGTGAGTGATATAGAGACAGTGAGACAGAGTGAGAGCAGTAATGAGTGAAAATGAGAGGGTGAGAGCGAGAGTGATATCGAGACAGTAAGACAGAGAGAGAGAGAGAGAGAGAGAGAGAGAGAGAGAGAGAGAGAGAGACAGAGTGAGAGAGGGAGTGAGAGATACATGTTTATACATAAACCCATTTCTCTCAGTCTTTTTTCTCAGGTTTCGGTTTCTTATGGCAACGATTCAATGTTTTTTTTTTTTCACTGGTGGGATGGGAACTCTTTCCTGGCGTCGGTGCTTTAATAAACATAACCCGGTGACCTCTACAGGTCCGAGGCGCTTTTCGAAACGCACAGGGTATCGGTCGAGGATTGAAAGGTAGCAGTAATGCATAGCTGTTGAGATCGTGAGGAGAAAATGAAGAGTCCAGGCTCAACTGTACTCAAGAGCCTCTTCATCAGTAATACACCCAGCACCTGCATCAGAGAACCCGACCAGCAGATCAACTCCCTTGAACTGCATTTAAAGGTTCTCTGAAGTTCCCAGGTATCTTCCAGCGCAGTTAAGCGGCGACCAGCTCACATTTCAGGTCCTCTTTAAATCGGTGACTCTGGGTTTTAACCGTCCGCACTGGGAGCTATTAGCCTCACTAATCCTTCGCCAGCCGTCAGTTGAGCCATGGCTTTCTGCAGGTGGACACAGCTGGGGAAGTCGAGGAGGTGGTGAGATCAAGCTGCTACTGGACCTTGAGTTCAGCGATGGATTTGCCACAGGAGCTGTTTTATAGGGATTTCTCCTCGTCAGGATTAGCAAACATGTTAGCACTTTGAGCTTTGAATTTAAAGCAGGCACTGTCTCTTCAGTGTCTCACCAAAGACAGGGTGAGGTCTAAAGTGTTTAATCTTTAAAGTTCTTAAATCCTTTATGACTTCCAGTCCAGACCTTATCATCATTTCTAAATGGTCCGGAATATGAATAGATATCGCGCCGCTCACACACCATTCAACTCAACGGCACGGTGGCGTAGTGGTTACAGCAGGAGGGCTCTGTGAGGGCATTTCAGCATGGAGTCTGCTACCATTATCAACTTATTACAAATTCTTCAAAGAATAACCAAAATATTTTGATTGGAGAAAAAATTAGGTTTACATCAGTTGTGGTTTTTAATTAATCATATTTATTTATTCATTCATTCATTCATTCATTCATTGTCTGAACTGCTTAATCCTGGATAGGCTGGCACGCATCTCCAGCTGACTCCGGGCGAGGGTAGAGTACACCCTATACAGTTAGCCAGGCCATCTCAGGGCGGAAACACACTTACAGCTATGCAGCTCCTCTTGTCAGCAATGGTTCTTTTACATGAACCTCTCACCATAGACAGTGAGAGACATGGCCGGCCTTTGATAACCCAGTTAGCTGCACTGGGGGGGGGGACAACCTGTTGAGAGTGGGACTCGAATCCCCAACCTTAGGATCAGTGATCCAGCCCCTGTACCACCAGGTCACCACTGCTCTATTAATTGCAAATAAATATAAATATTAATATAAATATTAATTGCAAATAAACCAAGTGAGGCAGCACAGTGGTGTAGTGGTGAACATGACTGTCTCACAGCAAGAACGTCCTTGGTTTGATTTCCAGCTCAGGTGTTTCTGTGTGGAGTTTACATGTTCTCTGTGTGCTTCCTTTGGGGACACTGGTTTCCTCCCACAGTCCAAAAACATGCTTTTTAATTAATTTTTTTTTTTTTACACCCAAGCCCAGTGGCTCATCCCCGGTTTCCGTAGCATGAAGCTACCAATAGATCAACTCCTCCTGGATGGGACACTAGTCCATCTCAGGTTACCTTCCCAGTATATTTTTAACTGGTACCCATTTATACTGCTGGGTGAACAGAGGCACACTTGGGGTTAGGACCTCAACCAGGATTCTTAGCATAGTGGGGGGGGTCTAACTGGGATTTGAACACACAACCTCCTGATCATGAGCACAGCACCCTAACCACTATGCCACCGGCCCCACTCCAAAAACTTGCACAGTAGGATAATTGGCTATTCCAATTCACCCCTAGGTGTGAGTGTGAGTATGAATGGTTGTGTTGGCCCTGTGATTGCCTGACAAGCAGTCAGTCAGGGTGTACCCCACCCTTGCCCAGAATTGGCTGAGATGGGTGCCAGGCTCGCTGCGAGCCTAATTAGGATTAAGCAGTTCAGAAAATGAATGAATGATAAACCAAGCTCATGACTTTGACCATGTTAAGCTGTGGATGGGGATCTTTTGTTTTTTTAAATCCCATCAATTAGGGAAATACATGTTGAGCAGAATCTATCACAGCAACCATGATATTTAAAGTCTCTCTGCTGGACATTTCTGCTGCTTTTAAAGAGGGTTTTTTTTTTTTTTTTTTTTTTTTTTTAGAGCCCTTATCAAAGAATCACTGACAGCCTCCTCAACTCTATCAGCATCTGTCTCTTTCATTCCATCTCTCCTTCTCCATTTGTCCTCTTGCACCGTCTTTCATAGTCTCCTTCCTGACATATACTTGTCTCAACATGATCTGAAACAGTAACACACCAGACACCAATAAATCTCAGTCCGAGATTCAATTCGTCTCATCTACATTGACTGAAATCCGCAAATGTCTTCCGAACTCACTATTTCAACTTGCAGGCATTTCGCCTGCCTGAATATTATTATAGTAGAGAGACAATAATGGAGGACTATTTGGGTTTGATAACTCACATGACCATAATGTGCAGTCTGAAAAAAAAAAAAAAAAAAAAAAAAAAAAAAAAGCTGCCATTAGGAGTTTTTTGTTTGTTTGTTTGTTTGTTTGTTTTAATGGAGCCGAAATCCCAGGGGATGTTTTGATGAAAAAAAAAAAAAAAAACTTATCCTCACTTCCATGTGTAAAACTAATCCAGTCCAAATAGAGTCTCAGAAAATGAAAATAATTCTAATCCTAATTCAATCATTATCAAGGAGGTTAAGTTTAAACGTTCCTTTATCATTATGCTTAATCATTCTAGCGTCATGGGAAAGCCGGAGCCTAGTTCAGCCAACATTTTCAGGTTCAAAGCTCAGATATCTAAACACACTTTGACTCAGTGGGGAAATGACCAAGCACTTGAGACACAGACATGAAATTTGGTGAAACGAATGAGTAGACCGTCCAAATTCTGTGTGCCAAATTTCATAATGTCTCAGCTTATTCTGGTTTGTACTAAAGTTATTTAGGTTTACCTTCCAAATAAACAACCCTCAATTATCTAATTTCCATGATGTCACCAACATGGATCATTTTGTACTAATAGCATAATCAAGCTGTCAGTCACACATTGTATGTGGTCAGTCATCAGTGATGTGCACCAATGAAGCATTTTGTAAAAGGCAGTACAGACAGCTGAGCTGTGTGTTGTTTCTGGTGTGGGCGGTTCTGTTTGGAATAATTACTCATATATTCTACAGGTGGGTGGAACACTGGTGTAGTGGGTAGTGTTACCACCTCACAACTCTAGGGTCCCTGTTTCTAGGCTCAGGTTATTATCTGCATGTTCGCTTTGTATCTCAGTGGGTTCTATACTTTCCTCTCACTTTGTAAGAAAATGCTGGAGGTGATAGGGTATTTTAATTGCCCCTCTATGTAAATGTGCATGCCCATAGTTCAACACGCCTGATTAAACCGGTGATGGAATTAATAAGACAGTCATGGGCAAACTTTGGTGGCTTGGATGTAGCCTTCATGGGCTTCGGTTGCAAGGTCTACCTGACCGATTAGCCAAAGCAGTTAATCATACTATGTTTGCTGTGAGGTGGATCCTGTCTCAGCCGACAGGGGGCAAAGGTAGGATACATACTGAAAAGCTCACCAGACCATTAATGGAACTTTATCCAGCCCTGTTCCACTTCAGTGTGGCATCCCACAAGGATCTGTGTTGGGACCCACACTGTTCAGTCTTTACACCAGACCTCTTGGCCATATCAGTGACAAACACAAGCTCTTACATCATCTGTATGCAGATGACAACCAACTGTACAATTTGTTTACACCTAATCCCACAGCTGCCACCATAGCTATCTCACAAACATCGGGCTGTTGTGATGAAATAAAACTCTGGATGACCAAAAACAACTGCAGTTAAACTCGGAGAAAACAGAAGTTATCCACATTGGCCCACCACAGAGGTGCCAAAAATGTAAAGACCACTCTGTAAAGGTGGACAAATCTGAGATACCTCTGTCATCTCATGTGAAAGACCTGGGTGTTGTCATCAATTCTGATCTTAGCCTGGACAAGCAAGTCAGTCATCTGTCAAAAGTTTGTAACCTACAATTGCGGAACATTGGCAAGATCAGACCCTGTCTCACAAAGGAAGCCACAAAAATCCTAACTCTCTCGCTCATCATTTCTCGTTTGGATTACTGCAACAGTCTTCTTGCCAACTCGATAAATATAAATCTCAACAGACTCCAAAGAATTCAAAATAAAGCTGCTCGCTTCATCACCTTTCACCCAAGTCAAGCCATATTACATCCATCCTTCAGGAACTTCACTGGCTTCCTCTAAAACAGCGGACTGGCTACAAGATCCTGTGTCTAGCATACCAGTGCTACTTTCACACCACCCCACAGTACTTGTGTGATCTACTTCCACTGTACTGTCCCAGCAGATCACTTCGATCTGAAAGCAAACACCTGTTCACTGTGCCCAAAGTGAAGCTCTCCAGTTATAGAAAGAGACCCTTTGCTGTAGCCACCATTTGGAACAATCTCCTGCTTAATGTCCATCAATCAGAAAGTTATTCTACATTCAAAGCCTCAGTTAAAACTCATCTCTTTCGCCAAGCCTTCTTCTGAACACTCCCCAGAGCGCTTTGAGCATAATATCACAGTATGGATAAAGCGCAAGATGAATCTACTACTACTACTACTACTACTACTACTACTAATACCATCACAAGGCAACATACACAATCATACATATTCAAATCTACACCTAGGGGCAATTAGGACATGCCAATTAAGCTAACGTGCATGTCTTTGGACTGTGGGAGGAAACTGGAGAACATAGAAGAAACCCATACAACCACAGGGAGAGCATGCAAACTCCACACAGAAACGTCCCAAGGCCAGAACTCAAATCCAGTACCTTTATCTTGGGATGCAGACGTGATATGTTAAACTGTGTAGTTTGTGGTCTGGGTTGTGAGGTTTGACTGGGAGAGCTGATGACTACGCCCTTTTTGGCACCTGTGGTTTCCCTTGTCCTCATTTTGCCCCCGTTCCCATATCCGCAGTAAGTAACCTTGAAAATAAATATTAAGTATTTGAGGCACAGTGACATAGTGCATCCTATAGAAAAAAATTCGGACCTTAGTTTGAGTACCAGGTTCGGCTGTTTTTGTGTTAAGTTTGCACATCTAAGTGCTTATATGGGTTTCCTCGATGTACTCTGGTTTCCTCTGACAGTCCAAAGATATGCACATTAAGCTAATTGGTTGTTCCAAGTAAAATCTAGGTGTGAGTATGAACATGACCGTTTATATATGTTGACCTGCATGGTCAAGTAAACTGTTCAGGATGTGCCCCACCTTCGCACAGGATCAGCTAAGATAAGCACCGACCTCGTTGTGACCCTAATAGGATTAAGCGGTTCAGCAAATGAGTGGAGTATCTATGACAGCATGCAAATTCCACGGAGTAATTCGAACACGGTTTTAAAATTTCCATAAACCAAATGGCATTTTGGCATTTGTAATTTTACAATGGACCAGAGAGTAAACATCAGATTCTGTGTCAAGCTCAAGAAATTGGCAATGAAGGCTCATTTAGCCAAGAAAATGCAACATGAGAAAATATTAGCGCCGCGGTAATTACTCTGCGATGGAAAAATGAGCCAGTAGTGAATAGGATGATAATGATATTGGTCAAATCGTATAATATTCACTGCTCTTGACAGAACATCTGTCCTCAAACTTCTCTTGTTGTTACTACCTGTGATAGTGTAGCTGGTATTGTTTTCACTTCTCTCCAGCCAGAGTACACCCTGGACAGCTCGCCAGGCCATCGCAGGGCAAAAACACCATGAGAGCTTTGTAGAAATGGTCAACAATGGTTCTTTTACATGAACCTCCCACCATAGACAGTGAGAGACATGGCCGACCTTTGATAACCCAGTTAGCTGCCGGGGGGGAGGAGGAGGTTTGGGGTAGGGGGGGGGGGGGGGGTTAGTGACAACCCACTGAGAGTGGGACTTGAACCCGCAACCTTAGGGTCAGTAATCCAGCATTGTGACATTTAAGGGAAGGTGTAGAATTTGTAAAGAAGCAAATGATCCCTTTTTGTTTACTGTTGCCAAGGAGACTAAACAGGACAGCGACTGTCCTTCTCCGGTGGACATTTATGATCTTTGAGTGCTTCTAGTTATTCTCCTTTATTTATTTATTTCTGTGGCTACACTCAACGAAATCTCAAGAACTGCTCATCATATCAACCCCAAATCTCCAGGGTAGTTTCTCGGGACAAAATGCTGAAAGATCCCAAATAAATAGTTTACGAAAAGGTCATTGTAGATCAAAACCAAAGTCAGTAAAATGGCCGCAAATTGTTTATAACATCTTGGTAGCGATAATTCCTGGTGTGACCCCTCCCCCATCACACGTAGTGTCGCTTATACATCCATTGTTATGTCACTGTGGCACCTCTTCCTTCTCTACGGTCTTATGGGATACCTTGACTATCCATCCTTTAATCAGAGATTCACATAAAGCACAAGGTGCAGGTGCATTTCATTTCAACAAATCCACACAACCACATTCCGGCCAGCGTCTAACCTTATCGCGAGAACTTTCCCTCAAACTGAAGTGATGTTTGTTAATTCTCCTGGCGCGTTTCGTGAAGCCATCCGATAGAAGATCAGTTGCGAGATGAGATGATGAAAGGCAATGCTGATAAACGACAGCCAACAAGGATGGCGGCCTGCTGGGACAGGCCACTCTATATCCAAACCTATGGCGGGGGGTGCGGGGTGGGGATGGGGGTGGGGTTATCATCTGCTCTATGTTAATAAAGATCTAATTAATCAGACTTTCAAAGGAGAGTGGACCGTCCTCTATAATTCTTTATTAATTTTGCCACCGAGCCACCGAGCTGCTCTGATTTGAATAACAATGACACCAAACAAGTGTGGGCTGAGTTTGGGTTTGCATGCTTCCTACTATTGTCCTGGCAAACAGGTAAGGACAATGTTTACGGATCCACATCTGTGTGTGCACGCGCGCGCGTGCGTGCGTACGTGTGTGTGTGTGTGTGTGTGTGTGTGTGTGTGTGTGTGTGTGTGTGTGTGCAGAAATGACAGCCAGGCTTCCCATCCTTTAGAACTGGGCTTTAATCATGTCCAGCACCACCCCCTCATTAACACCAAATTACATGCAAATTTTGACAAATAAATGAGTTTTAAGTGCTTGACAACCTGTCAGCCTTGGAATATAGAGCCATCTTGACGGTTTAGATAAACAATCAACAATAATCACTCTATGCAAATTTGATATTTCCTACACAATTATCGAAAGAAAAAAAAAAAAGCCAAAAAACCTAAAAATAACTCGACAAAGGCAGCTGGCATTTGTTGCGCTTCTGAGCAGATAAGAATGCAAATGGAAATTTCTTTAGGATGTAATTGATTCAAACGCTATTCGCCCCGCCGCCTTTTTTTAGTGCTCCCCTTTTCCTCTCTTCTCATTCTTCTCTCTCTCTCTCTCTCTCTCTCTCTCTCTCTCTCTCTCCTTCAGCCTCTTTATCTCAACACCTTCAATACATTCGGATAATGGGCAGTGCAGATGAGTGAATAAGTGAGCAAAGCGGAAAAAAGACAAGACAAAAAACAGAATGAGAGATTCTCTCGTTTTATCTTTGGGGTGGCCGAGCGAGGGAAGAGAAAACAATAAGTGCTTGTTAGCTGAAGCTGCGAGGCGGACGGATCAGAGGAGCTGGTCGACATTGCTTGTGATCTCGTTGAACCCTTCAGAGTTTTGGTCAAACACATGAAACGTACACCGTCCCGCCCTCTTTTTTTTTTTTTTTTTTTTTTTTTTTTGAATAACTAGCTGATTTGGATATTTGGAGGGAAAAGGAGGGAATGGTTCTTCCTCTTCAATAAAGCTGTTCAGTGCTGGGATCCGCTATTAATTCCCCAACGTGACTCACGTGTGTGTATGGGGGGGTTCATTTGATCTGATCTTAATTCAAGTTGTGAGAGAAAACAAAATGGACACCCTCCTTACAGCTATGTACTGTAGGATGAATCTTTCTATAGGGTCGTGGGAATTCTGAGGTCTGTCTCAGCCGACAGTAAGGTACACACTGAACAGCTCACCAGTCCATCAAAGAACCAACACACAGACCCACACTCACACCTCTGGACTTTGGATTGTGGGGGGAAACTGGTGAACCAAGAAGACTCCCCAACTCCACACAGTCTGGCCAGTGTTGGACAAGAGATTTGAACCCAGAACCATGTTTACATTTTACTGCGGTCGTTGCTCTTATCCAGAGCGACTTTCATTTCATCATTTTTTATATGTAACTGGACACATAACAGGTAAATGGCCTCACTCAAGGGCTCAGCACTAGGGGCATGGTGGTGTTGGGGGCCGAACCACTGACCTCCAGATCAGTAACCCATAGCTTTAATCACTGAGCCACCACTACGTCAGTTTTCATTTATCAATACAAAATAGCAAGTATGTGCACCCTGAAAAGCTCACCAGACCATCACAGGACAACACATGTACAGCCAACAACCTTTTTTTGAACAACCTTGCCGACCTAGGAACTCAAACTCAGAACCTTCTAACTATGAGATGGTTTTCTAAGTAAACAAAACATGCACTGAATAATGTGATAATTACAACCAGGACTATTCAAGTACAAATATTATTGGTACTAGATGCTAGATTCTCATCCGCCTCTCAGCACGAAGGTCTTGGGTTCGATTCTAAGCTTGGTGGTATCTGTGTAAAGTTTGAATGTTCTCCCCATGCTTGTGTTGGTTTCGTCTATGTACGCCGGTTTCCTCCCACAGTCCAAAAACATGCACAGTAGGCTGTTCCAGTGGTTGCCCCGAGGTGTGACTGTGAATGCATGTGTGAGTGTTGGCCCCATAATGACCTGGCGAGCTGTCCAGAGTGTAGCCAGCCCTCGCTTGGAGTCGGTTGAGATGGGCGCCAGCCTTCCTGAGACCCTAATTATCATATGTGGTCTACTCAGGAAAACTTTAGCAGCTGACACTATGAATGACATGAAAGTCCAGGAAACTTACGCTGCAGTTTACGGAGAAGAAAAGGAAGAGGAAAGAGAAAAGGAAAAGAGAAGGATCAAGAAAGAAAGTAGGAGAAGTAAAAAGAAGAAAACAAGGAAGAACAGGACGGAGGAGGAGGAGAAAGAGGGGGAGGGTGAAGGGGAGGAGTATAAAAGACAAAGTACAGTAGGCCCTTGACCATTCTCGCACCCGCTCATACTCACGGATTGACGAAAAACCTGAAAGTAACTGGCATGTGATTCAAATTTAGCCAATGGCTAAGAGCTTTTGTTTCTCCCTCCTGCTGATTGATTGCGATAATGCATACGCCCCTTTTTTTCATTCACGCACAAGTTGTCAATGTGCATTTTTGTGTGCACGTGTGTGTGTGTGTGTGTGTGTGTGTGTGTGTGTGTGTGTGTGTGTGTGTGTGTGTGTTTAATTACCAGTTAAGCTCTATAATGTCCCCAAAATGCCTTGCATCAGGCTTCTGGTAAGGAGCCTCAGTGCCAGAAAAAGATAATGACGCTGCATGAGTAGAACTGCTTGATCTGATACAAGAAGGAAAACATTATGCTGCACCATGGCGCCATTATGTACATATATGTCTGTCTTTCTTTCGGCTTTTTCCCTTTTACTCGGGAGTCGCCACAGAGAATCATCTGAATCGCACGTTTGATTTGGCAGAGGTTTTTACGTCGGATGCCCTTCCTGTCACAACCCCTTTTAGCAAGGGACAGAAACACGCTGACGACTTTGCAGCTACTCTTTACGAAAGTCAGCAATGGTTCTTTTACATGCCTCACACCATAGACAGTGAGAGACATTGCCCGCCTTTGATAACCCAGTTAGCTGCACTGGGGATGTACATATATATTATATACATATATAGTATACTTTTTAATTTTTTACCATTATAATATTTACTGATAAAATATATATAAACAGTAAACAGTGTGTGTGTGTTTGTGTGTGTTTAGAAATAGAATGTGTTTAACAAGTATATTTTAGCACATGTAATATCATACATAGGGTTTTAAAACCGCATGAATAACTCGCGGAATTTTTTGATCTGCGGGAAGGGGCGGAATGGAACCATTGCAAAAAACGTAAAGAAGATGTCACTTTTTAAAGATTAATAATGTATAAAAATACTAATCTCTAAAGATCATATCAAAATTTAAAAAACCCAAAACATCTCTCTCTCTCTCTCTCTCTCTCTCTCTCTCTCTCTCTCTCTCTCTCTCTCTCTCTCTCTCTCTCCCCTCTCTCTCGTTCCATCACTACACGCTGGGATGGAGCGATTTCTTAAACGCAGGGGACTTATAGTGCCATGCATCAGCAGCCTGGCGCACCTAAAGGCCCATGCATAAACATGCATGACCTCATAAACGGCTGAGGAATCAAAACAGGCCACTCAGGGCGAGCACAGGTGAAGAGAGACCAGCTAAAGCGTGGCAGATGAGGGGTATTATCAATCATGGGCCGCTCTATTAATTTCATCAAGGCCTCGACGCCTGCTGACACTCGGTGACATGCCACAAGCTGGCCGGCGTCCCTGAGCTACGAGACGTGGCCGATCGCTTTTGAAATGCAAATGGAGCCTTAACCTTAAACAGAGCGTCGAATTATCTCTCGCGACTTCAAGTCGAGTACTCGTTCTCTGTCGGTACTCTCCCCCTTCTTCCATCCTCTTCTCCATCATTCTCACCCCTTCAGGAAAAAACACCTTAAGAGAAAGATAAAGACAAGAGGAGATAGAAGCAGTGGAGTATGAATGGGAAGGAGGAGGGAAGGCTTCCCTCAAGGAGGATAAGATAATGTGTGTGTGTGTGTGTGTGTGTGTGTGTGTGTGTGTGTGTGTGTGTGTGTGTGTGTGTGTGTGTGTGTGTGTGTGAGTGTAATAAAAACGTCTCAAGGACATGTCCACACACTTTAGGTCTGTTAGCACTCACGCCATTGCTAATTATTTTGGACTGACAGAGGTGACTCATATGGACGTAAACACATAAATGGCCAGGATGGTGGGCGGTGTCCAGTGCTGTCGGGTTGGGGTGGTGCCAAAACTTTTACTACACCGATACACCCTGAACAAACAAATATGATGCCCTCACAGAACAACTCAAATAACGATGTATAAATTGAAATCACTCCCACCCACTCATTTGCTGAAGCATTTAATCTTACTAGGGGTTGCGTGGAGGTTGGAGCCTATCTCAGCCAACAACACTGTGTGAAGGCGGGTGAACAACTCGTCAAACCACTGCGGAGCCAACGTTCAACCCAACCTTTTAGACTCACCTAGGGGTGATTTTGAACCGCCAATTAGTGTACTGTGCATGTCTTTGGATTGTGGGAGAAAACAGGAGTACCCTGAGGAAACCCGTGGGATTCAGATGCAAACTCTGCACAGAAACGCCCATGTTGAGACCAGGACTCAAACCAAGGACCCTTTCTGGCTGTGAGCAAGATGTGCTACCCACTATATCGCATTCAAGACATTGTGACAATATTTCCGTTCCCGATCCACTTTATCCTTTAAAAAACATGCACATTAGTATACCTGAAATGGTCTGGAGAGCTGTTCAGGGTGTTCCATGCCTTCACCTAATGTCTGCTGTGTTAGACCATAACCCTGTGAGTGAGTGTTTACACGAATTGTCCTTATATTAGCGTCATAAAGTATTTTCTTCCCAATATTGTAGTTTTTATGGCGGTCATGACTTACAATTTTAAAACATTCATTCATTTTCTGAACCACTTAATAATAATTAGGGTTGTGGGGAGACTGTTGCCCATCTCTGGGCAAGGGTGGGGTACACCCTGGACCGCTCACCAGGCCAACACTCACACAACCATTCACACCTAGCGGTGATTTGAAATGGCCAATTAACCTACTGTGCATGTTTTTGGACTGGGAGAGATAACCGGAGTACCCAGAGGAAACCCACACAAGCACGGGGAGAATATGCAAGCTCCACACAGGATCGCAGGGAGTCTAGAGCCTAACTCAGATGACACTAAGCAAAGGTGGGATACACCCTGAACAAATTGCAACACATAATTTGGAACAGCCAACTAGCCTAATGTACGTTTTTGGACTGTCGGAGGAGACCAGAGTATCTGGAGGAAACCCACACATGCACAGGGAGGACGGACATCCGTCTCAGCTGACTCAGGATGAGGGCAGATCACACCCTGGACACCTTACCTAGCCAACACTCACGCCCATGCCCACTCACACTCACACCTTGGGGCAATTTGGAAGAGCTAATTGGTCTACTGTGCATGTTTTTGGTATGCGGGAGGAAACTGGAGTACCCAAAGGGAAACCAACACAAGCAGCAATGCTTTCATTATTCAGTATTTACTACTCTGACAAATATACCTGTAAACACAAGTAAATATCTAGTGGCAGCAATCACTGCTGATCCCCAGTATTGATTGATTTTTAAACATCCCTAGTCATTCTCTATCCCTCTGATTGCATATCCTCCCTGAAGCCTCTAATTTACCCCCACCTACCATATTCGTTCCTTAAATCTAAAGACACAGTCACCAAACAATCAGAGGCGCCATCCCCAAGCTTCAAATCTACGCTGACAATGTTGATCTTCTTCTCTCGCTCAAGTCCAAATCTCTGTTTTGATTGCTGCAAGTGACAACAAATACTTCTACTTAAGAGATCCGCGTCTCCTTTTTTCGCTTTTCTCTCGCCTCCCTTCTCTGCTTGCCAGCACTCGGAGGAATGGCTGTTATTACCGTCATCAGGCGAAGATGCAAAGTCGTGTAGTGACAAGCAATCTGTCTCCCAAGCGGGCCCCCCTCCAACGAAGCCTACAGCGGCGCCCACTACAGGCATAATAGCATTTCAAGTGCTTCTCTGTCTCCAGCTGAAGTCGCTCGAAGAAGAACATCAACGTCAACAGCTAGCAGCTGTGCGACTGCGTGGAAGAAAAGCTCAGTGCGAGCATAGTGATGGTCTTGCCATTATATGACTTAAGTGTTCAATTTGAGGTTGACTGTGGACAAGATGGTCAGTCACACTGGAGAGAACCAAGATGAAGCCATGTTTAGTGGTGACAAGATTGTAGGCGTGGAAGAGTTTTATAGTTGAGGTTACTCTTTTGATTTTAATTTATAGACACTCCCCGACTTACATTTTTAATTGGTTCCGGATGGCCGAATGTAAGTTGAAAGTGAACATAAGTTGTTACAGTGACGTATGACGTGTTACATATGACGCTCATACTGTACTATACATCCATAAATACCATTACCGTATCTCATAAAACACCCCTAAATCAATTATTATAAACATAACATTGTAAAATAATATCAAATATATCAAATAATATCAACATTCATTTCAAATAAGTCACTTATTTATACCGAGTTACTTTACATGAAACTTAAAACAGCCAATCAACGCTTACAATATGTGAAGCGCTCAATACCGAAAGTAGTGTACTTGCAAAAGTAGTGTACTTGCTGTGGGTTATACAGACTTCTGGTTTTTCAAGTGCACAAGGGTGCCGTTGAACTCGTTTATAACACAGCCTGCACTGATGGAGTCTCCCAGCAAAGCGGATCGTTCTTTCTTTTAGTAAACTTTATTCAAGAGATACATACAAAGACAAGTACAAATCCGAATGAATATTAATATAAAAAATAGGAAAAAAACTTTTAGGATTCTGTGAAAACATAAAAAAATATCTGTAATTGTTCTGTAATTTGTGCATTCAGGTTTTCATTCATA
>CM045730.1:10122500-10137500 GCA_024760905.1 Plotosus lineatus | reverse complement strand
GATGTTGGAAGATATTCAATGGGAGAGCAGCTCGTGCATTGTTTGAATGTTTGAATGGCATGTTTGGTGTGTTTCCTAAGGAGAAGTTGTTTCGTATACAGAGACAAAAAGTTTTGGAAAATGTCTTTCTTAACTTGGATTTTTTTGTTTGCTGAGACTATGGTAAGGTGAGGTACCACTGTATTGATGTAGCAATAAACGGGGGTTTTAAGGGTAGAGGTTGCATATTCTTTGCAAACACGTGTTTGTTTCTCTTTTAGTTTTGTGATTGACTGGCAACGTGTTCATACTTCATCCTGCCTCTTGACGAATCTCAGCCTGGCTTGGCTCCAGCTTTCCCCAAAACCCTGATAAGCACTAGATAGTGGAAGAATTTGTGATGTATGGGTACCTATTCTACTACCCTTAGATTAGGTTTATCTTTTAATTCTGTGTATATTGTATATTAAAACATAAAACTGTATTGCAATTCCAAAAAAAAAAAAAAAAAAAATCCCACATACTTGGCTTTAGATACCCCCTACTCACACATGAACTTTTCTTTTTAGGCGTAAGGAGAAAACAGGAAAACAGCATTCACGCTCATGGCCGACCATGTCCTCTTTTTATTTTAAACTTGTACACTATTTTATACATAAAGCATCACAGGGGAGGTCAGTTAAAATGAAGGGCGACATGCAGTTCACATAGAATTGGCTGGTTGAAGAATGTGGTTATCAGAAGGGGTGTGGCTAGTTACAATGCATGTGTGCCTTGAATTACAGGAAAAAAGAAAATAAGAACTGTGTGTCCAATTTTACCATAAGCTCTACCACTTCATACAATTATGCATTTGCAAAAATCCCTTAATCCGACTGGGGGGGCGGGGGGCATGTCAGCTGACTTTGTGTGGAAATGGGGTACCACCTGAACAGTTCATCAGTGCTTTACATGCCAACACACTTAATTATTCACATTCACAACTAGGGGCAGAACATTCCAACCACACACAGAAACATTTGAGTCAAGCCTGGGATTTGAACCCAGGACCTTATCAATCTGAGGCAGGGATGCTGACCACTATGCTGCCCAATGATATAGCACATCAGAGAAATTTCAGAAATTCTCACCAGCATGTGTTGGTGTACGTACTGCTGGCGTTTGCTTGCTTTGAATTGATTCGCTAAGCTGAGTGTCCAATCAGAAAACTGCTTCTCACTTCCAGGCTTTAACTTAAAAGCTAATTCCATACAGTCAATAAGTTTAAGGGCTGCTGATGAGGGCTGATTAGTTACCTCACTGAGGGAAACACTACACTGGGCAAAAGACAGCTGCAGACACTTGATGGCAATTGATGTAAAGGCTTCAGGCATCAGAGCTTTAAGACCTACAGCTACTGAAAAAAAACATTGTTTCTTCTGTTAGAATATAGTGTTAATTCGCAGTAGTAGGATCCCAATCCTACTGTTACCCGGTTTAAACGAGGGGTGACACATGCCCACCTCACAACAAAAAGGTCCTGTGTTCGGCATGGGTATGTCTGTGTGGGGGTTTGCATGTCCTTCCCTTACCCTTTACCTTTTACCCTTTCCTGGTACTCTGGTTTCCTTACACAGTCTAAAGATATGAGTAGTACATCAATTGGTTGTTTGAAATTACCCCCAGGTGTGGGTGTGAGCTGACATTGGGCACAGGCGGCGTACACCCGGAACAGCTCACCAAACCATTCCAGGCCTAACACACTCACACAAAACAACTCATACTCAGGAGCAATTTGGAAAAGTGAATTAGCCTAATGTGCATGGACTGTAGGAGGAAATCCGCACAAGCATGAGGAACACATGCAAACTCCATATAGAAATGCTTGAGCCTGGGAATCAAACCCAGGCCCTTTTTGCTGTGAGGCAGCCATGCTAACCACTGTGCTACCAAGCCGTCAAGCATGTTACTGCATATACTAATCCATCATTGTGAAATTATTACCGCTGTTACTAATGCTTGGTTTGCCCAAGGCCAAGCTAAAAAGTGTCAGGCATTCAATATATCCAAAACATACCCCAGTCTGTTTGAGAACTTCTGTTTTCAGTTTCGGAAGCTGAGTAAACCATCATGAATGAGCAAAGACGTGAAGATGAGAGCCAGCATTGCTACAAGTTCCTCTCCACCCACAGAGACAGTCTTAAAGAGAACTTCTTTGGAAGGAAAATTTTCTTACCACACAGTGGAGGACTCACCAGGTCTTAACCCAAATGAACTCCTCTGGGAGATGCTGGAATGAGCTCTTGAACATTGGTCTTCATCACCATCATCCAAAAGTCAATTGAGGGACTATCATTTAGAAGAATAGTGTTCCTCCAGCAAAGTTTGGTAGGTTTATTGAATCCATGTCAAGGCACAATGAAGATGTAATGACGGTTCTTCATGGAGCAACACAACCAACCCAAGTGCATGTCTAATCTGTGATATTGAGATACCCAAACATAGCCAATAAAGAAAAATGAGATGGAAATAAGAGACTTGACAGAAGAAAAGATTCCACGTGAAGCTATGCTATTAATTAACAGTGAGGGGTCACTACCAGGAAATTCCAGACATAGGATTTGATGTATTAATTGAGTGATAGCAATGCATCAAGATTAATGTCTGGGAATTCTCACTCATTGTCTCACTCACTCACTGATTTGCCAAAACGCTTGATCCAACTAGAGTTTCAGATAGGCTGGAGCCTATCTCCAGCCACACACACAATCATTCACATTCTCACTGTCTAATGTGCATATCCTTGGACTGTGAGAGGAAACTAGAGTACCCAGGGGAAAGCCACATGTGCAAGGAAAGAACATGCAAATTCCATGTGAAAGCATCCTTGCTGAACCTGGGACTCAAACCCAGGACCTTCTTGTTGTGAGGCAGACATGTTAACCATCAAGCCTTAATGATCCTTCATCCAGTCATTTTCTGTAACCGCTTAATCCTAATTAGGGTTGTGGGGAGGGTGGCGCCCATCACAGACTCTGGGTAAGGGTAGAGTACACCCAAGACAGCTCACCAAGCCATCATAGGGCAGAAACAGGCTGACGGCTTTGCAGCTACTCTTTCATTATAATTTTAAAATATTATATTGTCACTATTGGTTGCCTCTTATTTCTCAATAGGTAAAATATTTAAGAATATTGTGTCTTTTAGAGTGTAATCTGTCTTTTAAATACTAATGATCTTTTTTTTTTACTCGCTCTAGCTTTGCTATCAGTGTAGTATATTTTTTGTGGGAAAAATGGTTGGCATAAGGTCCTATTAAAATGTGAAAAGGATCAAGCATGCCGTTCATACTGCTGACTTCAGTACTACACGCTACAACATATCTGACATCAGCCATCAGCATGTGCGATTGTCTCGACAGTCACTCCTCCACACCTGCCTTTCATCCATTGAGTGTTCATGGCGTCACTTTTCATGACAATGTTTTGTGAGTTTTACAGTCCCATGATTCTCAGGAACCCAGCTTATGTGCGCAGCAAGTCTATTTTAGTAGCGGTTGGATGTTAAGCTGCAAGTTTTACCGAATTGGAAATATGGTAGTTTTACATCCATGTAATGCTTACTGTATAGAACGTTCCCCCTGCGTGCCTTCCCGACTGCTAGTACACCCCTACTAACACACAGCATATACGTTTTATTATGAAGTACACCATAAAATGATATATTTCACAGAGCTGTTGAACTGAAGCAGTGTTCAACTAAAACATACACTGAAAGGGACCATTCACTTCCCAGTATATTAAATAAACATGAAATACAGTGATATCCCTTATAAATAAAATGCAATAGGTCACAATGACTTTAAGAATGCATTTGTTTACTCCTCTACACTCTGAATGGCCCCTGCATCGGGAGCCATAACTAAACAGGAGACTGGACAAATTTGAACTGCATTGGCGGTGTGCCAGGAAAAAGATTTTGCTGTCCAAAAAGAAAATTACATTAGGATTAAGGTTTGCCAAAAGACATATGTGACCCGATCTGGCAAAATGAGTCCGAACAAACTTCTGCTTTCTGAGTCCTGAGGTCTGTCCTGGTGTGCTGATTCTGGCTTGAGTTCTCATCTTGGAAGCCCTTTGGTCCAGCTGATGAAGAACCATAGAGACTTAGATGTGCACTCAGAGACCGTGTTGATGACTTTGTACTGCTGTTGATATAAAGTCTTTTGCCACGGTTATTTAAGATGCCCTTAGCATCCAATGGTTTATCCTCCTTCTACTGACATAAAACTTAGCAGGTCACTTGATTACATTCATTAATTTTCTGAACTGCTGAATTCTAATTAGGGTCACAGGGAGGCGGCTGCCCATCTCAGCTGACTCCGGGTGAGGGCATAGTACACCCTGGACGGCTCGTCAGGCCATTACAGGGCAGAAACACGCTGACGGCTATGCAGCTTCTCTTGTCAAAAGTCAGCAATGGTTCTTTTACATGAACCTCACACCATAAACGGTGAGAGACATGGCCAGCCTTGGATAACCCAGTTAGCTGTACTGGGGGGACAGTGACAACCCATTGAGAGTGGGGTTTGAACCCTTGAACCACTCAGTGATCTAGCACCTTTACTACCAGGCAGCCACTGGCCCACTTGATTACATCATCTCCCATGATTTCAAGAAAAAAAAATACTAAAGAAGATGTCAGAATTTATATTTAAATTCAATTTATTAAACTTCAATTATCTCTACCAGACCACAGTGCCAGAAAGTACAACATGAGGCAACGGTACTTCAGGCAGGCATCACTTGAGACAGACCAAAAAGAGATTTGTCAAACTATTCCAGCTTTTTTATTTAAGAGTACACTCTGAACCGCTCACCAGACCATGCAGCTCCTCTTGTTGGTCAGGAATGTTTTTTTACATGAACCTCTCACCACTGACAGTGAGAGACATGGCCGGCCTTTGATAAAACAGTTAGCTACACTGGGGGGACACACGAGTGACAACCCATTGATAGCGAGGCTTGAACCCCCAACCTTGGGATGAGTGAGCCAGGACCTTACCACCAAACAACCACTGCCTTTAAGTAAAATAAATAAATAAATAAATAAAATAGAATTGTTAAGCCTGGGGTGTATGCGTTGGACCCAGAGATGCAGGAGACCAAAAGAAGATTCAAACAATTTATTAAACACCAGGGGAAGTAAACTAGGGGAATACTAAGTTAAGGGAACTGGTCGAGCACAAAGCAAGAACCAGGCATCAAAGAGAAAGCTGAGGAGCAGAATCATGGGGAAAACAATCTTCTGACATCGGAGGGAAGTGCGCTGCTCCCATTTATAGCTGGCTGCTTGCTGACTGCAGATTGGGACCCGGTGGGCTATGCTTGGAACTCGCCTACCGGCAACCGCCACGCCCATCGCCAGCGCCTGCAATGATTAAAGAAGAGTTAATTCCGCCAGCCAGCACAGACCAGAACAATAAAAGAGTTTTACTGGTATTTTTGTTATTCATTTTGTAGTATCAACCAAATTACTTACATGAAAGCTAAAAATAAACAGAAAACAGCATTATTAACAACAAAAAAGGACTCTAATTTTCCCGCAAAGTGCTGTTCCTTTAAATATTTTCCCCGGATGTAAAATCGAGCCAATCAACAAGAATGTCAACTTAAGCACATGGCACATTGAACCAATAGACACAAAGGTCAACTTTAGCACATGGCACAAGCACATGGCCAAGAATGTGCTTAAATGTATGAAACTAGTGAGCAAGAGAATTCGTTATCACTTTCTGATAAGTCCATATCTGGCTCATCACTTCATTCATTCAGAGCATCACATAGTTTTGCTGTAGCAGTTTTTAATGGTTCATCTTGTTGGACATTTACCAAGCGAACACAGCAAAATATTTTCCTGTTGTTTGCAGAACAATCAAATGTATTGTTACCGATGAACATTATAGACATTCCCCAGTGGCAGGGGGTCTTGAAATACCATGTAAACACACTTTTACAGGCAGTGAATTCCTCATTTTACCATTACAGAGACTGATCGAATAAAATTGGTAAGTTTGATCTACCATTTTGCTCCCAGTACACATGGGCAGTTATTAGATGTACGATCAAAAACACTGTGAAGCATGTCATAGAAACATCATGGTTTTGGGTTGCTTTACTGCCTCAGGGACTGGGCAGCTTTCACTTAGTGATTCAAATGAGTTCTGCAACCTATCAAAGAAGGCTTGGAGATAATATGAGGCCATCTCTCTCTCTCTCTCTCTCTCTCTACAGATGAAATTGGAGGTGGACATTTCTCAGGGCTGCGAATTGGATTCTTGAACATACCACAACTAATACCCAAGGCTGTGCTGTCTGGGCAGGTGGGGTGGCATAGCCACTGATCCCTGTCAGTCACAGTGACACTAGACATTGATAGGCACCTGGGAGCTGATGTTTTCATGTTCCATTATTCTGTGATACAGCTTGAGTAGGAGTTTAAAAAAAATAAAAAAGTATTTGGCTGACTTCCTGTGTCTCTTGTGATAATTGTGTTACAATGAGGGAGCTGACTAGTGGAAGTAACTAGGAAGGTCATCAAAGAACAACTAATTCATTAATGAATTCATTCATTCATTTGCTGAGCCAAGGAAAGGAAAGGGAGGCTAGATCCTATCTTAGCTGACGCTGGTTAAAGGCAGAATCAGAGCAGCTCACCAATACACTGCGGGGCAATTTGGAACAGCCAGTTAGCCTAATGTGCATGTTTCTGGACTGCTAAATAGTATTCTGAGGACACCCACATAAGCAAAGGGAGATCATACAAAAGCCACACAGAGACACCTAAGCTGAGCAAGGGACTTGGAACAAGAACTTTCTTGTTGTGAGGCAGATGTGCCAACCACTGTGCCACCATGCTGCCCTACAGTCACAAGTCTAGCCATGTCACCTTTATTTACAGAAGGTAATTTGCTTCAAATGGGGCCGGTGGCATAGTAATTAGGGTGCTGCGCTCATGATCAGGAGGTTGAGTGTTCAAATCCCAGTTAGACCCCCACTATGCTTAGACCCTCACTGTGCTGAGACCCCTGGGCAAGGTCTTAACCCCAACTGTGCCTCTGTTCACACAGCAGTATAAATGGGTACCAGTGAAAGGTAACCTGCATCCCATCCAGGAGGAGTTGAACTGGCTTCATGCTATGGAAACCAGGAATAAGCACTGGCCTGATGAGCCACTAGGCTCAGGTTTAAAAAGCCCAACTTTTAAGTTGTTTCAGCTCCATTGTCACAGGTGTAAAGGAGGTGATGTCATTTGGGTGATGCCTTCTGATAATGCCCACAATTTGAACAACTTTCAGGTTGGGAGTGGTCCATGACTGATATCGTTGACTGTCAGTGAGGAATCCACTTGCTGTGGACAATCATCTTATGTTTTGAAACCTATTTCCAAATGCTGGACAATCACAGGGCACTTCTGTCAGAAGTTTACTGATTCTCGCACTTATGTGGGATTCCTCCAGGTACCCTGCTTTCCTATGACAGTCCAAAGACATGCATCTGAGGCTAATTGGCTGTTTCAAATTGCCCCTAGGACTGCGTGAGAGCGAGTAAGAATAGTTGCGTGTGTAGGGTGTAGGCTCAGTCTCTCCATAACCCTAGTAAGATTAAGCAGTTTGGAGAATAAATGAGTAAGTGTTGTAAACTTGGATAGACTTGAAGCATACTTGAATTAATGTAAGTTACAAAAACAACCATCTAATGAGTGTGCTGTGGATGTATGTGGGTGCAGGCTGAATCTGTTATCCTCTGTCCTCTTAAAAAAAAATACAAGTCATTTCAACCCACTCCACCAACTTTTCTCTGGTAAACTTTTCATTGCAGTACAAACACTGCCTGATAAATTATTACTGTATGGAAGTGTTCACCCACCGTCCAATGCCTGACCCTTCACTCTCATCTCTAGACATTCTTATCTAGCTTTTAGAATTAGTTATTTTTTTAAATAATAACAAAACATGATACAGTAATGAACCATTCGAATGGAAATATTGTCTTGGTTTCTGCAGCTTAACCATATATGTGTGAGCATTGAATATCAGTATTTTTATACCGGTGCCAGAATCCCCATGACAACTGATGGATGATGGATTTAATTATGGATAAAATAGGACCAATTGTTTATATACATTGATCGATAGAAACTTTTTGCTTTTTATTTCTGGCACTGTGACGTAGTGGTTAGCACATCCACCTCACAGCACGAAGCTTTTGACCTCAAATCCTGGGCTCAGGCTTTTCTGTGCATAGTACTGTATGCATGCTCACTCTGTGTTTGCCTGGGTTTCCTTGGGGTCTCCCCACAGTCCAACGACATGCACATTAGGCTAACTGGCTGTTCCAAGTTAACTCGAGGTGTGAGTGCTTGTGTGCGTTGTTCTGCAATGGTCTGATGGGCTGTTCAGGGTGTACTCTACCTTCACCTAGTGTCAGCTGAGATAGACTCCAATTTTCTCATATAACAAGCCTGATTTGGAAAAAAAAAAAAAATTGTTTTTCATTTTCTGAACCGCTTAATCCCAATTAGGGTCACGGGAAGACTGGAGCCCAACACAGCCGACTCTATGAAAGGGCAGAGTACACCCCGGACAGCTCGCCAAGCCATCACAGGGCAGAAACATGCTGACAGCTATGCAGTCTCCTCTTGTTGAAAGTCAGCAATGGTTCTTTTACTTGAACCTCTCACCATAGACAGTGAGAGACATGGCTGGCCTTTGATAACCCAGTTAACTGCACGGGGAGGGGGGGGGGGGGGCAGTGACAACCCGTTGAGAGTGGGGCTTGAACCACCAACTTTAGTATCAGTGATCCAGCACCTCTACCACCAGGCCACCACTGCCTAAAGAAAAATGATAAGCATCAAAATAGTTTTGATACTAAACCTGGCAGGGCTGGAAAGGTGTGAAATAACCAAACCAACCTTCATTAATTTGCTAAATCACTTAATATCATTAGAGTCATAGGGAGGTGGAGCCTATCTCAGTCAACACTGGGCAAAGGCGAGGTACACTCTGAACAGCTTGCCAGACCATCAAACACCAACATACACACAGCCATTCATAAGCACACCTAGGGACACACACACACACACACACACACACACACACACACACACACCACTAAAATAATCCTAATAACAAAAATGTATCATTCAATGAAAATATTTAAAAATGGTTAAAAAATCCAATTCCAATTAGCATTGAAGCTGGTTAGAGAAACTACTGGATGCAGTTGCAGATAATCTCGTTTTGATAAAATCCAGGCAGACAGATCCAAGCATACTGAATATACAAGTTAACAATAAAGCTAACAGTTCATCCGAGGTAAACCTACACACACATAAAAAAGCAGACCGATATCAGGTAAAGAAACAGGATGCCAGATGCACAAGTAGATACTCCGTAACAGTAAACAGAACCGGCTAGAAACACAGCGTGCCAGACTTATCCCAACGGCTCAGTATGTCACAGAACACGTTCACGAGAACAATACTTCACAAGTCTAGAGCAGAGTCTCTTTTATAGTGCAGATGATCAGGGTGGATGTGAAAAAGGTGTGCAGTCATGTGATGTGTGTCAATAGTTGGGCGACTAAGATAACAGTGGGGAATTCTGGGTGGTGAAGTGCAAGTAAGGCTGAGAACAGGATTGTGCAGCTGACGTGACACTGATATCTACTATATAACCCAAGATCTAATGCAGCGTCAAGAACATCATATAATCCCGTTTTAAAACGTTGCAGCAATATAAATAAGAGATAAAAGTAAACAGGGATAGAATGGTGGTGTAGTGGTTACCATTTTCCTCTCACAGCAAGAAGGTCCTGGGTTCGGGTCCTGGGCTTGGTGTTTCTTTGTGGAGTTTTCTTGTTCTCGCATGCTTGTTTGGGGTTCCTCTGGGCACTCTGGTTTCTTCCCACAGTCCAAAGACATGTTCCAAAACCAATCACGTGATGAGAACTCAATGCCAAAATTTCCCACAGTGCTTTGCATACTTCAAACACAACAACTGTATTGGAAGGCACAACAAAGAATAACTTAAAAAAAAAAAAAAAAAAAAAAAAAAAACACTCATCAAGTGCCCTATAAAAATTCACCACACTATGCTGATACAGGGTAGCCTCATAGTGTACAGGGATCCCTCGCTTTCCGTGGTTAATGGGGACCGAGACACCCCGTACTGCCAAATTCCGCAAAGTAGGATTGACCTGACTGATGTATCCGTACATGTATATACTAGTATTTATATAATATCAATAAATACATATCCAACACTATAAATACTTATAATAACAATTACACATTCAAAAATAATGCATAAGATGTAAATAAAATATAAATACACACACACACACACACACACACACACACACACACACACACACACACACATAGTTGCGTGTGCACATACTCAGAAGCACGCCTCACATAAAAATGTCAGTAGGTGTTTTGTTTTTGTTTTTTTGTGCATAATTTCCTTATTTTTAATTTTTTTATTTATCGATGAATATTTTTGAAAAACCCACGATGCACTGAAGCCGAAGAAACTGAAGCACGAAGTGAACGAGGGATCATTGTATTAGTTAGCATATCCCATCTAATTTCATCTCATCTTCTTCCGCTAAGTCCAGGGTCGGGTCGCGGGGATAGAAACCTAAGCAAAGAGGTCCAGACGTCCTCTCCCTGAATCGCCACCTTATCGTGGTGGAGGGGTTTTGCGTGACCTAGTGATCCTAGGAGCTATGTTGTCGGGGGCATAATGTCCTGGTAGGGTCACCCAAGGCAAACAGGTCCTGGGTGAAGATCCAGGTGAAGTGCGAATCAGAAGACCCTTCTGAATAAAAAGCAGACGAGGATGCAGTTTTCCTTGTCCGGACGCGCTTCACGGGGTCCCGCCTTGGAGCCAGGCGTGGGGGAGGGGCTCGAAGGCGAGCGCCTGGTGGTCGGGCTTCTGCCCATGGAGCCTGACCGGGCCTAGCCCAAAAAGGAGATATGGGTCCGCCCTCCCATGGACCCACCACCTGTGGGAGGAGTTTTCGGGGTCGGGTGCAATGTGAGTTGGGTGGCAGCCGAAGGTTAGCACATCCACTTCACATAAAGAAGGTCCTGGGTTTGAGTCCCGGGCTCAGCTTAGGCATTTCTTTCTAGAGTTTACATGTTTGTGTGGGTTTTCTCCGAGTGCTTTAATTTCCCTCCTATGATCCAAAAACATGCACAATAGGATATATGAATACTGTCACTGATTCTTGTTAATGGTTGTGTGTTGGCCCTGCAGTGGTCTGGTGGGCTGTTCAAGGTGTACCCTGGCTTCACCGAGTGTTGGTTGAGATAGGTTTCAGTCTTCCTATGACCCTAGAAGAACTCAGTGTTTCAGCAAATGAGTCAGTGAGTGTTTTCAGATTAACTATCTTGTGAACACACTCGAAGAAAAAGGCTTGTCTGTTTTTCAAACTGGTTGTATTGGAGTCGGACTGACGGTGAACTTAGTCTCTGTCAGATTGCACAAAACATTGGGACTCCTTGTCCAATGTCATCAGAGTGATTGTACAATTCACCAGCAAAGGCAAATAATCAACAGCTTCCCGCTCAGGTCAACGTGGGATCTCTGACAGGTGTCTTCGGATGATCGAGCAGGCAGTTGGAAACAATCCCCACTGGAAGGAAACTGATGTTGCAGAGAAACTGAATTGGGATAACTGACTGTTTCAAATTGCTCCTAGGTGTGCGTGTGTGTACATAGTTGTGCGTGTTGGCCCTGGGATGGTCTGGTGAGCAATCCAGGATCTACACGACCTTGCAACAGGGATGCCTCAGATAGGCTCCACCATCCTCATGGCCTTAATAGGAATAAGCAGCTCGGCAAATTCATTCATTTTCTGAACCGCTTAATCCTAATTAGGGTCCAGGGGAGGCTGGTGCCCATCAACTGACTCCAAGCATGGGCAGAGTACACCCTGGACAGCTTGCCTGGCCATCGCAGGGCAGAAACATGCAGACGGCTATGCAGCTCCTCTTGTCGAAAGTCAGCAATGGTTTTCTGACATGAACCTCACACCATAGACAGTGACAGACATGGCCGGCCTTTGATAACCCAGTTATCTGCACTGGGGGGAGGTCGCCACAGCAAATCATCCGCCTCCACCTCACCCTGTCCTCCGCATCTTCTTTTCTAACTCCAACGACCTTCATGTCTTCCTTCACCGCATCCATAAATCTCTTCTTTGGTCTTCCTCGAGGCCTTCTGCCTGGTAGTTCCAACCTCAGCATCCTACTACCAATATACTCACTATCCCTCCTCTGTACATGTCCAAACCATCTCAATCTAGCCTCTCTGACTTTGTCTCCAAAACAGCTTACGTGGGCTGTCCCTCTGATATACTCATTTCTGATCCTGTGACCCTAAATATGAGAACGTGTTACTCACTCACTCGTTTGGCGAACTGCCCAATCCGGCTAAGGTCACAGGAGACTTGGAGCCTGTATCAGTTGACTCTGGGAAAAGATAGGATACACCCTGAACAGCTCTCCAGAACATTGCAGGACCACTACAAGGCAGTTTCCCATGTACCTACACTTCTACAGCTTCCAAACTTTATTCATACTGTCACATGTTATGTTGGCTGTGATAGTCCTGTATCTGTGACCTGATGACCATCCTGTCAAGTGACACTGCAGTGGATGGCTGGGGTCATTGGAAATGGAACCGCCTTGATAGACGACAGATGTACTGCAGTGTTTCCATACGCAGGGAGTGGGATGTCTGATTGTCTTCAAGGCAGTCTGCGTGCGGTTTTTATTTATCTTTGTTGCAGTTTGTTCTTGTTAGTGACAGACAGCATGGAGAAGAAACTAATGACACTGGAGGGAAACAGAACGAGATGTCCTTGAGCAGACAAGGCCTCAAGTTAGGTGTGATGGCTCAGCTATCAACATGGTCCACCAGTCCATAGGTATATATTAAACTCATTCATTTGTCTAACCACTTTTTCACAATATTAGAGCCATGGTGAGGAGCCTACCTCAGTTGACACTATACGAGGGCAGGGTAGAACATAGACAGCTTGCCAGACCATTATAGGACCAACCCATACACAAACAACCATTCGCACTGTCATCCATATCTAGGGTCAATTCGGAATAGCCAATTACTCTAATGTATAACGCCTTTGGATGTGAAAGGAAACCGTTGCCCCTAAAGGAAACCACAGCTTTATGTGTATGGTTCCCCCTGTCCAATCATCTTTTGAATCAATGTACACTGTTCTTCTGATCAATGTCTGGAACAACCCAATTTCCTTTAATCAGAACAGTAACTGGCATCTGATTTTCAAAGAATGAACGACGTCACTCATTGAACACAATTCTGTAACCAGTTCAGTTCAGTTCATTTTCTGTAACCGCTTCATCCTAATTAGGGTCGCGGAGAGGCTAGTGCCCATCCCAGCCAACTCAGGGCGAGGGCAGAGTACACCCTGGACAGCTTGCCAGGCCATCGCAGGGCGGAAACACGCCGACGGCTTTGCAGCCTACACTTGTCGAAAGTCAGCAATGGTTCTTTTTCATGCCTCACACCATAGACAGTGAGAGACATGGCCGGCCTTTGATAACCCAGTTAGCTGCACTGGGGAGGACAGTGACAACCTTGTGGAGAGTGGGACTCGAACCCCCAACCTTTGGATCAGCGATCTGGCACTTTATGCCACCACTGCCCCATTTCTGTAACCACTTAACCCTAATTAGGGTTGTGGGTAGGCTGGCGCCTATCCCAGCCGACTCCAGGTGAGTGCAGAGTACACCCTGGACAGCTCGCCAGGCAATCGCAGGGCGGAAACATGCTGATGGCTATGCAGCTACTCTTATTGAAAGTCAGCAATGGTTCTTTTACACCATAGACAGTGAGAGACATGACCAGCCTTTGATAACCCAGTTAGTGCACTGGGGGGACAGTGACAACCTGTTGAGAATGGAGCTTGAAACCTCAGCAACATAGTTCTTAGAAGGTATTTTCTTCCTCGAGGGGGCGTCACAGAAAATAATTGAGAAGCACTGCACAATTCGTTCATGGAGTGCAGAGGAATACGTGGCTAATCGACCCGAAAAAGCCTTTTCCCCAGCAGAGCTCGTAAATCAAAATTTTGCTGGTTGGATGGGGCGGACTTTTGGTAGAATCGAAGCTTGTATCATGGAAAATTGGTTACAAAAGACAGTCGTACATTAAAGTACCACTGTATTTACCATGTAGAGATATAATTTCTACCAAAAACACTGACTGATCAGGTTCATAATGTCTGACTGATATTATTTTCAGCTAAATTGTATATTATTACTGTTGGCATTACGATAAATTGTGATCAACTTATGAATTACGGGCATCTGAATCATTTCTGTGTTTGTTGTGAATGAGGGCAATTCTGCTCAAGTCGGTAGTACTCCGTGATGGGATGATGGAGGATGACTGAAGGAAGAAGAGCCACAGCCATATTTATGGTTTCTATGAAGAATTACCGCATTTTTAGTATTTTTGAGCCGGAAACGGTATGATGTCATAACTGAAAAAAATTCAACTGTCCATTTGCTCCGTGATTCATAGATATAATTGAAAGAAATTTGGCAACATTATACTATGCAACAATGCCAACACTTCTACCGGCTCTTTTTTTTGTTTTTTCTTCTAGACGGTATGGGTGGCGCTTGACTTGGATTTAAATGCGGAAAAGTCACGGAGATCATCAGCCTCACTCTGTCGTCCAGGTCTATCTGAGTCCAGTGGAACGACATAGTCGAGATGGCTGGAGATGGGTCAGGATGCGGTGGATGTCCTGTGTGTCTCACTGTGCCCTGGTTCACCCGAAACAGAAGCTCACCCTACCATCACAGAGCCAACACACACACACACACACACACACACACACACACACACACACACACACACACATGGCGGGATTTGGAACAGCCACTTAACCTAATGTGCATGTCTTTGAACTGTGG
>CM045730.1:10112500-10120000 GCA_024760905.1 Plotosus lineatus | reverse complement strand
TAATAATATTTTCCAAATAGCATGTGTGTGTGTGTGTGTGTGTGTGTGTGTGTGTGTGTGTGTGTGTGTGTGTGTTGGAACTTTCTGATTTGGTGAGCTGTTAAGGGTGTACCCTGTGCTCGCCAAGTGTCGGCTGAGGTAGACTCCCTGCTTCCCGCAACCATATTAGGATTCAATGGTTTGCTAAACGAGGATTATTGATTTTTTTTTTCAGAATCCTTGTCGTACATTACTGCAAGAGTTTTCTTTCTTTCCTTCTTTCTTTTTTTTAATCGCAGAAGTGCTTTCTTGAGTTCTCCCGTACTTTCTTACACATACACATCGTCTCATCGTCCCGCGGAAGGCACGGGGTTGAAGCGCTGCAAAATGCATACATAAACACACCCCTGAGCTATGCACATCACAGCATTCTTTCTCTCTGTTACCGTTCCCAGGGAGAGCGAAAGTGCCGTTTAGCCCAAACCTTAGTGGAAGGTATAAAAATCCCCTCATGACAAACTCACCCTGCACCTCGCCATCTTCAGCACTGCTCAATTATTAATAGATGTACAGAGAGAATGTCGCGTCTGATGGATGATGGACTGTCAGCAGGCATTTTGCAGGCACGGATCTGGCGGGCCCTGAGAACACACACTAGAGCTGACAGTGTAAAGACGGAGCAACGGTTTAAGGTCAAATACGCTGAGCGGTTCTGAGAGAGAGAGAGGGGGGGGTTACAGGGAGAGGATGAGAGGAGATGAAGAGAAAGGGAAGAAGAGAGAGAGAGAGAGAGAGAGAGAGAGAGAGAGAGAGAGAGAGAGAGAGAGAGAGAGAGAGAGAGAGAGAGAAAGAGAGAGAAGGAGATAGCACTGGAGTGTATTAGTCATCCTCTGACAGAGCTGAATGTATGTGTGTGTGTGTGCGCGTGTGTGTGTGTGTGTGTGTGTGTTTGTGCGTGTGTGTGTGTGTGTGTGTGTGTGTGTGTGTGTGTGTGTGTGGGTGTGTGGGTTGATTTGACTTTGGGGAAGCCTGCACTGGAGGCCTCTGGAGTCAGAAGATGCAGCTTGTTGTGAAAGTTGCTGTAAGCTGTTTCACTGGGGACGTATTTATGCGCCAGGTTCAATTTCAAGCATCTGGCTGACTGAAAGAGAAAACTGGTGCAGGAAGCGAACATACTTCCTAAAGAATAAACTTAGAGACGAAAACTGGAGGAATTTATTTATAAAGAAACATCATTATCTAATTTTTTAACGAGTACCACACGCCGCGCCACATGGGGGACGGGGTCCGCAAAATGATCAGCACACCCGCCTCAGAGCAGGAAGGTCCTGGGCTTGAGTTCTGGGCTCAGTAAAGGCATAAGTATGTTCTCCTTGTGCTTGAGTGGATGTACCCTGCTTTCACACAGTACGGCTTAGATAGGCTCCGTTCTCCCATTGACCCTAATAGTAGTTCGGTAAATGAGTGAATGAATGAATCACACCTTACACGGTAACCCATGCCTGGGTGTAACGCAGGGTAACACCTTGTTCTACTATCATTATTTCCTTCCCTGAGTCACTTTATCCTACCATGGTCACACGGAGGCTAGAGCCTATCTCAGCCAACATGTGACACAGGCAAGGTGCACCAGGACAGTTCACCAATGGTCTACCACACTGCCAACACACACACACAGCAGCATCTACACTCATATCCAGGGACAATTACAGCCAATGAACAGTCAGGTAGTGTAATGTGTACGTCTTCAGACTGCTGGAGGAAACTGGAGGAACCCATGGACGTCCACGCAAGCACAGGAAAAACATGCAAACTCCACACCCTTATCAGGCGCAAAAATCAAACACAAAACCCACTTGATGTGAGGCGAACGTGTTAAGCACCACGCCGCTAATGGCATTCTTGATCACTTGGGACACCCTGGGCAGCTCGCCAGGCCATTGCAGGGCCAACACCCACACAAGCACAGGGAGAACATGCAAACTCCATTCAGAAACACCCAGGTTGGGAATCAAACTCAGGCCTTCTTGCTGTGAGGTGGATGTGCTAACTGCTACGCCACCGTGCTGCCCGCGATTGTACTATTTGTTCCTTAATACTTTGCTCATGCTCGTTTGAATATAAATTCACATGTTTCTGTTTGATGGGTTTAAGTACCGGTCTGAGGAACAAAGACAAGTGAATCTAGGACATTGAGGGAGTCCGAATCTTCTTACTGGCAGATTAAATGATTGATAGATCAGATGGGTGGGTTAAAAGTGTTGTAGTCATCAGGGGTGCATGCTGGATTCCTCCAGATTCTTCTGTTTCCTCCTGCAGTCCAAAGACATGCACATTAGGTCAAGTGGCACCTCTAAATTGCGCATTGGTACGGACGTGAGTGTGAATGATTGTTTGTGTTAACCCTGTGCTGGACCGCTGACTTGTTCGGGATGTACCTACTTCTTTACAGAAGTCATATAGGATTAGCGCCAGGCTCATTAATGATGAATGAATAATACTGGAGCAGCATGGTGGCGTGGTAGTTAGCAAGTCCACCTCACAGCAAGAAGATCCTGAGTTTGATTCCCAGTTCGGGTGTTTCTGTATGGAGTTTGCATGTTCTTCCCATACTTGTATGGGTTCCCTCCGGGTTCTCCAGTTTCCTCCCACAGTCCAAAAACATGCACAGTCGGTTAATTGGCTGTTCCAAATCTCACCCTAGGGGTGAGTGTGAGTATGAATGGTTGTGTGAGTGTTGGCCCTGTGATGGCCTGGCGAGCTGTCCAGTGTGTACCTCACCCTTGCCCAGAGTCGGCTGTGACAGGTGCCAGCCTCCCCGCGACCCTAATTAGGATTAAGCGGATGAGACATTGAATGGATGAATGGTACTGATAAATCAGTCTTTTTCCCACCTGTGTGTGGGTTCGATGTGAATACGTTCAGCTACTGGGTTTGATGCAGTTTGCTCTGTGGTGGTAGCTTGGTGGTGATGGGATTTAAACCCCTAACCGAGCAAGTATATTTGTTTTAATATACGCATCCGTATATACATATAATAGATTTTTATTATCAGACACTCAGTGTCTTCAGATGCCATATCTCCCACTCACACACTTAGTTCCTGAGCTGCTTAATCCGGTTGGGGTCACAGAGGTCAACCTACATTTCACGGAAGAGGAGTATACCTTGAACAGTTCTCCAGACCATCCCAAGGCCAATACATACACTCAACCATCCACTCCCACCTCTAGAGGCAAGTTAGAGCAGTCAATTAGCTTAATGTGCATGCAATCAGACTGTAGGAGGAAACCGGGCCAGAGACTTAAAGCACGGACCTTCTTGCTGTGAGGAGGACATGCTGACCAGAGAGCATGAAACCAGAAAGTTCCAATATTGTTGCTAATGAACAGGGAACAATCTTATGTGCATGGTGTGAAAGTAAAATTTTTATTTTTCATATGATATACAATTCTAATTTAATTTAATGTTATTATTATTCTGAGTGGGGCAATGGTGTAGTGGATAGTGGGTCCACCACAGAGTAAGGCGGTACCGGCTTTGTGTCCTTGGTTCTGCGAGGGTATTCCTGTGTGAAGTTTGCATGCTTTCCCTGTGCGTGCTTTGGTTCACATCAGAAGCAAGTAGATACAGTGGTACCTCACCTTACGATAGTCCCAACAAACGAAAAATCCAGGTTACGAAAAATATTTTCCAAATTTTTTTGTCTCTATATACGAAACAAGTTCTCCTTACGAAATGCATCAAACTTGCAATTCAAACATTCAAATAATGCACGAGCTACTCTCCCATAACTATCTCCCAACATCCGGCCCCAATGGCCTCCCATTGGCGAGGAAGGATGACGTAGCTCCCTCCCATTTGCTATTATGGAGCTGCTGGACATGTACAGAGGAGGGATAGTGAGTATATTGGTAGTGGGATGCTGAGGTTGGAACTACCAGGCAGAAGGCCCAGAGGAAGACCAAAGAGAACATTTATGGATGTGGTGAAGGCGGACATGAAGGTCGTTGGAGTAAGAGTAGAAGATGCAGAGGATAGGGAGAGATGGAGACAGATCATTTGCTGTGGCGACCCCTGAAGGGAACAGCCGAAAGGAAAAAGAAGAAGAAGAAAAAGAAGATCTCCCATAATGCTTTTCGTGTAAAGGACAGAGTTACTGTTGTTTCATGAGATTTTTGAGTGTGCTCATTGCTTTTAATCTCCCATAAACATTTGTAAGATTATAACTCTGCTAAGAAGACATGGGTAACACACACACACACACACACACACACACACACACACACACACACACACACAGACACAGACACACACACACACACACACGCGCGCGCGCGAGGAAGAAGAAGTGGACTCGTGGCATGTGGTCCAGTGATATCGCACAGGAATATGACGTCAGGAAGGGCATCCGGCGTAAAACCAATGCCAAATAATATATGCGAGTCCAAACAAAGAAATTCATATCGGCTCAGTCGAGGCCCAGGTTAACAACGACTGCCATTAGCGCTGTTAACCAACAGGGTGCTGTTGGAAATTGGACACCTGTTGGTCGAAGACGTCGAAGAATTCGAAGAAGGAGAGGTGGTAGGTGTGTCCTTAGGCAGAGAGAGAAGAGGAAAGGCATGAGTCTAGGACTGAAAGTAGGGACTTTATATGTTGGAACTATGACAGGAAAAGGTAGAGAGCTGGCTGACATGATGCAGAGGAGGTGATAATGTCGCCACACCCGGTCATGTGACCACTCAGTGTAAAGATCATAGTATAGCATAGTACCACAAATATTTCCTTGTATGTAATCAGACCATGACAAGTTCAGATCATTATTGTGATCATTCTTAAAATCTTGCCGAGCAGCCATGAGGTCATGTCGTCGTCCCCCCCCGTTTTGTGTATCCCCCTCTCTTTCTCTATTTCTCCCTCTATCTCTGTTTCTCTGTCAAAAATACAGACATGCATTTTTTTTTTGCACTGACATTCAAATCTCTCGTGTGTCTCACCCAACCCAACCCGGGGAAGGAAACAAGCATTTGGTTGTAAGTCAGAATGGCACATGGCACATTGATGCTTCCCTAGACTGAACCACAGTCGCTGTGTTGTTGCTGTTCATTCGAACCGAGCAGCACTCCGTCATCTCATGACTTGTTAAGCTGCTTGACTGTTTGTCAGCCGCGTCAGGAGTGACTGTATGACTCTGCCGCTAATTGCCACCAGAGCTAAATTTAGTGGAGGCGACATGGATTCCTGATCACACACTGAAGCTCTCGCTTTCTCTCACTCTCTCTCACTCCCTGTCACCTGGGGAATACATGAACTATTCCATATGTCAGAGTTGTCAGTCAGAGGGAATTGTAGGAAGTCTCACTGTCTCTCTCTTTCTAGGACCCTTTACTCTTTTAGCTTGAGTAATCTCTCTCTCTCTCTCTCTCTCTCTCTCTCTCTCTCCCTCTATCTCAAGTGTGTCTGTATCTCAGCATGGGTGCTATCAGTACTCTATACACACAGTAGTGGACTTCGTGATTCCCATATAATTTCATTCCACCAGATTTGGGCATCACATTTTTGTAGTGGTTAGCACATCCACCTTACAGCACGAAGGTCCTGGGTTCGTAACCCGAGCTCAGCGAGGCATCTCTGTATGGCGTACACATGCTTTCCTTGTGATTACCGTGTTTTTCTCCGGCTATTCCGATCTCCGATTTCCTCCCGTAGTATAAAAACATGCATAATTGGCGGATCCAAAGTGTGAATGGTGGTGGTGCTGGTAGTGGTGGTGGTGTGTGTGTGTGTGTGTGTGTGTGTGTGTGTTGGTTATGCGACGAACCGGCAAACTGTTCAGGATGCACTCTGCTGTCAACCACAGTCAGCACCTGCAAACCTTGTTCAGTTCATGTTCTGTAACCAGTTAATCCTAATTCGGGTTTCGGGGAGGCTGGCAACCATTCCAGCCGACTCCGGGCGAGGGCAGAGTACACCCTGGACAGCTCACCAGGCCATCGCAGGGCGGAAACACGCTGACGGCTTTGCAGCTACTCTTGTCGAAAGTCAGCAATGGTTCTTTTACTGAACCTCTCAATGTAGACAGTGAGAGACATTGCCGGCCTATGATAACCCTGTTAGTGGTTCTGGGGGGCACACACAGTGACAACCTTGTGGAGAGTGAGACTCGAACACCCAACCTTAGGAGTAGCGATCCAGCACCCTATACAACTAGGCCACTACTGTGAACCACTTGTTCACTCATTTGTCAATCCACATGCTCCTACTTGGGTCCGTTTGCGGGCCATTCAGAGACCTCACGGTCATGCGCCAGCATGTTCTTTCTTCTTCTTTGTCTGGATATGATGCCAGTTCACGGTTCTGTACCCTCCTCTTTCAGAATATCCGCTCTTGTACACGCTCCACCTCTAAGTTCGTGGCTTTTCTTTTGCTGTCCATAAAGCTCATAGACGGTCTTCCTAAGCATGTCGCTGAATAGTTACATCACTTCTCCCAGCAAAATTTTGAAATAATGAATCAGTACCATGATGTAAAACTAATGAGGTCATCGTGATTTATCGTTCACTACCGTTATGTTAGCGAACATAGTAGGCAGGGTACGCCTTCAATAGCTCACCAGAGCATCTTCGAGCGACACACCCAACCATTCACACTCACTCCGAGAGACAATATGGAACAACCCTAAACCTAATCTGCATATTTTTGTTCTGTGGGTGGAAACCAGAGTTCCCAGAGGAAACCCACACAAGCTCCAACAAGCATGCAAACTCCGCACAGAAACGGCTGAGCCCGGAATTCGGACCTAAGACCTCCTTGCTGCGGAGCGGACGTGCTAACCGTTATGCAATGGTACTGCCCGGTCCTAATAATTGCTGGAGTCGTTAAGTTAATGTATGCATATGTCGTTGGGTGTCATACATTTGTGATTATCACTTTTGTAAAGTTCTACCACTTATCTCATTGTTCAACATGGTGATCAGAATTGCCCGGGTGTATTGGACAGTTTAATATGTGTTAGTGTGGACAATATCCTCAGAAGATTGTAGCGGGACGCAGTCGTAGATGAATAACGTCCGATCGTTTCATAAATCCTCGGAATGGCTCTGTGGACTTTCTCTCCGAGCAGGGTTATTGAAGGTCGTGGAACATCTTCCTCCACTCTGAAGCATCACTCCTGCCTTATAAATCAACCTTTTTTGATACGTTTAAATGATGCAATAGGGGACATGGGCTTTCATGGTAATTAATACATTTTTCATAATCTGTGTGAATGGCTAAATAAAAAGATTTGAAGGAAGATTGATTTTGTTTGCCAGGAGAACCGTAAAAGATACAATCACACTAAAAGCATTGGCTAAACTCGAACAACGCCAAGGCCAAAGTTGGAGGTAGATCTACACACACATAATGGGACAATGTCATGCTGTTCGATGCTTTAATGCTCGGTTAACGAAAAATATAATTTACCGAGTTGAAGCAACTGCGATGGCCTGGTGTGCTCTCCAGGGTGTACTATGCCAT
>CM045730.1:10100000-10107500 GCA_024760905.1 Plotosus lineatus | reverse complement strand
TGGGACACTATACAAATTGTGAATAAAAACTGAATGCAATGATGTGGAAGTGCCAAATCGCAATATTTTATTCTGAATAGAACAGAGATGACAGGGTCAAAAGTATAAACTGAGAAAATGTATAATTTTAAGAGAAATATGTTGATTTTAAATTTCATGGTGTCAACAAATCTCAAAAAAGTTATAACAAGGCCACTGCTGTTCAAGGGCCCAAAGATCACGGGCATCCAGTATGGTTTTTCGGCCTTGATCCTTACGCACAGAGATTGTTCCAGATTCTCTGAATCTTTGGATTATGTTGTGCACTATAGGTGATGATAACCTCAAACATTTTGCAATTTTCTCCTGGGAGACACTTTTCTGATGTTGCTCCACTATCTTTCTGCACAGTATTGGGGGAATTGGGGATCCTCGACCCATCTTCGCTTCTGGGAGACACTGCCACTCTGAGAAGCTCTTTTTCGACTCAGCCATGTTGCCAATGGACCTCATTAGTGGTAATTGGTCTTCCAGCTGTTTGTTATAAGTGCAGTTGACTTTTCCAGCCCCTTATCGCGACCTGTCCCAACTTTTTTTTGAGATTTGTTGCCGTTTAACGTTTTGACCCTGTCATCTATGTTCTATTCGGAATAAAATATTGAAATTTGGCAACTCCACATCATTGCATTCAGTTTTTATTCACAATTTGTATAATGTACCAACTGTTTTGGAATCCAGTTTGTGGGATTAATCGGTTCACAAAATTAATGAATCCATGTCTTTGAATCGTGGGAGGAAACCAGAGTATCCCAGAGGAAACACATGCAAGCACTGGGAAAACATGAAAGCTTCAGAGAGAAACACTCTCGTCGAAGTGTCTTCTCCAGAATAACTGTATGAGTGCACACTTTAAAGTAGTTTTCTGCCAGGGCTTTAAATAAAGACGAGAGAAAAAAAGAAGAGTAAAAGTGTACGACCTCTACAGTAACCTTGCTGCTGGCTGCAAACACTCTGACATTGGCTTGTCGAAAGTGCTGCAGTGCTGCTCTACTCAACTCTTCTTTATCACTACCAGAACACTTAAGCTTTAACATCAAAGCCCAGAGTTCATAAAATTCATGAGACACATCACAACCACTACTCCTCACTGGAAATCTAAGGTACCATTCGATCTTTGATTCACAACATTTATTTCACTCTGACACAATGTATACGACATGGAGGCATAGCGGTTCGCAAGAAGGGCCTAGTTTGAGTCCCAGGCTCAACAAGGGTGTTCATGTGTGGAGTTTGCATGTTCATGTTCTCTCTATGCTTGCATGGTTTTCCTCTGGGTACTCAGGTTTCCTTCCAAAGTCCAAAGACATGCACATTAGGCTCATTCACAGTTCAAAATTGGATCTAGTTGTTTGGGTACTACAATGGATTGGCAAATTTTTCAGGGTGTCCACCAAGATAGGCTTCAGCCTCTTCAT
Organism: Plotosus lineatus; assembly: GCA_024760905.1. Taxonomy (NCBI): domain Eukaryota; kingdom Metazoa; phylum Chordata; class Actinopteri; order Siluriformes; family Plotosidae; genus Plotosus; species Plotosus lineatus. The sequence goes on along the minus strand of CM045730.1, from coordinate 10,106,046 downwards.
GACCCTCACTGGATTAAACATTTTGGCAAATAAACAAATGAATGAGCGGGCATTACGGTAATGTTATTACTAATCCACTCATCAATTTGGTGAAGCACTTAATCATTTATTAGGACTACAGATAGGCTAATGCCAATTTCAGCAAATATTGTGGAGGGGGGTTTTCCAGACCATCTCATGGTAATGCACACAAATCCTTTATACTCACACTCACACCTTGGAGCAATTTGGCGCAACCAATTCCAAGCTAATATGTCAATGTCTTTGAACTGTAGAAGATAACCGGACTAACCAGAGGAAACCTACACAAGCACATGGAAAACATTCAAGTTCCACAAAGGAACAACATCATCTTCTTCTTCTTCCACTTGAGCTGCGGTCAGATTGCGGGGTCAGTAGCCTAAGCAATGAAATCCAAGCATCCCTCTCCTTAGCCACTTCCTCCAGCTCTTCCAAAGGGGACACCAAGGCATTCCCAGACCAGCTGAGAGACATAGTTCCTCCAACGTGTTCTGGATTGGCCCTGAAGTCTCTTCCTGGTTGTACATGCTCGAAACACCACATCAGGGAAGCATTCGTGAGACATTTTGGCATTTTAACCAGATGACCGACACACCTTAATTCTCAACGCGGAAGTGCAGCAGTTCTATTCCGAGCTACTGCTGGATGACCAAGCTTCTCAGAGTTGTTCTGTGTGAGAGCCCGTCACCCCGGGATGGAAACTCATTCCATCCACTTGTATCCACAAGCTCGTTATTTTAGTCACTACCCAAGGCTCAAGGCCATAGATAAGGGTTGGAACATAAATCAACGGGTGAATTGAGAGCTTTGCCTTTTGGCTCAGCTCCCTCTTCACCACGACTGACCAGTACAAGCTTTGCTGTACGGCTCCGATCCGCCTGTTTATCTCCTGTTCCATCCTTTCCTCACTGGTGAATAGGGCCATGACATACTTGAACTCTTTGACCTCATTCGGGACCCAGAGGGTGCATTCCACTCTTTTCCTGCTGAGAACCATGGCCTCGGACTTGAAAGCGCACTTAGCTGTGAATCACACCAGTGATAGCTGGAGGCCTCTGTTTGACGAAGCCAGAAGGACAACATCATCTACAAAAAGTAGAGATGAGATTCTATGGCTACCAAACCAGAACCTCTCACCATTTTGGCTGCCTCTTTAAATTCTGTTAAAAAAAAAAATTGTCGTAGTAACCCTGAGAGCCTGGTAGGGTCACCCAAGACAAACAGGTCCTAGGTGAAGATCATGATACAGTTTAGAAGATGCCTATGGAATATAAAACAGCAAGACCAATCTCCCTTGCTTTGGCAGGTTACCGGATCTCCCTACCCAAGGAGCCAGGACTGGGGGAACGGGTCAAAGGTAAGAACCCGGTGGTCACACTTCTACCTGTGAGGCCTGGACAGGCCTAGCCTGAAGAGGAAGCCTGGACAGGCCTAGCCTGAAGAGGAAGCATGGATCCGCCTTCCCATGGACCCACTACCTGTGGAAGGGGCAACAGGGTTTAGTATATATACCAAATAGATATAGTCAGACTCATCTTGCCCCATAGTTTGAGCTTTGACTACATAAACCTCCACACAGAAATGAGACCAGAACCCAGACCCAGAACCTTCTTTTTGTGTAGATCCCATCAATAGTTTCTCAGAAACAAGCAGTGGACTGATTGTAAGAGAATAAGGTAATATATTTATATACAAATGTATCGTTAATATAAAATCTATGACAGTATGGAGGAGAAACACAAACTGAATCAATGGTCTGAGTGAACAATGATGTCATATCTTTATTAATAAGAAAACCTCCAGTAGACTGTTTGTCATCCATTTATTACATGTTCCCCCATGCTCTAACTATTTATTTCACCATAGCATGATTGCAGCCTTCGTGAGGCGGTAATAACAATAAATCTACATGGACAAGTGCTAGCAGATGTGAAACGATGGCTCGCGAGCACTAAATCACAGGCTAGTGTGGTGTTAGTAAATCGGAGAGGTGTGTGTTTGCAGGGTGACAGCCATAAAGCGAGTGCTAAGGTGAGCGAGCGCGATCCGTCGCTGCATGGTGGTGTCAAAAGAAAGCGGAGCGCTCCAGAATGGCCTGCCGCACCCCTCCTCCATCTTCGCCTGCATCTCTGTCATTAGTTCTCTGCGCTGCCTCTGAGCGCGCGCACCCCCCCCCCACCCCCCCAAGAATCAGGTCTTTGTCACTTTTAATGAACACACATTTCACACCTGGCCTTGAAAATAAATAAATAAATAAATAATTAGGGGGAAAAAAAAAATATATATATATATATATATATATATATATATATATATATATATATGTATATATATATACACACACACACACACACACACACACACACACACACACACACACACACACACACACACACACACACACACACACACACATATTTTAAAATAACAACATGCCCTGGTATGTGTGTATGTGTGTGTGAGACAGAGGTGTTTGAGAAGGTGTTATTTTGTGAAGAAGGACTGCTCTGGAGGAACGGTGATATCCAAAAGAAAGAGCGAAAAATAACGAGACACTGTTAATATGATCCAGAAGGTTTCATAACTCTCTCACTTTCTAGCTTTATCTTTCATTGTGTCTTGATTTTAATGTCTGTTGTTTATGTAAATATGCAAACATGTACTGGAGGGTATCCGGAATTTAAAACCTTGGGATACACTCAGCTACATGGTAGCATAGTGGTTAACATATCAAATTACAGCAAAAAGGTCCCGGGTTCGAATTCCGGGCCCAGTGAGGGCATTTCTGGGTGGAGTCAGCATGTTCTCCATGTGCCTGCATGGATATCCTCCAGGCTCCTCCTACAATCCACAGACACGTGTATTAGGCTAACAGGCTGCTTTCAATTGCCCCAAGGAGTGTGTGTGTGTGTGTGTGTGTGTTTCCCTGTGATGGCCTGGTGATTTGTCCAGCATGCACCCTGCCTTCACCCAGTGTGACTCTAACAGTAGAATTAATTGGTTTGGCAAATGAATGAATGAATAAATAGATGAACAGATACACTTATTCACCGTGCTGATGAATCACCTGACCTCACAATGGTCACAAAGAGGCTGCAGCCTATTTCAACAACCACTATAAAGGCCCCGAACAGCTCGCCAGACTATTGAACTATTCACACGTACACTCGATACGGAACAGTCGCTTCGCCTACCATACACGTCTTCGGACTCAATTATCCTGAGAAAACCCACACAATCAACGGGAGAACATGCAGACTCCACCCACACGGAACTCAAACCCAGAGCCTTCTTACCGTGAGACAAACATTCTAAACACCAACCATATGCCGCAGATCGCAGGACAACCTTCAATCTTATTTGTTCAAGGTGTTTTTATCTGCCGCCTCAGTCTGTGACACTGTTGATCTATAGGACGCGGCACATGGTACCAGACGGCAGCGTGTGTATCTGTGTTTAAACGTGTGAGCTAGTGAACGTGCGAACGAGAAATGCGCGAACCACGTTGCACCCAAAACACCAGTATACACACCATGGTGTGTTGTGAAGTGGAACTCTTTACAAATTTGACCATGCCTAGATTCACACCCACAAACAAACAAACAAATAAACAAAACAAAACAAAACAAAGTCAATGATATATTTCTGCAGAGGAACATCCCCGTCTGATTAAAGGGCTCGCTTGGGTGTTGGGTCACGATGAAGTGAAGAAGACGTTGGGAGGGATGGGGAAAGGGGTGTGACCCCAGTTGGAGCGTGACATGGATGAAAGAGAGCTCTGTGTCAGGGGTGAGGACTTTCTCCTATTCGAAGGAACCAAAATAAATAAATAAATAAATAAAAATTGAAATTTCATCAGATGACAAACATCAATCTATAAGAAGCCTGTGGATGAATGGATCTGATTTGCTGGAAAGCCGATGCCATGATGGCTTGATAAAGTGTGCAATATAAAAATAAATAAATAAATGAAAGGTGTAACCAGAGAATATTTATTATGGGGAAAAAAAAACAAAAAAAAAAACCAAACAAACAAAAAAAAAAACATACTGACTTAAATCTCATGCCTCATTTATTCACACATACTCATTAGCAAATTTAACAAAGCCGCTCAATCCTACTTGGATCGGGGGGGGGGGGGGGGGTAAAATATTGGGATGGGGTGGGAGGAGCTTGGTGATGTCCTCTCAAAACAGTTGTCTTATGACTGTGGGAGGAAACTGGACATGCCTGGAGAAAACCCATGGAAGCATGGAGACAGCAGAGAGAAACACCCGGAACTCAAACTCGCGAACTTCTTGTTCTGCAGCGGACGTGATTTTTCACGACACCACTATGCTGCCACGCCTCATTTAGTAACATCAAATCTAAATACAGTGGTACCTCACTTTATGAAATTAATCCTTTCCAGAGCCTTTTTCTTAACCTGGATTTTTCGTAAATTGAACCGCATTTTACATGTAAAACGCGTGATTCGTTCCAAGACCCACAAATACTACCCCCTAAACCAGTGGTTCTTAACCTTATTGGCGGTACCGAACCCCACCAGTTTCATATGCGCATTCACCGAACCCTTCATCAGTGAAAAAAAATATATGATTTTTTTTACAAATTCAAGACATAGGTACTGTTGTGTTCTTGTATTCCAATCTCCATGCAGTTTCACGAAGTGTTCCTTTTGTTTTGCCGGTGCGAGACTAGAGTTGCTCAACTTGGCATCGCAAATCATGCAGATAGGACGCTGACAACCATATTAATGGGGCCCACCCACTTTCCACACACATTGCATCCTCCTCCTCCTCATCATCATCATCACCATCATCATCATAATCATCATCATCATCATCATCATCATCATCATCAATCATTTATTTTCTAAACCGCTTAATCCTATTTAGGGCCAGGGGTAGGCTGGCGCCCATCTCAGCCTACTCCGGCCGATGGCAGATAACTGGGTTGTCAAAGGCCGGCCATGTCTCTCACTGTCTATGGTGTGAGGTTGTAAAAGAACCATTGCTGACTTTTGTCAAGAGTAGCTGCATATCTGTCAGCGTGTTTCTGCCCTGCGATGGCCTGGCAAGCTGCCCAGGGGGTACTCTTCCCTTGCCTGGAGCCGGCTGGGATGGGCACCAGCCTCCTTGCGATCCTAATTAGTATTAAGTTGTTATAGAATATGAATGAATGAACTCTTGGACTGAATCAGAAATTATATTGATTACAAGGGTTCGGCAGCCATAAGCTCTTATTCAGCCGAAGCCTCTCTTCGACCAGCGATATTTATTTTCTTTAATTCTTTAATCATGTGTAGTATGTTGTGCTGTGAAACAAATAAACATATTTATTTAATCATTCATCGTCATCTTCTTCTTCCACTTGGACCAGGGTCAGGTTTGCGTGTCCTAATGGTCCTGGAAGCTATGTTGTTGGGCCGGTTGCCCCCAGTAGAGTCACCCGAGGCAAACAGGTCCTAAGTAAAGGTTCAGACTAAATGTGGTTCCGAAGACTCCTGTGAGCAAAATGAGTGCAAGGACTCAGTTTCCCCTGGCTGTATATGGGTCACCGGGGTCCTGTAGACAGGCCTGGGGATGGGTATAAAGGAAAGCACCTGGTGGTCAGGTTTTTGCTCATTTAGCCCGACTGGGAGAGGCTGGCACCTATCTCAGCCTACTCTGGGAGGGGGTAGAAGCTGATAGGTATGAAGCTCCACTTGATGAAAATCAGCAGCAGTTCTTTGACATGAACCTCCCACCACAGACAGTGAGAGACATATCCGGCATTCGCAGTTAGCTGCACTGGGGGGACATCAGCGACAACCTGTTGACAGTGGGACTTGAACCCCCAGCCTTGGGGTCAGAAATCCAGCACCTTACCACCCCAGTGGGATAATTAAGCATACATTGCTACCAGCAATCACAAGACAAGACATGCGCGTATACGGGAATCTTTATCAGGTGAGGCTCTGTATGGACCCGTGATCAGAACACGTGATCAGAACATATGATCAGAACACGTGATCAGAACAGTG
>CM045730.1:10095000-10097500 GCA_024760905.1 Plotosus lineatus | reverse complement strand
ATTTAATTCACTTATTTATTAATTGGCAGTGGTGGCCTGTGGGTAAAGGTGCTGGATTGCTGATCCTAAGGTTGGGGGTTCAAGCCCCATTCTCAACAAGGTTGTCACTGTCCACCCCCAGTGCAGCTAACTGGGTTATCAAAGGCCGGCCATGTCTCTCACTGTCTGTGGTGTGAGGTTCATGTAAAAGAACCATTGCTGCCTTTCGTAAAGAGGAGCTGCAAAGCCGTCAGCGTGTTTCTGCCCTGCGATGGCCTGGAGCGCTGTCCAGGGTGTACTCTTCCCTTGCTCAGCGTCAGCTCAGATGTGTGTGCCAGCCTCCCCATGGCCTTAATTAGGGTTAAGTGGTTCAGAAAATGAGTTTATTTATTTATTTGTTTGTTTGTTTGTTTGTTTGTTTGCATGTGTGTTTTTTTGTTTTATTTTTCATGCAAAAAATCTTTTACTTGAATAAATAAATAGATAAAAAAAAACATAAAAATTGATCGAATAAAAAAAAAAAAATGGACTTTTGACAAGAGTAGCTGTAAAGCCGTCAGAATGTTTCTGCCCTGCAATGGCCTGGAGAGCCGTCTAGGGTGTACTCTGCCCTCGCCCGGAGTCGGCCGGGATGGGCGCCAGCCTCCCTGCGACCTTAATTAGGATTAAGTGGTTACAGAGAATGAACTGAAAAATAAACAACATTGAAACGAATCTAAATTTCACGACAGGATTTCTTTTTTTTTTTTTTTTTTTTTTTTTTGCACTTTGTTTTTTTTTTTTTTTTTCACCTTCACTCCCTTTTTTCAAAAAAATTGTATCAACCAAAAACCATGTGATAAACTGCTGCGTCGCGGATCCAAACAGACGTAGCGACAGATCAGACCTGCAGTGGAACACCATGTGTAACATTCATTCTCTCACTTCCCGGAGCTGACAATGAGATATCAATCCAGTCAGAACAACCCAATAGAGGATGGAGGGAAAAAAAAAAAAAAAAAAAAAAAAAAAAAAAAAAAAAAAAGAAAAAGTCATTGATAAAAACGTTGAGTGTTGAGGTGGAGCGAGTTCCCACATAGCGCCGGCTTCAGCAAACTCTCTCACAGCTTCAGTAATGATGTCATCCTACGCTGGCGTCTCATTGGCCGTCATCTGCAGCCTTCTTGTTCGCTCACCTTTGTGTGGTCCGGGAGCATCATTAAAATTTCACACACATCTCTACGCTCTGTCCATCAGTGCCGGCGACAAGCCCAGTTCTTAAATACCTTGTTTAATTATCGCTGTTTGTGTCTTTTAAAGATCAGGTTCCTGTGTTTAAACCTACAGCATCTTGTCTGTCAGCGCGGATGTCATCACTGGATTTCTCCGCTGCTTGACCGTGACAGGCCCCACTTTCAGCCTTTATCTGCCTTTCTATCCTTTCTTCTAGCCACAAAGATCCCTTCTCTTATTTTTTTTTCCACCGCTGCACTCCTGTATCCGCTTTCTACACGTGGCAAATGATTGCCCGGGTGAAGGTATTTTCTGTTTCAATCTCCCATTTTCCCAAGAGGGAACAAAAGGGACAGGCTTGGTGCAGCTGGTTTCACCGAGAAAATGGCTCGGAATTGCCTCATTCCTCGGCAGATTAGTGATTGCATACAATCCGGGCCTAAGTGCTATTGTGCGCCACAATTTGGCCATTATACTTTAGTCTTTCCCCATTCGGAGCAACCCCCTAACCAATTAAAGTAATACAGCCTTTCCAATACCTGCTCCCAATTAAATGTGGGCGGTATTACCTGCCTTGATGCTGCTGACCATGAATTCCTACCACTTTACTCGCATTCATTAGGCCTATTCATTCTGAAGGGGCTGATGACAAGGATTCAAGCCTGGCCCGCCCCCCACCACCACCACCACCACCACCACCACCACCACCACCACCATCACCCCCTCTCCTCTTTCTTCCTCGTCTTCTTTCTTCCACGTCCCTTCTCTAAATTCGCTTTCGCTCCTTGAACCATTCTTAGAACTGGCGAAGGAAAGACAGGGATATTAGTCATCACTTCTCTTCTTCACTGGAGGAAAGATCTTACTCTGCCTGGACGAGGTTTTGTCTGCCAGCTTATTCTATTTCAAACCATTTCGGAACCTTTTAATCCTAATTAGGGTCGCAGGGAGGCTGGTGCCCATCTCAGCCGAGTACACCCTGGACGGCTCGCCAGGCCATCGCAGGGCAGAAACACGCTGATGGCTGAAACATTCCTCATAGGTAAACTTTGATAACCCAATTAGATGCAATGGGGGGACAGCAGGGACAACCCGTTACGAGTGGGGCTTGAACCCCCGATCTGAGGATCAGGGATCCATCAACTTTACCACCAGGACACCATTGCTCCAGTTTATTTCACCGTATGAATGATTTTTTTATTTCTTTTTTTATTTAACTATCCATGCAGGTGACTTGCCAGAATCCAAAAGACCTTCAAAAAGAAGGACAAGAAGTAGAAGAAGACGACGAGGAGGAGGAGGAGGAGGA
>CM045730.1:10082500-10085000 GCA_024760905.1 Plotosus lineatus | reverse complement strand
GAGAGAGAGATAGACAGACAGACAGACAGGCACATGATAGATAGATAGATAGATAGATAGATAGATAGATAGATAGATAGATAGATAGATAGAAGGGTGGGTGGGTGGATGGATGGAAGAATGGATAGAGAGAGAGCGAGAGAGAGAGATAGATAGATAGATAGATAGATAGATAGACAGATAGATAGAAGGGTGGGTGGGTGGATGGATGGAAGAATGGATAGAGAGAGAGCGAGAGAGAGAGATAGATAGATAGATAGATAGATAGATAGATAGATAGATAGATAGAAGGGTGGGTGGGTGGATGGATGGAAGAATGGATAGAGAGAGAGCGAGAGAGAGAGATAGATAGATAGATAGATAGATAGATAGATAGATAGATAGATAGATAGATAGATAGATAGATAGAGATGTGCAATTTTGTAACAAGTATTTAATAGTGATCTCAGTCTGACTTTGATGTTCGTTTTGTTGTTGTTTTGTTTGTTTGTTTGTTTGTTTGGTTCCACCCGTGTGCATGTAGCAAATGTGTAGAAGGAGGAAGTTAATGTCACATACAGCCGTGCGTCAGACTAATGAGCGAGATCTGCTAGCGCCGGTGGCTATAATAGGGGGAAATAAAGACACACCCCTCCACCCCTCCCCCAAAAGGCCTAATTTTCTCAACTCTTCTTCTATATAATTTGAGTAAATTACACTATAGATCAGAAATAAATGCCCCTCAATTTCCCCGTCGATCCTCCGAAAGTTGTGTTTTTAATTATTATTTAATTTAGCAGTTATGAGTGGCTTTCAGTTAAGGAGGATACTGCTGACAAATTCAATTACATGAAAACTGAGAACTTAATGGTCCATGTTAATGCTTCATTTCATACATAATATTATCGTAGTTTCTTCTCTTTCTCTCATCACCACATTTCTAATCAGCGCAGCCTTTAGTTTTGCTTACAGAGGTCTAGACATAACAAAGGTGCATGTCCTCTCAATAAGCTCTCTCTCTTCCCTCTCTCTTCTCTCACTCACACACACACACACACACACACACACACACACACACACACACACACACATATACACACATTACACACACACACACACACACACAGAGAGAGACATGATATTTTGCCACCCATAGTCTTAACCAAAGCAAATACATAAGACCATGTGTATTGCATAAGAAAGGAAATCAAAAGAACAGAGAAATTATGAGCGATTTACATTTAAAGATATGTGTGTGTGTGTGTGTGTGTGTGTGTGTGTGTGTGTGTGTGTGTGTGTGTGTGTGTGTGTGTATGAGAGTGAGTGAGTGAGTGAGTGATTGTGTGTGTGTGTGTGTGTGTGTGTATGTGTGTGTGTGTGTGTGTGTGAGAGAGAGAGAGAGAGAGAGAGAGAGTGAGTGAGTGAGTGAGTGATTGTTTGTGCCTGTGTGTGTGTGTGTGTGTGTGTGTGTGTGTGTGTGTGTGTGTGTGTGTGTGTGTGTGTGTGTGTGTGTGTGTGTGTGTGTGTGTGTGTGTGTGTGTGAGTGCGTATGGTGTGTGTGTGTGTGTGTGTGTGTGTGTGTGTGTGTGTGTGTGTGTGTGTGTGTGTGTGAGAGAGAGAGAGAGAGAGAGAGTGAGTGAGTGAGTGATTGTTTGTGCCTGTGTGTGTGTGTGTGTGCGTGTGTGTTTGTCTCTGTGTATGTGTGTGTGTTTGTCTGTGCTAGTGTGTGTATTTGTAGGTAAGTGTGTGTGTGTGTGTGAGAGAGAGAGTGAGTGTGTGTGTGTGTGAGTGTGTGTGTGTGAGAGAGAGCGAGAGAGAGTGAGTGAGTGAGTGATTGTTTGTGCCTGTGTGTGTGTGTGTGTGTGTGTGTGTTTGTCTCTGTGTATGTGTGTGTGTTTGTGTGTGCTAGTGTGTGTATTTGTAGGTAGGTGTGTGTGTGTGTGTGTGTGTGTGTGTGTGTGTGTGTGTGTGTGTGTGTGTGTGTGAGTCTTGAGCGTGTGTGTGTGTGTGTGTTTGTGTGTGTGTGTTTGTGTGTGTGTGTGTGTGTGTGTGTGTGTGTATCCAGAGTACACATGCAGGGAGGGTGGAGGCCCAAAGGACTGTGGAGACTGTTCGGGGTGGGGGTGGGGGTGGGGGTGGGGGGGGGGGGGGTCAGTGACAAGGGGCCCAGGCTTGGTGCATGTTTTGTGTGTATGTGTGAAGTGGGCTGGAACAAGTGCTATAGAGGGGACTGGGGCGGTGTTTTTCTCATGGTCTGCTGCCCCAGCCCCCGAAACATACACACACACACACACACACACACACACACACACACACACACACACACACACACAACCTTGTCGAAAAGGGCCCAGCTCAGTTACACACCCGAGGGCCAACGTGCTTTCAATGAAGTGATACAGATGGCGAATTTCAGCACAATGGATGGATTACCACCACCACTCTCTCCTTCACACGTACACAATCACTGCTGAGCAGATGCTCATGCACTCCAATATATAATCACTTTTTTCTTTTTAGC
>CM045730.1:10047500-10067500 GCA_024760905.1 Plotosus lineatus | reverse complement strand
TGATTTTTTTTTTAATTTATTTTGGAGAAAAATGAGAATTATAGTTCAGTGGGTACTAAGTAGGCCTCTGAATTATATTAAATAATCTAATAATTATTTTGATTGAAATAATCCCGTCATTCATTCATTCATTTTCTGAACCGTTTAGTCCTAATTAGGATCGCGCGGAGGCTAGTGCCCATCCCAGCCGACTGAATGTGAGGGTAGAGTACATCCTGGACAGCTCACCAGGCCATCACAGGTCCGTGGTAATATTGTCAAGCATTGCGTGGTCTGCGGTGATAAAAATAAAGTTGGGGACCCCTGGTCTGGCAGTGGTGGTCTAGTGGTATAAGGCGCCGGATCGCTGATCCAAAGGTTGGGGGTTCGAGTCCCACTCTCCACAAGGTTGTCACTGTCCCCCCCCACCCAGTGCAGCTAACTGGGTTATCAAAGGCCGGCCATGTCTCTCACTGTCTCTGGTGTGAGGCATGTAAAAGAACCATTGATGACTTTCGTTAAGAGTAGGCTACAAAGCCGTCAGCGTGTTTCCGCCCTGCGATGGCCTGGCGAGCTGTCCAGGGTGTACTCTGCCCTCGCCCTGAGTTGGCTGGGATGGGCACCAGCCTCCCCGCAACCCTAATTAGGATGAAGCGGTTACAGAAAATGAACTGAACCCCTGGTCTAGTGTTTAAAAAACATTTCATAGATAAAATAATTTGATGTGAATGTTTAGACCAAGTCAGAAAATGAATGAATGAATGACGGGATAATAATAATAATAATAATAATAAGCACTCCATGAAGGTTATTTTTCAACAGCTGAAATAAAGTTGTTTGGGAAGTAGAGCTTGAACTTTTCCAAAATAAAAAAATAAAAAATAAAAAATAAATAATAAAAAAACACAGGTGATGGTGCACCAGCTGGGAGAATGAAGACTCAGGCTCAGTCTCACCCAAAATCCCCGCTAATGTTTGAAACATGTCCAACTCGCTTCTGTTCATGTGCTGTCCCCTTGTGGGTTACATTTTAGAGCTTCGACCTATAACCGAGAGAATCCGGTCATTTTTTTCAAAATAAAGATAGTTCACACTCAAATAATAAATAAAACGGAAATAATGAATTATTTCTTCTGTGGGCCAGTACCAATTGAGCCCGGTGGTTGGGGACCTCTGCACTAGACAATATAATCTTTGTTTGTATATGAAAATTACATAATTTGGCATTTATTTAACCATTTCAGAACAAATATCAACATATTAAACTGGTTGTCGTCAGTATTTCAGTGAGAGACGGTGAGAGCCATCTGAAGCCATCATGCTTTACGAACCGATGTTTAGTACCGGGCCAACGTGCTGTTGGAAGGCAGGTACAGCTGATAATTGAGTAAATGCGCCAAATTTACACATAAAACATGGGAATACGGAATGGTCAACACTTAACTTTTGTTTACACATAAAAATAAATTTAATAAAACTAATAGAATGTTTAAAATTACTCATCAGTGCGGGTTAGCGCTTATACACACCCGTGATGGCAATCCTTGGTAAAGATAGGTGAAGTCTGTTGGGTTTTTACACCCAAGCCATAGTGGTTCATCAGGCCGGTGCTTATCCTCGGTTTCCATAGCGTGACGCGACCAGCAGTTCAACTCCTCCTGGATGGGACACTAGTCCATCGCAGGTTACCTTCCCAGTATATTTTACTGGTACCAATTTATACTGCTGGGTGAATAGAGGCACACTTGTGGTTGAGACCTTGCCCAGGGGTCTCAGCACAGTGAGTGAGGGTCTCAGTGGGATTCGAACTCACAAACTCCCGATCATGAGTGCAGCACCCTAACCACTATGCCACCGGCCCCAATGGCAACCCTTGAGGTACCTATTAATACACATTATCCCGAGTGGATAACACTTGAATCAGGATGACAGAGAGAAACTCATTGTTTCTTAAAGTCATTGATTCGAAAATCTTGAAAATGAAAGAACCCCCCCCACACACACACACACACACACACACACACACACACACACACACACACACACACACACTCATTCCTACTCCCATGTACAGGCAATTTGAAACAACCAGTGAGCCTAATGTCTTTGGATGGTCGGAGGAAACCGGAGTACCCAGAGGAAACCCACGGAAACCCCGCACAGAAAAGGCTTTTTGGCGAGCCTGGGACTCGAACCCAGGTCATTCTTGCTGTGGGGAGGGCCACTTGTAGACGCACAGTTGCCGTCTGACTCCATCCAAGCACAAACAGCAGTATGTATGACAAAGACTATAAATAAATATCACAGATATTGTCTTCAGCATCTGCTAACAATATCCCCACCGTCACCCCACCCCCATCTCAAACCTCCGCTTTCAATCGGTTTCGCTCACACACGTTCATTTATGGTTGTTATTACTGTGTCATGTCGCACGAATTGATAACATGACACGGCTTGTCCGCAGAAATGTTTCCTCACGCTAAAGCAATCTGGAGGTCAACAGCGTCAACTACAGAAAGATGAAACACATGGGAGGGATTTCTGTTCAGGCATTTCAAGTCCTACTTCATGATATCGAATAAATAAACAAATAAACAAATAAATAAATAAATCGAAACACACCAGATAACAATTAGCACCTCTAGTCCTACAGCACATCTGCATCACATCAGCCACACAGCAAATAGATCCATTCATCCCTTTTCTGAACTGCTTAAACCTAATTAGGTCTTGGGAAAGCTGGTGCCTATATCAACCGACCCTGGGCGAGAACAGCGTACGCATTGGACAGCTTGCTACGCCATCGCAGAGCAACATCTGATACATATGCAATATATTTTCATTTCATCATCATCATTTACTGTAACCGCTTAATCCTAATTAGGGTCACGGACAGGCTGGCGCCCATCCCAGCCGACTTCGGGCGAGGGCAGAGTACACCCTGGACAGCTCACCAGACGATCGGAGGGCGGAAACACACTGACGGTTATGCAGCTCTTGGCGAAAGTCATCAATGGTTCTTTTACATGAACCTCCCACCATAGACAGTCAGAGACATGACCGGCCTTTGATAACCTGGTTAGAGCACGGGGGGGGGAGTGACAACCTGTTGGGAGTGGGGTTTGAACCCCCGATCTTAGGATCAGCGATCCAGCTCTATATACCACTAGGAAACTACTGCCCTCTAACATATTTTGATCTTTTGATTTTTATATTCTATTATTTTTCTCCTTTTTTAACTACAGTGCTCCTAAATGCCCAGCTCGCACTCTTTCGGTCATTTGCTCGACTGCTTAATCCTACCAGGATCACGGGGTGTCCGAAGCTTATCTCAGCTCATTCCGGGCGCCGGCAAGATACACCTTCCAACCATTCACATTCACATCCACACCAAGGGGCAAAAGCCGAACATTCATTAGGGGGAACCCAGTGTATCCAGAGGAAACCCACACAAGCACAGAAGCGTCCTCACAAAGCCCAGGACTTGAACCCAAAACCTTCACGCTGTGAGTTGGACAAACTAACCGCTACAACCCCATGCCCTCTCCATACTGACCTTATATTTATATTTATATTTATATTTAAAACGTGTTTATTGATTGCTTCAATCGTCATAAATGATATCGTTATAATAATCTTAATCATGAACTGATAATACAATTATTGTAATTAAATAAAGGGCTGCATGGTGGTGTAGCGGTTAGCGCACTGACCTCACAGCAACAAGGTCCTGGGTTCGAGTCCCAGAGTCAGTGGGGGTATTTCTGTTTGGAATTAAATGTTCTTTCGATGTTCGGGTTTTCTTCATTACGCAGTTTCTTCCGACAGTCCACAGATGTTCACATTAGGCACTCCAGGTGTTCTGGTTCAACCCCCACAATCCAAATGCATCCAGATTATTCATTTATTCATTTTCTATGTCACTAAATCCTAATTAGGATCACAGGGAGGCTAAAGCCTATCTCAGCTGTCTCTGGGTGAAAATGGGGTACAACCTGAGCAGCTCGCCAGGCCATTGCAGGGACTAGCACACACAGAGCCATTCACACTGACGCCTGGGGTGATTCGAAACAGACACTTCGCCTACTGTGCATGTGAAGCGGGCAATGGTGGCCTGGTGGGCAAGGTGCTAGATTACCAATCCTAAGGTTGTGGGTTCAAGCCCCACTTTCCATGGGTTGTCACTGTCCCCCTCAGTGCAGCAAACTGGGTTATCATAGCCTGGCCATGTCTCTCACTGTCTATGGTGTGAGGTTGATGTAAAAGAACCATTGCTGACTTTCGACAAGAGGAGCCGCATAGCTGTCAGTGTGTTTCTGCCCTGTGGTGGTCTGGAAATTTGTCCAGGGTGTACTCTGCCATCGCCCGGAGTCGGCTGTGATGGGTACCAGCCTCCCCACGACCCTAATTAGGATTAAGCGGTTACAGAAAATGATGATGACGAAATGAAAATATATTAAATATTTATCGGATGTTGCTCTACGATGGCCTGGCCGCCTAGAGTTGGCTGAGATGGGTGCCAGACCCCCGTGACCCTAATTAGTACTAAAGAGTTCAGAATGTGAATGGCACCCTTGCTGACTTTCGTCAAGAGTAGACTGCATCGCCATGAGTGTCTTTCTGCCCAGTGATGGCCTGGTGAACTGTCCTCTGCCTTCACCCAGACTCGGCTGAGATGGACATCAGCCTTCCCGTAACCCTAATTTGGATTAAGGAGTTCAGAAAATAAATGAGAAGCTAATCAGACTAATATCATCATGTCGTGCCATTAGTATCATCGTTACCAGACTATGTCTCGTCGACATGAGACGTTTTGAGCTTGCGAGAATTTCAATAACATATAGAGCTCTTCTCAGCTCGTCTTTGCTCTCCAGAGAAAATAACCTACCACTGCGCTATGGATTAGCATTTCAAAATCTTGACGTCACATTGTAAACAACAGTGTAAACACCTGTAATACTATATAGTTGAAATCAATAGGTTGCACAGTAACCGATTGGTACATGGCAGCCCGTGGAAATTAAAGAGGGCGTTCTTAAAGCAGGACAGAGAGACGCTCGCTCGCGCTGACCGACTTTAATCAGCTAATTACAATGATATATGAAGTCTGCTATTCCACGGCTAATAAAGTACAGTATATTTAACATGTGTAAAGTGCTCCCCACGCACCACCTCTGTCTTCATGATTAATGTAAATTTAATTAGGCCCAATGCTAATTAAGCAGTAAATAATGACTGGGTGTGTGTTTGTGCAAACACAACAGCATACCTCGGAGACGGGACTATCAAGAGCCTCAGAGCGGCCCTTCTTTCTTTATTTCTTTCTTTATTTTTCATACCATGTACTTAAGTCATGGCGGTTAAAGCATTATAAAATAAATGACGCAATGTTGCCCAGACCAACCTACTGACTCGTATAACTGCACCAACTGAGGGGGCAACTGACATTGGGTTGGGCGGCACGGTGGTATACTGGTTAGCTATTCTGACTCACAGCAAGGAGATCCATGGGCAGTGGTGGCCTGGTGGTAAAGGTGGGCCTGGTGGTAAAGGTGCTGGATCACTGATCCCAAGGTTGGGGGTTTCAAGCCCCACTCTCAATGAGTTGTCACTGTCCCTCAAGTGCACTGACTGGGTTATCAAAGGCCAGCCATGTCCCTCACTGTCTATGGTGTGATGTTCATGTAAAAGAACCATTGCTGACTTTCGACAAGAGGAGCTACATAGCCGTCAGTGTGTTTCCGTCCTCCAATTGTCTGGTGAGCCATCCAGGGAGTACTTTGGCCTCGCCCGGAGTCGGCTGGGATGGGTGCCAGCCTCCCCGTGACCTTAATTAGGATTAAGTGGTTATAGAAAATGAACAGATGAAGGAGCAAGACGCTCCTGGGTTTGTGGGTTTCCTCTGACAGTATAAACCAGAGGTCACCAACATGGTGCCTGCGGCCACCAGGGCGCCCACAAGGACAACATGAGTCACCCGTGGGCCTGTTCACTGCTATTTTTAGACTCCATAGCGCCATTCTTCATTGAGCTGCATCTAATTTTTTTTTAAATCAAATCAATAGATGAATATTAATAATTATTAATAATAACATACAGTGGTACTTCAACTTACAAAATTAATCCGTTCTGGAAGTGGTTTCGTAACCTGGATTTTTCGTAAGTTGAATCGCATTTTACATGTAAAATTTGTTCCAAGGCCCCCAATACTACCCAATAAACTCTTTAAAAATGATAAAAGTATACCTTTTAAGGCCTCCTTCTGCTTCAATATCGTACTGATGGTAGACGGGTTTGGCCATAATCCTTTGTGATATCACTCAACTGCATGCCATGAGCCCGCTTCTTCTTTTCACTCGCACCGGGAATCACACGTGTGTGTGTGTGTGTGTGTGTGTGTGTGTGTGTGTGTGTGTGTGTGTGTGTGTGTGTGTGTGTGTGTGTGAGTGTGTGTGTGCGTGTGCGTGTGCGTACATGTGTGTGTGTGTGTGTGTGTGTGCGCGCACGTGCGTGTGTTGTCCATGTCTTCTTAGAAGAGTGATAATCTTTCAAATGTTTATGCAAGGTTAAAAGCCTGAGCCAAAAAATAAAGTTGCAATGAGCACACTCGAAAAACACATGAAACAAGCTGCTGTTCAAGGGGGCTGCATCATCCCTCCTAGCCAATGGGAGGCCAGCGGGGTGGGATGTTGGGAGATAGCCAATGGGAGGGAGCTGCGTCATCCCTGCTATCCAATGGGAGGCCAGCGGGGCAAGATGTTTGGAGATAGTCAATGGGAGAGCATTGTTTGAATTTTTGAAATGGCGCTTTTGTAACGTGAACTTGTTTCGTATCCAGAGGCAAAAAAATTAGCAAAATGGTTTTCGTAACTCTAATTAGGATGAAGCGGTTACAGTAAATGAAATGAAATGAAACGAAGTAGCTCTCAGTCTCAAAAAGGTCGGTGACCCCTGGTATAAACTAATGCACACCTGGCTGACCCTAAGTGTGGCGGTGAGTGTGAATGGTTGTGTAAACGTCAGTCCACTGAATGTCTGGCAAGCTGTTTAGGGTGTACACTGCCTTCACGTACGGTTGGCTGGGATATGCTCCAGCACCCTAATAGTGGGATTAATGGTTAGCCAAATGAGTGAGCATGGTGAGGCTGGCGCTCATCCCAGCCGACTCCGGGCGAGGCCAAAGTACACCCTGGATGGCTCACCAGACGATCGGCGGGCGGAAACACGCTGCCGGCTATGCAGCTCCTCTTGTCGAAAGTCAGCAATGGTTCTTTTACATGAACATCCCACCACAGACAGTGAGAAACATGGCTGGCCTTTGATGACCCAGTTCGCTGCACTGTTGGGACAGTAGTGACAGCCTGATGATAGTGGGGCTTGAACCCCCAACCTTAGGATCGTTAACCCAGCACCTTTACCACCGGGCCACCACTGCCCTACATTTCATGATCATTGCTCTTTGTGTTACTGCATCCTCTTTTTTTTTAATCATTTTAGTTTTCTGATTCGTGCCACGAACGTGAACACATTCTTCTTATGAACTCTTACACTATTTTACAGATATCGCTTTTCTCATCCAGACCTTTTAGATCGTTAATTTGAACATTGTTCATGGCATAAGTGACATCACGTATGCCTGATGGTTAGACAGTCCTTTAGTCATCGCTGTGTAACATTTAGGCATTAAGAATAGCATCTGTGTCACTCTGCTGTGATGCAGGAAAGAAAACGGTTTGGTCGTTGATTAATGATACTGACACACGAGCTGCATGTAAGTGGGCACTATGACAAATACACCTATCAATCTCTTCCCAAGCTAATCCCCAGCCATTACTGCAAGCTAAGATCTATCAGATACGCCAAGCAAGCAAGACAGGAGGGTATTTGTGACACGGGTTTCTTCTAGAATTCAGCCATCAAATATTATGCATTGTGTTGCACAATAAAGCAATAAATTGGTCCACGCTCATTCACCAAAATGCTGAATACTACTTACGATGATGGGAGTCTGGCGTTTATTTCAGCCGACACTAGGCAAAGGAAGGCTACACCCTGGACTGCTCACCAGACCATTGCAGAGCTAAACTGATGGCGATTTTAGTACCTGTTATTTGTTTGGGGCAGGTGGTTAGTTGGTGTAGTGGTTAGGGTACTCATGATCAGGAGGTTGTGTGTCGAATCCTAATTAGACCCCCCTCTGTACTAAGACCCCTGGGCAAGGTCTTAACTACAAGTGTGCCTCTGTTCACCCAGCAGTATAAATGGGTACCAGTAAAAATATACTGGGCAGTTAATTTGCGATGGACTAGCATCCCATCCAGGAGAAGTTGAACTCCTGGTTGCTTCACACTATGGAAACCGAGAATAAGCACTGGACTGATGAGCCACTAGGCTCGGGTGTAAAAAAATCCCTATTTGTTTAAAGGGTACCTGTGGTGAGTTAATATTTCTCGGTATTTAAAATAATTAGATATGACATCAGCGGTTTCTTCCGGCAGCATTAGTCCTTGCCTGTTTTCAATATGTGTGCGAGTGTTATGACTCCAGGCGTGCTCAGAGATATGTTGCCTTTCTGTGGCTGTTCCAGTCTGGTAGTGATACGAATACTTGGATTGGTTGGGCTCTGGCACTGACCCGTGCAGCATAATACATTATGGTCCAGTGCTGAGCTGCATAAACAACAAAGTGCAGAAATTGTGGGGAAAAAATATTACTAAGCCAACCGATGACAGGAAAGTCAAGTTGGCAAAATGATAACTGCACAAACCATTTTGGATTTACCATGATGCACACCACAGGCAGCTTCTCATCCTCAGATTCACTAGAATGCGATGTCTCCCTGTCTCCACAGGACCCCGCCAAAGCGTTAACGTCACTGCGGGGTGGGGGGGGTGGGGGGGTGGTAGCTAACCACCACGGTACAGCCCCCACTAGTAGTCCATGGGGGGAATTACCAGTTTCAGGTTTTTATGGTCATTTATTTTAAAATAAATGTCTGAACATGTACATGTAACTATTGTAATTTTTGTTGAGGTACACATTCTTCTTCTGGGATGGTGATGATCCTTCTGCTTTCTGAGTCCTGTGACCTGTCGTGGTGTGCCAATGCTGGATTGAGTTCTCATTTTGGAAGGCCCTCCTTTCTCCTGATGAAGAGCTAAATGGACCCAGATAAGCACTAACAGACTGTGAACATAACTTCACTGCTGGTGATATGGACTTTCCCCCACAATTATTTAGTATAGACAGTTGTATAAACAACCGGACTCCAATTTAAACTATAATGCATTTCTTATATACGTTTTGTATCGTTATGGTTCCACCCAGAACAGGATGGGTTTCCCTTTGGGCCTGGTTCCCCTCAAGGTTTCTTCCACGCATATACTGAGGGAGTTTTTCCTTGCCACTGTCCCTGCAGGTGCCGCTCATTATGGATGTGTTCGGGTAATAGAAAATGTTTAAATTCTCTTATACTTTGTAAACGCCTACTTTTACTGTTTACTGTGTAAAACTGCTTTGCGACAATGTCAGTTATAAAAAGCGCTGCACAAGTAAAACTGAATTAAGTTGAATTAAATAACCATTCACACTCACACTAAGCAAATAAATTGGAACATAAGAGCCTCATATACATGTCTTTGGACTGTGGGAGGAAACCAGAGTACCCAGATGAATCCCACACAAACACAAGGAGGCCATGCAAACACTACATATAGATGCCCTTCCTGAGCCTAGGACTGAAACCCACGACCTTCTTGTTGTAAGACGGATGTGCTAACCACTAGACAGCCATGTCGATCTGCAAACTGTGATTTGATTTCTGAAGAATATGTAAAATTAGAAATACTTTAAATAGCTATGTCATCATCTAGTGTACAAAATATCATTAAAAGATCTCAAGACTCTGGAGAACTCTTCGTGTGCAAAGGACAAGACTGAAATCAATAAAGGATGCCCTGATCTTTGGGCTCTCGGGCAGCACTACATTAAAAAAAAACAGGCATGACTCGGTCATGCAAATCACTGCATGGGTTAAGGAACACCTCCAGAAATCATTATTATTCATTTTATTTATTTATTTATTTATATATATATATATATATATATATATATTTTTTTTTTTTTTTTGGGGGGGGGGGGTTGGGATTGTATGGGGTTTTTAATACAGGGGTTTAAACACCATACATATATTCATATCTAGTCCCAATAACCTACAATATTTGGACACTGGACCATGTGAAGATTTTAATGTTGTAAGAGATGATCTTTCATTGCTTGTATAGAACTTATAATTAACTCAATTATCTGATAATAGCCTGAATGGAGGCTCTAGAGACAGGATGAAGTTGAAATGTGGATATTTATTTACAGTATGGGGCGGGGGGTGAGAAATGTTGTTTGGTGCTGAAAGTGAATCCTGGCTGAGGCAGCACAGGCACAGTGTTAGTCCGATGAGCCATGGGGAAGCTCAAGGCAGTAGTGTGTGTGTGTGTGTGTGTGTGTGTGTGTGTGTGTGTGTGTGTGTGTGTGTGTGTGTGTGTGTGTGTGTGTGTGTGTGTGTGAAGGTGGCAACAGGAGGAATAGAAGCTGGTATTGATAATGGCAGGTACAATTTCTCCAAGCAGACAGAAAAGGAGATAAGCAAATCAGACAAGAGGAAGAGAGAGAGACAGGAAGAATAAAGAAAAAGAATAAAGCTAGGGGTTAAATGCCGGGGATGATGATGATGATGATGATGATGATGATGACGATGATGATGATGATGACGATGACGATGACGGCAACGATGATGATGATGATGATGATGATGATGATGATGATGACGACAATGATGATGATGATGATGATGATGATAACGAGGACGACAACAACAATGATGATGATGATGATGGTGATGATGATGATGAAGACGAGGACGACAACAACAATGATGATGATGATGATGATGATGATGATGATGACGAGGACGACAACAACGATGATGATGATGATGATGATGATGATGATGATAACAACGTTGATCATAATAATGATTAAGTGCTGTCAATCAGTGAGAAGCGTTCACAGATCACATGTGTCTGTGCAAGAAACACCACACACACACACACACACACACACACACACACACATACAGGGCTCAGCAGAGCATCACAGGGCCAAGATGTACACAAAACAATCCATCCACACCGAAGACATTTCAGTACAGCCATTAAATCCTAATGTGCATGCCTTGGGACTGTGAGAGAAAACCAAGAAAAAAGAGGAAATCTAAAAAAGGAAATATGCAGCCACCACACAGAAAGGCTTGAGACTAGCCCGGGACTGGTACCCAGTACCGTACTTTCTGTGAGGTAGACATGCTAACCAATAAAGCATTGTGCCACCCGAACTTATAAAATTCATCCTTCATTCATTTACTTTTTCATCCAATTATTCCTAATTAGGGACTGGTGGTGGGAAGGCTAGGGCCCATCTCAACCGACTCTGTGAGAATGCGGTACACACACTGAACAGCTCGCCAAACCATTGCAGGGCAACACACGTACAACCATTCACACTCACACCTAGGGGTGATTTGGAACAGCCACTCAGCACTTGAGGGAACCCATGCAACCACGGAGAGCATCCAAACTCCCGAGGGAGACAGCCCATGACGGGGAATCAAACCTGGGACCTTTTTGGCTGTGAGATGGACATGCAACCCCCCTCCCCAAATTAAAATAAAGGATGGATGGTGAAATGTGGTCAAAGGTTGCTGCAGGTGTTTAAAGTATCTTCATGTCTCTGTCCAGTCAGTCACTTGAGAGATGAAGAATTAATAAGCGAGTGGTGATGTCAGTCTGAGTATCAGTGCTCTCTTGTCTACAAATCCATATCACGCGAGCGTGTTGGTGACACGACATTAAACTCGAAACACGACTGTTCAGCACTGGTGTGCGATTAAACACGGCTGGTGATTACATTTAAAATGACTTGGAAATGTATGTTTTAAATAAAGCACGTCTGAAAATGGCTAAATGGTTCAGTATGCTTCAAATGAAGGGCAGCAATTCAATAAAGCCAGAGGTTTTATTTAATTAAATATGTAGCGCCAGAATTCAATTAAGTAATAATAACGATTTCGCAATAACGAGTGATATGTGTAAGACATCCAAACTCATTCTAACTTGAATAGCTCTCTTTTTTCAATGATACACCTCGAGGTAGGAGCAAAGGGTGAGAACATGTAATGAGACCTGAGTATCACAAAGTACTGTAATGCAAGTCCTTTATACCAACATGCTAACATGAGCTAACTGGCTAAAATTGAGCTAAAGACAGACAAATTGAGGGTGTTCTGTCCCAATCTTTTATATTCCTGAAACCAAATTACAACCCCTGGCAAAAATGACGGAATGACCAATCTCGGAGGATGTTCATTCACTTGTTTAATTTTGCATTAAAAAAAGCAAATCATAGACGTGACACAAAACTGAAGTCATTTCAAAGAGTAACTTTCTGGCTTTAAGAAACACTGAAAAAAATCAAGAAAAATAAATGTGGTAGTCAGTAACAGTTACTTTTTAAGACCAAGCATGGGGCATAAACTATTATATATAATATTATATAATCACTCAATGGTGAGGAAGAAATTATGGAATCACCCTGCAAATTTCCTTTCCAAAAACAAAAACCTCCATGGACATCCTCCGAGACTGGTTATTCCATAACTTTTTGCCAGGGGTTTTACACAGGAGGAATAACAAAGCAAAATCTCATTTACTTATTATCTGCAACAATTTACCAAAGAAAAGATAGTTAAGTGGGCAGTGGTGGCCTGGTGGTAAAGGTGCTGGATTCAAGCACTCTCAGCAGGTTGTCACTGTCCCCCCAGTGCACTAACTGGGTTATCAAAGGCCAGCCATGTCTCTCACTGTCTATGGTGAGAGATTCATGTAAAAAAAACATTGCTGACCTTCATCAAGAGTAGCTGTATAGCCGTCAGCGTGTTTCTGCTCTGCGATGGCCTAGCAAGCGTACATACGTGATTCGGGTGCTTTGTATTTCATTTATTTCAACAATGAAATTCCAGGTAGAAATGCACTATAAGAACAGAAACTGTAACAGTATTGGCGAATACTTTGGCCTATGTCATGTATTGTAAGTAAGGATGCATGCAGAGATCCCTGGGCATCTATTATTATGTCTCTAGAACTGTGATAATAATGCAGCGGACATGTAGAAACTAATTTATTGACATTAAAAGTTCAAAAAACGCGGAAAATTAATAAAGCTAATGTCTCCATGTACAGTGGTACCTCACCTTACGATAGTTCCAACAAATGAAAAATCCAAGTTACGAAAAACATTTTCCAAAATTTTTTGTCTCTGTATACGAAACAAGTTCTCCTTACGAAAATCGCCAAACACCCCATTCAAACATTCAAATGCGCCATTCAAACATTAAAATGCGCCATTCAAACATTCAAACATTCAAACAATGCACAATGCTCTCCCATTGGCTATCTTCCAACATCCCGCCCCACTGGCCTACCATTGGGTAGCAGGGATGACCCAGCTCCCTACCATTGGCTATTATGGAGCACCCATAATGCTTTTCATGTAAAGGCAGAGTTACTGTTGTTTCATGAGTTTTTCGATTGTGCTCATTGCAACAAGCTCAGGCTTTTAACCTTGTATAAACATTTGTAAGATTATAACTCTGCTAAGAAGAAATGGTCAACACACACCTGCACACACACACACACAAGTGCGCACGCACACACACACGCACACACACACACACACACACACACACACACACACACACACACACACACACACACACACACACACATAAACACACACACACACACACACACACACACACATGTGATTCCCAGTGCGAGTGAAAAGAAGAAGCGGGCTTGTGGCATGTGGTTGAGTGATATCACAAAGGAATATGGCCAAACCCGTCTGCCGTCTGTACAATATTGAAGCAAAGGGAAGCGTTAAAAGGTATACTTTATCATTTTTAAAGGGTCCAGGGGTAGTTTTAGGGGCCTTGGAACGAATCACACGTTTTACATGTAAAATGCGGTTCAATTTACGAAAAATCCAGGTTCCGAAACCACTTCCGGAACGTATTAATTTCGTAAGGTGAGGTACCACTGTATGTGAAAAATGTTATTTGACAAGTTCTCATCAAGGGATCCATTCCGTAGTAAATAGCCAGCAAACCCAGCTCTAAAGCTTAGTGTCTTTTATCCACTTGGTTTTCATCCTGTTTTGGTTGTGCGTCTATTTACAATAACAATAACCAGAGGAACTATTTTGCGTGTGACTGATAATGTGGCAATGCTACACTGATTTGTTGAAAGCGGAAAAGTCGAAGCTCAAGTGTTAAGAAATAGAAAAAGGCGTATAGTGAAGAAAAATGGTAATATCATGGCACCCAGTGCAGGGGTCATTGAGTCTCGCGTACAGGAGTAAGCAAATGGTTTCAGAAGACATTGTAGCCGATTTTATTTTATTTGCAAGAGATTGCACTGTATTCGGTGGTGTAGTAGTCAGCATTTCCCCTCACATCTAGAAGGTCTGGAGTTCAAGCCGTATACTTGGTGATGCTGTTTCTATCTGGAGTTGCATGATGCATGTTCTCCCTGCACTTTCATGGGTGTTCTCTGGGTGGCCCTGTTTCCTCCGACAATCCAAAGACATGCACATTGGACTAACTGGGGGTTGCAAATTGTCTCTAGGCAAGTGATGTAGTTGTTAGCACATCTGCCCGTCAGGAAGAAGGCCTGGGTTTGATCCCCAGCTTGGGCATCATTGTGTGGAGTTTGCATGTTCTCCTCTTGCTTGCGTAGGTTTCCTTCCACAGTCAAAAAACAAAAAACAAAAACAACAACAAAAAACTAACATGTACAGTAGCAGTAGGCTAACTGGCTATTCCAATTCACTCCTGGGTGTGAATGTGTGTGTGTGTTAATGGTTGTGTGAGTGCTGGCTCTGTGATGGTCTGGCAAGCTGTCATGAGTGTACCTTTCCTCACACAGAGTGGTTGAAATGGACGCCAGCCTCCCCACGACCCTAATTAAGATTAGGTAAGGTAAAGTCCTGTAGGCCTGTTACACCCGAGCCTAGTGGCTCATCTGGCCGGTGCTTATCCCCGGTTTCCATAGCGTGAAGCAACTAGGAGTTCAACTCCTCCCGGATGAGACGCAAGTCCATCGCAGGTTACCTTCCCAGTATATTTTTACTGGTACCCATTTATACCGCTGGGTGAACAGAGGCACACTTGTGGTTAAGACCTTGCCCAGGGATCCTCGCAGAGTGGGGGCCTAACTGGGATTTGAACACACAACCTCCTGATCATGAGTCCGGCACCCTAACCACTACACCATCGAACCCACTAATTAGAACTAAATGTTGGAAAATGAATGAAGAAAATTGCCCCTAGGGGAGTGAATGGTTGTATATGTGTTTGCTCTCTAATGGTCTGGCAAACTGTTTTGCTTGCACCCCGACTTTACCACCCAAGAGTCAGCTGAGATCGGCTCCAGCTTCCCTGTGTCCGAATAGGCGAGAGCAGCTTGACAAGTGAGTGAGTGAGAAGTGAAAGGACACTGTATTTCATATTTTTTGAATATACTTCGGAAGTGAATGAGCCCCTTTAAATTACCAGCATCCCTCTTGTGGAAAAGCAGATTCTCTGACGCTAACTTCATGCTTTATAAAAAAAAAAAAAAAAAAAAAAAATCCACCTTGCTCCTGCAGGACTAAAAGCATGAGCGATCAGCGGCGAATACCAATGGCCTCATTATTTATCGCCGCACAATGTAGCTGGAAATTGCTTCTTTCAGGTTTTGTTTGCGCTGGCAATTACAATAAACTCTCTGCTTGACATGTTGTTTGCACAGATGTAGAGCATTAATAAACATGAGCGCTAATCTGAATTATTGTACTGCTCGCCGTAATACTGACAGTGGATTTTTCTCGCTTTTGACGGCAAAGTAGCGATGAGCAATGGGAGACAGTCAGGTTCCTTGGGAGAGAGCAGAGGTGCACGGCCTTATCACACGCAAAATCCTTTCATTAAACTCTAGCCGAGGACTTGGGCCCCACTGGTATTTTCCATGTTCCTGTTCTGAAGGTTTCAACTCTAATCACACACGTACAACATCGCCGCTCACAAACTCACTTAGTGGAGTGACATTTGCTTAGCAGTCGTCCGTCAAGGTAAGAACACGAATACACAGATTTAGCAAGGTCGGAGTTATCTCAGGGCAGAGTGGCGTAGCACATCAGCCTCTCAGTAAGAAGATCCTGGAGTCTGAATCTCAGGTGTTTCTATGTGGAGTTCGTATGCATGGTTTTCCTTCAGGGTCTCCAGTTTCCTCACAGTCCAAAGGCATGCACAGTAAGCTAACCGGCTGTTCCAAATTGCCACTGGGTGTAAGTGTGAGTGTGAATGGTTGTGTGTTGGAAGTTTGACGGGCTCTTCAGGGTGTACCCTGGCTTGATCTGGTGTCGATTGAGATAGGCTCCACCCTCCATGAGATCCCGATCACATAGTTATCTCACAGCTAAACTTGTGGCTCTCTTATGCCAACATAAGAAGCGATGGGGACCATGATCTGGTTGTTAGTGAACTCATGGGTCGTGCTACAATAAGTTGGTCATTTTCTTGACCAACAGTAAAAACATCTTGTAAACCAATTGTCACCCACCGAGGGTCCATACAAGGACTTACATTGCCATTCTTTTCCCATTCTGACCTTATCGAGAAGCAGAGAAAATACACCTCACCTTACGATAATCCCAGCAAACAAAAAAATCCAGGTTACAAAAACATTTTCCAATTATTTTTGTCTCTGTATACGTAACAAGTTCTTACGAAATGCACCAAACGCACCATTCAAACATTCAAACAATGCATGAGCTGCTCTCCCATTGACTATCTTCCAACATCGCGCCCCGCTGGCCTCCCATTGGCTAGGCGGGATGACGCAGCTCCTTTGAGCAGCAGCTTGTTTCATGAGTTTTTTGAGTGTGCTCATTGCAACCTTATTTTTTGGTTCAGGCTTTTAACCTTGCATAAACATTTGTAAAATTATAACTCTGCGAAGAAGAAATGGTCAACACACGCACGAACACACACACACACACACACACACACACACACACACACACACACGTGATTCCCGGTACGAATGAAAAGAAGAAGCGGGCTCGTGGCATGCGGTTGAGTGATAGCGCAAAGGAATACGGCCAAACCCGTCTACCATCGGTACGATATTAAAACAGAAGGAGGAGATTGGGGGCCTTGGAACAAATCACGTGTTTTACATGTAAAATGCGGTTCAACTTATGAAATATCCAGGTTACGAAATCACTTCCGGAATGGATTAATTTCGTAAATTGAGGTACCACTGTATGTTAAATATGAACTGAGTGCAAAATTTAGGTGAAAAAAACAAAACAAAACAACAACAACAATGAAATGCTGGGATTTCTCGGCCCAGACTGAGCAGAGAGGTGAAGTTAAGACGTAGCTTATTTAATTCATCTCAGGTGCCGTTGCCCTTTTTCTGAACAATGAGTCTTCATACATGTGTATGTGATGGCTTTGGTAATGTGACAACGGCACTTCTGGTTTGCCAGCGAATAGCGTCTTGTGGTATTTGTAAGAACAGCCTACTGTGCATGTTTTTGGTCTGTAGGAGGACACTGGAGTACCCGGAGGAAACATACATAAGAAAGAGGAGAACATGCAAACTTCACACAGAAGCTCCTGAGCCTGGGAATCAAACCCTGGCCGTCTTGCTGTGAGGTAGACGTGCTGACCATCGTACCTCCCATTACTTATTCATCCCTTCATTTTCAGAATTGATTTATCCTAATTAGGGTCACAGGGAGGCTGGCATCCATCTCAGCTGGCTCTGGGCGAGGGCACAGTGCACCCTGGGCAGTTCACCATCATCGCAGGGCAGAAACATGCTGACGGCTATGCAGCTAATCTTGATGAAGGTCAGAAATGGTTCTTTTACCTCACACCATAGACAGTGAGAGACATGACTAGCCTTTGATAACCCAGTTAGTGCACTGGGGGACACCCATTATTATTATTATTATTATTATTATTATTATTATTTAGATAGCATAAACATTGTATTTTTATTGCTTACCATGAGGAAACTAAATTGTAATTGATGTCTTTTAAAAGATTAAATGGTGTATGGAATGTATGATGTTTATGAAACATACCCTGTAATTAATTACTAATTAACGTGGATTGAACATGCTGTATTATATGAGGAGTGAGTGACTTGTCCCATAAGTGTCCCATTAATTGCTGGGCTGGTGTTAGAGTTGGTTATTAGCCTTTAGTATATCTCCCAAATTCTGTAATAGTTCATATTTACAGAAGCGTACATATGCTAGCTGCCATAACATTAAAACCATTAACAAAAGAAGTGAATAATATAATGATGTATCGGATCTGTTTCTGACCGGGCCATTTGGTTTCTATATTACTAAAGCTAGAGTTTGGTCCGCATTGGTAACAACAATAGGCAAATTCGTTTCTGGTGAAATTTGGAGTCCACCAAGGCTGTCCTTAGTCACCAATTTTGTTCATAATTTTTATGGACAGAATTTCTAGTCTCAGCCGTGGCATTGAGGGGTTCAGGTTTGATGGTCATTGGATCTCATCTCTGCTTTTTGTGTCTGATGTTGTTCTCTTGGCTTCATCAATCCAGGACCTCCATCCATCATTGGAGTGATTTGCAGCTGAACTGCGAATCAGCCGGATGAAAATCAGCACCTGCAAGTCCGAGTCTGTGGTTCATTGCCATAGAAGAGTTTAATGCACCCTCCAGGTTGGGAATGAGGTCCTGCCCAAAGTGGGGGACTTTAAGTATCTCGGGGTCTTGTTCATGAGTAAGGTAAGGATGGAATGACAGGCAGATCATTGCAGCCTCTGCTGTAAAGCGGAGCCTGTACCGGTTTGTTGTGGCAAAGATTGAGCTGAGCCGCAAGGCAAAGCTCTCAATTTGCTAGTCGATCAACGTTCCAACCCTCGCCTATGGTCACGCGGTTTGGGTAGTGACCAAAAAAGCAAGATTGCAGATACAAGCAGCTGAAATGAGCTTCCCTCGCCAGGTGGTGGGGCTCTCCCTGAGTGATCGGGTGAAGTTCAGCCATCCGGGGAGAGCTCAGCGTAGAACCGCTACTCCTCCGCATTGAGAGGGGCCAGTTGAGATGGCTCAGGCATCTGGTTAAAATGCCCCTGAACGCCTCATCTGTAACAGAAAACATTTAAATTGCACCAATGTGCCTGAAATTAAAAAAAAAAAAAAAAAAAAAAAAAATCCTTATTTAAACTCATTCAACTTATTTATGTCTTAATATTTCCGTCTCTCTCCACCTTTCTCTTTGTTCCGGGTTGTTTCTTGAGAAGTTGTTTACTGCACTTTATGCCGTTTGCTCGTGCGAAAAACCGCTACACCATAGCTCAGCAATGAGAACGCCACTGCCAACTAGTGGAGTGGAGGTGTAATTACACTCAATTCTCATACACAATTACAGAAAAGCATGTTCCTCAGGGTCATATGAGCTCCACCGGCATCACACTGCGCCCCCCTGGCATCATACCGCACTTCCCTCCCCAAGGGGGGTGCGCCCCACTATTTGAAAAGCACTGACTTAGGGGCAATTTGATACAGCCAATGATCTTAATATGCACATCTTTGGACTGTGGGAGTGAACCGGAGTACCTGGAGGAAACCCACACAAGCACGGGGAGAGCATGCAAACCCCATACAAAAAGCCATGGAATTGAACCCAGGCCATTTTATTTCTATTAAATCATGGGAAGAAATATAAATCAGCATATTATTTACATTAGGAAACAAACTTTCATGAATGGAAGCCACTGTCAATCTGAAAGTGCATGTGTGGTTAAGACATGATTGTGTTTCCTGTGCACACATTACACATTATTTCTTATCATCCAACTACTGCAATTAACACTCAGA
>CM045730.1:10020000-10042500 GCA_024760905.1 Plotosus lineatus | reverse complement strand
ACATCCCCAGTCAAGGTAAGCAGCTCCCCACCTCCACCGTAAACAGTGTTTGTGAAGAACTGCTTCCCCCTCCTGAGGCGTCGGATGGTGGCCCAGAACCTTTTTGAGGCCAACCGATAATCACTCTCCAGGCCCTCACCGAAGTCCTCCCACGCCCGTGATTTTGCATCTGCGACAGCCTCGGCTGCAGCACGTTTGGCCTGCCGGTACCCGTTTGCTGCCTCAGGAGTCCCACAGGCTAATAAAACCCGATAGGCCTCCTTCTTCAGCTGGACGGCCCCCTTCACCGCAGGTGTCCACCACCGGGTTCGGGGATTATCACCACGACAAGCACCGACGACCTTACGGCCACAGCTATGGGCTGCCGCCTCAGCAATGGAGGCACGAAACATGGCCCATTTGGATTCCACCAGGCCACCACTGCTGTATTTATTTATTTAGTTTTCAGATCAGACAGGGTAGAGACCAGACTCACTCATCAAAAAAAAAAAAAAAAAAAAAAAATCAATCCCTGAAGGTTTGCAAAAAGCTTATCTTAGCCAACATTGGATAAAGACAGAGTACACCCAGAACAGATCAAGAGACTATTGCAGAATCAACACACACACACACACACACACACACACACACACACACACACACACCTATTCACACCAAAGGCAATCTGGAACTATTAGCCTAATGTGCATGTATTTGGACTTTCAGAGGAAATCCACACAAGCACATGAAGAACATTGAACTTCACACAGAAATGCCCTCACTGAGCCCAGGACTTGAACCCGAGACCTTCTTGCTGTTAGGTGCACGTGGTAATGAAAACCATACTGCATTCTTTTCCTCTGGTGAGAAAGAACAAAGTACAATGACAACCCGTTATTATTTGGATCATTGGACGGATCTTTTGGACACAGCTACACTTACAGCATTGTTTTCCTCAGATATGGTAGAGTCAGGGTGTTTGGCCATTCTGAGATCACATGGACTGTCCAAGGACATGAGTTTCTGAGTTAGACCATCTGAACTCCTGACTCACCAACTCACTCACTTACTCATCTACCAGACCTCTTATTCCTAGTAGGGTCACAGGGAGGCTGGAGCTGATCTCAGTCAATGCTCGGCAGGGTCAGCCTGAACAGCTCGTGAGACCATCTTGAGGCCAACATCTACACAACCATTAACACTCACACTCATATCTAGGGGCAACATGCAACAGCCTAGCAACAGCCATTCGCCTAATGCATGTCTTTTGGACTGTCAGAGGAAAATTAAGTACCCACAGGAAACTCAATGCAGCACCTTGAGCGAGTCAAGAGACCATCACAGGGCAAGCACACTTTACCATTTGCACTCACATCCACATCTAGGGGCAATTCGGAATAGCCAGTTATCCTAACGCGCATGCGTTTGGACTGTCAGAGGAAACCGAAGAAAGCACTGAGTGACAATGGAAACGTCACTTAGAACTTCCGTAGCCAAGTCCAGGAACCCGGTACCATTTTGTTGTGAGGTGGACCTGCTTCTTCCTCCACCACCGTGCCACCAAGCTCCTGCACCCAGCACCCATCTCATTGATTAATAATGTTGTACCAGTGAACTCACAGGTACACTGATGTAGCACTTGGTGCCACCATGCTGCTCATGTTTGAATACACTGACTTCTCCAGCATTGTTAAAATAGAATGTCATATCAGATATTGTTATCATAATGAGTTTCACTTCAAATCTACTAGAATAACCCCAACGTTGCACGTCTAATGGCATGAGCTCAACTCAGAAGCCTATCATGCTGTACATTTTTTCCTTTCTCCTCCCCCCACCCCTCCGTTTCTCACTTATATTGTAATAATTGTCGGCGGCTGTTCAGCAGTCACAATGCTAAGTGTAATCAAAGGCCTGACAAAAGGCTCCTTTCATGCTGTGGCTGGTCTTATGTACATTATTATATGTTTCCATTTCACTTACATGTCTTAAAATCAGCCTCTCCAGTGCCTTAATTTTGCACTGAATAAGATCTCAGTGATCAAAGTTGTCGGGAGTCTTTGTGATTCCACGAATTGCCGTCCATCCTTCTCTTATGCCTTTTGAACATCTTAGGTTTCTTTAAAAGAGAAGAGACAGAGTGAGTGAGTGTGTGCGAGAGAGGGGGAGGGGAGGGGGAGGTGGTGACTTCTCCTGCATTCCTCTTGTCGATATTCTCACTGCTGTGTGCGTGTTAAGCCCGGCGCTGGATCCCGTGTAAAATTCTCTTTTTAGTATGGGAGGCACGTGACTGAGGGGTAGAAATGAAAATGTACAGTAGGACTGATGTTCTGGCTTGTTCGTTGAAGTAGTTTCATATAGTCATGATGCAGTGATGTGAGTATTTTGGAAAATTATCAGAAATACTTTCCTGGATATTGTATTGGTGACATTGTCCAATGTTGAAAAAGAGTTTTCGCCGGGGTACGCCCGGTTTCTTCTGACAGTCCAAAGGCATCGCACATTAGGCTAAATATGGGGTTACACTGGTGGATGATGTCCGTGATTGCCATGATTTGAGAGAAATGTGAGGAGCGTGGGGTTTGTGGGCTTGAATCTTGATGATGTGAAGGGAACTCAGTGGATTCATGATAACCTGAAGGGAACTTGGATACATGATGATCTGAAGGGAACTTGGTGCATTCATGATGATCGTAAATTAACTTGGTGGAAACATAATGAGATTAAGAAAACTTGGTGGATTCGCCATGCTCTTAAAGGAACTTGATGGATACATAATGGGCTTGCAGGAACTTGGTTGATTCATGGTGAACTTAAGGGAACTTAGTGAATGCACGGTGATCTTAAAGGGATTTGGTGGATACATGAAGATCTGTTGGGAACTTGGCACATTCATGATGATCTTAAATTAACTTGTTGGATTCATGATGATCTTAAGGGAACTTGGTGGACTCATTATGATCTTGAGGGAACTTGGTAGGATGACGATAATCTTAAAGGATCTCGATGGATGTATGCTGATCTTGAGGAAACTTGGTGGATACATGGTGATCTTCAGGGAACTTGGTGGATAGGTGATCTTAAACGAACTTGGTTGATACATGAAGATCTGATGGGAACTTGGTGCATTCATGATGAATTAACGTCATAGATACCTGACGATCTTAAAGGAAGTCGATGGATTCGTGATGGTCTTAAAGGAGCTTGGTGGATTCATGATGATCTTAAGGGAACCTGGTGGATACAGAATGATCTTTAACAAACTTGGTGGATACATGATTAGCTTAAAGGAACTTGGTGGATATATGATGAGCTTAAGGAAACCTGGTGAATTCATGATGATCTTAAGGAAATGTGATGCATACATGGTGATCTTAAAGGAAGTTGCTGGATTCGAGATGATCTTGCTGAACATTGCAAAATGTTTTAATGTTAAAACCTTTGTGACAACCTTTAGGATTTATTATGATTTGATGCCAACCATGATCGATTTTTTTTTTTCTTTTTGTGTTGATATTGCGGACAGCAAGTGTGTAAATACAGTGCCTTTTAAAAATTACATCGAGGTATAAGAGTGAACGTGATGGTTGTGTCTGTGTTGGCCCTGTGATCGTCTGGTGAACTATTCAAGGTCTACAACGTCTTCACCCAGTGTCGGCTGAAATAAACTCCAGCCTCCAATGTGACCCTAGAAGAATTAAACGATCAGGCAAATGATGAGTAAGTGATTATTGCATTTTTGTAAAGTTGCCACATGGCAGAAAACTGGCAATGCATCTACAGAGGACATTAAGCTCTCAAACAGTATAACATTACCAATCACGAGGGAGGAAAGGCCATCACCACACCAGAGGGTGTTAATGGGTGTTATTGTCATGCTCGAAATAGACGTACACACCCACTGTTATTCCTTCCACTCCTGTAAAATTTTAATTAATGGCTGGGGGTTGATGACTTTTCATAGAATTTTGTACATTAGAGCGGTGTGATAAAAAAGAAAACTACATTCGATTAATTCCACCTATATTCAGTATTTACTCTGCAGCAGAACTTGGTCACATCACTCCTATATATATATATATATATATATATATATATAATATTGTGGAAGCTTATATAGCGCAATTGCATACATGTGTATGCTCAATGAGTATCAGACCCCAGCACTCCCTGCGCTCCGGGTACCCGTCGCCACTGTACGGCACCAGTTGTTGCGTTGTTCTATCCTTTTGATGCTGCGCACCAAGCAGGAAGCAACAACTCCCAAATTTTAACATCTCATGGTATAACACAGCCAAATTCGAACGCCGACCTTCCAGAGGATAAAACAGGTGCTCTACCAACTGAGCTAAAGCTCTAGTAATATATATATATATATATATATATATATATATATATATATATATATATATATATATATATATATATATATATATATATATATATATATATATATATATATATATATATATAGGATTTTCTGAGTAGATCCTTCCGTAGGAGAGTGCTCAATTCTTTTTGGTAGAGCAAATAACAAAAATAAAAGGACAGGACAAAGACCTTTATTGAAACTCCATTTATCACTACAGATCTGTTTCGAGGGGTGGTGAAATCATTCTCTCTCTTCAGGTGATTATAGAATCTTTTCTATTATCTTTTATCTATTATCTTCTATAATCACCTGAAGAGAGAGGATGGTTTCACCACCCCTCGAAACAGATCTGTAGTGATAAATGGAGTTTCAATAGAAAGTCTTTGTCCTGTCCTTTTATTTATTTATATGTATATACATATATATATATATATATATACACCATTATATAATATATATTCCGACGTGATAAGCGCCCAGGGCACATTAAAAAAAAAAATGGAGTTGGTGGGCGCTTATTAAAATGTTACCAATATAGTGGAACGTTAGTGCTTATTACCATAGAGGTGGGAAACATGAATAATAACCGAACAATTAAAGAGTTTTACTGGTATTTGTGTTATTCCTTTTTTGCTATCAACCAAATTACTTACATGAAAGCTGAAAACAAACAGAAAACAGCATACAGGACAGTAATTTAAAAAAAAAAAAAAAAAAAAAAAAAGGCCCTTTAATTTTTTCTCCTGGTGCTGTTCCTTTAAATATTTTTCCACAATGTAAAATCGAGCCAATAAACAGCCAATAAACATGAAGGGCAACTTTAGCAAATTTCACGTTGAACCAATCAACACAAAGGTCAACTTGAGCACATGGCCAGGAATGTGCTTAAATTTATGAAGTTAGTGAGCAGGAGAATCAGGTGAAAAATACTCGTCATCGCTTTCTGATAGGTCCATATCTGGCTCATCGCTTCATTCATTCAGAGCATCCGATAGTTTTGCTGTAGCAGTTTCTAATGGTTCATCGGTTGTTGGACATTTACCGAGAGAACACAGCAACTTTTCCTGGTTTTTAAAGCACGGCGGAACAATCAAATGTGTTGTTACTGATGAACATTATAGACATTCCCCAGTGGTACGGGATCTTGAAAAACCGTGTAAACTCACTTTTACAGGCAGTGAACGCATCATTTTACCATTACAGAGACTGATCCAATAAAATTGATAAGTTTGATCTACAAATTTGTTCCCAGTACACATGAGCGGCTATTAGACCTAAGATAAGGCCTTCCCGCAAATCGAGATAATCCACGAAGTCTGTACCCGGCAGTAAAACCCCATGTATGACGTCACATGCGCGAATGAGCAGCCGGCAGTAAAATACTATGTATTTATTACATGCACTAAAATATGCTTCTTAAACACATTCTACAGACAGTCTGACTCATTAATACAGTATTAATGTAGTAAAATGTAGTCATGATTAAGAAAAACTTTTTAATTTTGTACTGTGATATTTAGTAATAAAATATATAAACATTATACAGCATATATACTGTTGTAAAGCACTCGTTATAAAAAGTCTTTTTCAATTATTATTCCAGTACAGTACCTCAGTTAATTCTGAGAATGTTTGTGTGTGAGATTTTATGTTCTGTAGCATGTGTAACAAACGATACCAAAAGGATCAACTTTATTACGCTTCATGTCCTTTTACATTGAACTTGGAGTGACGTCTTGGAGTGACGTGTCCAAGGCTGCCTAGAGGGCAACATCGCGGAGTTCTCAGAGTCAAATTGTTCCTTGTTCGTTTTAATTTGTTTTATTTGTTTGTTGATGTTTTGCACCATGCTCATTTATGATCGGTCGACCCCACGACAGCTATGAGCAGCTTCAGCTTCCGGCAACTAAGCACGCAACAACTTCTATCTTGAGCTGCAATGCTATGCTATGCTATGCTATCATTAAGCTCAGGCAGAGTGCTCAGATTCCCTGGGGCTTGGTTAGCACTTCCGGCCATACTGCTTTAAAATGTTCAGTCCCTGCGAAACAAGATGGATGAGCTTCATGCTCAGATTGCAGCGCAGAGGGATCTACAGGACTGTGTTTCTGTGAAACATGGCTCGAGGAGAGTACACCCGGATAAGGCGATTATACCAGCCGGCTACACGGCCTTCATCCCCTGCAATCCCAAGCGTCGGAGTCGTCGTTTGGCCCCTTCCCACCTGGACTTCATTGTTAGCTGGGATGCGGCTCGCTGCCTACCATAGCATGTTAGCTCTGCTTAGTTATACACGCCCGAAGATACTCCGATCTTATAGCTGTTGTAGAGTCGACCGGTCGTAGACGAGCATAGTGCAAAACATGAACAAACAAAACAACAAATAAAACATTTAAAACAAACAAAGAAACAATTTGACTCTGAGAACTCCACGACGTCGCCCTCTGGGCAGCGCCATCCTGGAGACGTCACGCCAACTTCAATGTAAAAGGACATGAAGAGCACTGTAAGAACGTTTATCCTTTTGGTATCGTTTGTTAAACATGCTACAGAACATAAAATCTCAAGCAAAAACATGAACTTAGGTACTGTACTGGGATAATAATTGAAAAAGATTTTAATACAACAGTTCAGAAAAAAACGTCGTTTCTCAGGAGAAAGTCTTATTTCTTCAGAAGAGACATCCAGCGTTTTCTATCGCTTAGCCAGAGAAGATGCATAGCCTTTGAGTGCTATCATAGAGTTTAACTGGTAATTAAAACACACAAAAAAAAGGCTCATTGACAACTAGTGCGCGAATGAGGGAAAAAGGGGCGGGGCATCAGCTCAACCAATCAGGAGAAAGGAGGATATCCATTGGCTAAATTTGAATCAAACCATGGGTGCAAAACTGCGGATAGTCAAGTGCCGACTGTGTGTGTGTGTGTGTGTGTGTGTGTGTGTGTGTGTGTGTGTGTGTGTGTGTGTGTATATATATATATATATATATATATATATATATATATATATATATATATATATATATATATATATATATATATATATATATATATATATGTGTATATATGTATATATATGTATATATATATATATATATATATATGTATATATGTATATATTCTTCTTCTTCTTCTTTTACTTTCGGCTGCTCCCTTCAGGGGTCGCCACAGCAATTCATCCGCCTCCACCTCACCCTGTCCTCCGCATCTTCTTTTCTGACTCCAACGACCTTCATGTCTTCCTTCACCACATCCATAAATCTCTTCTTCGGTCTTCCTCGAGGCCTTCTGCCTGGTAGTTCCAACCTCAGCATCCTACTGCCAATATACTCACTATCCCTCCTCTGTACATGTCCAAACCATCTCAATCTAGCCTCTCTGACTTTGTCTCCAAAACATCTTACGTGGGCTGTCCCTCTGATATACTCATTTCTGATCCTATCCATCCTCGTTACTCCCAGGGAGAACCTCAACATTTTCATCTCCGCTACCTCCAGCTCTGCCTCCTGCCTTTTCCTCAGCGCCACTGTTTCTAAGCCATACAACATCACTGGCCTCACCACCATCTTGTACACTTTTCCCTTCATTCTTGCTGACACTCTCCTATCGCACATCACACCGGATACTTTTCTCCAACCATTCCAGCCTGCCTGCACACGCGTCTTCACCTCTTTTCCACACTCTCCATTGCTCTGGATTGTTGAGCCTAAGTACTTAAAATCCTCCACCTTCGTTATCTCTGCTCCCTGTAACGTCACTGTTCCTCCTGGGTCCTTCTCATTCACACACATGTATTCTGATTTTCTGAGGCTAACCTTCATTCCTCTCCTTTCCAGGGCATACCTCCACCTCTCTAGATTTTCCTGTACTTGTTCTCTGCTCTCACTACAGATCACGATGTCATCTGCAAACATCATAGTCCATGGAGATTCTTGTCTCACCTCGTCTGTCAGCCTGTCCATCACCATAGCAAACAAGAAAAGGCTCAGAGCTGACCCTTGATGCAGTCCCACCTCCACCTTGAATTCGTTGGTCACACCGACAGCACACCTCACCACTGTCTTACATCTCTCATACATGTCCTGCACCACTCTAACATACTTCTCTGCCACTCCAGACTTCCTCATGCAATACCACAGTTCTTCTCTTGGCACCCTGTCATATGCTTTTTCCAGATCCACAAAGGCACAATGTAGCTCCCTCTGACCTTCTCTGTACTTCTCTATTAACATCCTCAAGGCAAACATTGCATCTGTGGTGCTCTTTCTTGGCATGAAACCAAACTGTTGTTCACAAATGCTCACCTCTGCCCTTAGTCTAGCTTCCACTATTCTTTCCCATAACTTCATCGTATGGCTCATCAACTTTATCCCTCTGTAGTTGCTGCAACTCTGCACGTCTCCCTTGTTCTTAAAAATGGGCACCAGCACACTTCTCCTCCACTCCTCCGGCATCTGCTCACTCTCTAGTACCTTGTTGAATGTTCTTGTCAGAAAATCTACTGCTACCTCTCCTAGACACTTCCATACCTCCACAGGTATATCATCAGGACCAACTGCCTTTCCATTCTTCATCCTCTTCAATGCCCTTCTCACTTCACCCTTACTGATCTTTGCTACATCCTGCTCCTCAATGGTTACCTCTTCTACTCTTTTTCTCTCTCATTTTCCTCATTCATCAGCTCTTCAAAGTACTCTTTCCATCTTCCCAGCACACTTCTGTCATTAGTCAATACAGTTCCCTCTCTGTCCTTTATCAATCTAACTTGCTGCACGTCCTTCCCATCTCTATTTCTCTGCTGTGCCAACCTGTATAGATCATTTTCTCCCTCTTTACTATCCAACCTATCATACAAGTCATCATACGCCCTCTGTTTGGCCTTAGCCACTGCTACTTTCGCCTTACGCTGTGTCTCCCTGTACTCCTGTTTACTCTCTTCGGTCCTCTCAATGTCCCACTTCTTCTTGGCTAACCTTTTCCTTTGTACACACTCCTGCACTTCCTCATTCCACCACCAAGTCTCCTTATCTACTTTCCTTCCAGAGGACACACCAAGTACTCTCCTACCTGTGTCCCTGATCACATTTGCTGTGGTTGTCCAGTCATTTGGAAGCACTTCCTGGCCACCCAAAGCCTGTTTCAACTCCTCCTTGAAGACAACATGACACTCTTCCTTTTCAGCTTCCACCACTTTGTCTTCTGCTCTGCCTTTGCCTTTCCACCTTCCTCACCATCAGAGTCATCCTGCACACCACCATCCTATGCTGTTTGGCAACGCTCTCACCCACGATGACTTTGCAGTCACTGACTTCCTTCAAATTACATCGCCTACACAAGATGTAGTCTACCTGTGTGCGCCTACCTCCGCTTTCATAAGTCACCCTATGCTCCTGTTTCTTCTCAAAGAAAGTATTCACCACAGCCATTTCCATCCTTTTTGCAAAATCTATCAACATCTGTCCTTCTGCGTTCCTGTCCTGGATACCAAACCTGCCCATCACTTCCTCGTCCCCTCTGTTGCCTGCCCCAACATGTCCATTGAAGTCTGCACCTATGACCACTCTTTCACCTCTGGCAGTACTCTGCATCACTTCATCTAAGTCACTCCAGAATCTCTCCTTCTCTTCTAGCTCACATCCTGCCTGTGGGGCATAAGCACTAACAACATTGAGCATTACACCTTCAATTTCTAACTTGAGATTCATCACTCTGTCTGACACTCTTTTCACTTTTAGAACATTCCTGACAAACTCCTCCTTCAAGATGACTCCGACTCCATTTCTCTTCCCATCCACACCGTGATAAAATAGCTTAAACCCTGCTCCTAAGCTTTTAGCTTTGCTACCTTTCCACCTGGTCTCCTGAACACACAGTATGTCCACCTTCCTCCTCTGCATCATGTCAACCAGCTCTCTACCTTTTCTGTGCATAGTTCCAACATTCAAAGTCCCCACTCTCAGTCCTAGACTCATGCCTTTCCTCTTCTCTCTCTGCCTACGGACACGCCTCCCACCTCTCCTTCTTCGACCAACAGTAGTCCAATTTCCATCAGCACCCTGTTGATTGACAGCACTGATGGCGGTCGTTGTTAACCCGGGCCTCGACCGATCCGGTATGGAGGTAATACTTTTGATTTGCATAATCAATAATTGCCATTGGTTTTACGTCGGATGCCCTTCCTGACACAACCCTCTGCATTCCTCCGGGCTTGGGACCGGCATGAGGGGGAGAGACACTGGTTAGTGCCCCCCCACCTCATGGCTGCATTATGTATATATGTTTATATATGTATATATATATCCTGTAATTTGTTGTTATGTTATTAACTTACTGTCCCCATCAGACAGTATTGCTCACACCTGCTTTCAAGTGTTTATTAAATATTCTCATTATAATAATGAGAATTTTTCTGCTGATCGGCAAAACTTGACACTGGCTGCATCTAAATACAAATATTTCAATAGTTAAACAAATACAAACACCCAAAGAATAGATAAAATCATCTGTAAAGCAGATAATAATCTCACCTGCTCATGTTTACTGTATAATTTACTCAACAATTTCCACAGATGTTCAATAATTTAAAAAAAAAAAAAAAAAGTTCTGTAGAGAGGTTCTGTCAGCGATATTTTATTTAGAAGAGTAACAAAATGATTCCACATGCCAATGCTATGCAGTGGGCAGGAGGGTGGTGTAGTGCTTCGGACATGCATGTTACACCAAAAAGCTCCCAGGTTCAAGTATTTCTGTGTGGAGTTTGCATGTTTCCTCCATGCTTCCAGGGGTTTCCTCTGGACACTCTGGTTTTCTCCAAAAGTCTAAAGACATGTACAACAGGCTATCCGGCTGTTCTAAATTACCTCTATGTGTGTGTGTGTGTGTGTGTGTGTGTGTGTGTGTGTGTGTGTGTGTCTGTTGGCCCTGCTATGGTCAGATAAGCCAATAGGGGTGTAGCCTGCCATTGCCCTCCTGGTGTCAGCGCCAACATTATTCTAGGACTAATTGGTTCAGCAAGTGAATGAGTGGGTAAGTGAATGTTTTTATTGAATTAATTTACCATTAATCCCAATGAAATCGTTTTAATTAATGAAATCTTCAGAGCTCAAGTTTAAAAAAAAAAAAAAAGGTTAAAAAGTGCGTGTGTGTGTGTGTGTGTGTGTGTGCGTGGGTGGTGGTGGTGTGGGCGGTTACAGTGGCATAGTGGTTAGCACTTCCACCTCACAGCAAGAAGGCCCTGGGTTCGATTCCCAGCTCGGACGTCTCTATATGGAGCTTTCATGCCCTCCCTGCGCCCATGCACCCCCCCACCCCCCACCCTAGGCATCTCCAGTCTCCCCCACATCCCAAAAATATGCACAGTAGGTTGACTGGCTGTTCCACATCGCCCCTAGGTGTGAGTGTAAGTGTGAATGGTTGTGTGAGTGTTGGCCCTGCGATAGCCTGGCGAGCCATCCAGAGTATACCCCGCCCTTGCTCAGAGTCGGCTGAGATTGGTGCTCCACCTTCAAGTGACCCCAATTAGGATTAAGCGGTTCAGAAAATGAATGAACCAATGGATTTTCTTTTATGATAGCATAGGGCAGTAGTAGTAGCGGTGCAGCACATGAGTCACATGCACTTAAATACAATAAAACTAAATTGAAATAATAAAATACTCCAGAGTGGTGTGCAACTGCACTTTTGCAAAAAAAAAAAAAAAAAAAAAAAAGTCCATTCTTCTTCTTGTCCTTTCGGATTTTCCCTTCAGGGGTCGCCACAGTGAATCATCTGCCTCCATCTCACCCTGTCCTCTGCATCTTTTTCTCATACACCAACTACCTTCATGTCCTCCTTCACCACATCCATGAATCGTCTCTTTGGGCTTCCTCTTGACCTTCTGCCTGGTGGTTCCAACCTCAGCATCCTACTACCATTATACTCACTATCCCTCCTCTGCACATGTCCAAACCATCTCAATCTAGCCTCTTTGACTTTGTCTCCAAAACGTCTTACATGCGCTGTCCCTCTGATGTACTCATTTCTGATCCTATCCATCCTTGTTACTCCCAGAGAGAACCTCAACATTTTCATCTCTGCTACCTCCAGCTCTGCCTCCTGTCTTTTCTTCAGCGCCACTGTTTCTACACCATACAACATCGCTGGCCTCACCACCGTCTTGTACACTTTTCTTTTCATTCTTGCCGATACTCTCCTATCACACATCACACCGGACACTTTTCTCCAACCATTCCAACCAGCCTGCACACGCTTCTTCACCTCTTTTCCACACTCTCCATTGCTCTGGATTGTTGAGCCTAAGTACTTAAAATCCTCCACCTTCTTTATCTCTGCTCCCTGTAACCTCACCGTTCCTCTTGGGTCCTTGGCATCCATAACCAATAATACCCAAAATAATATGGGTCCATAACCAACAGTATTCAGTTACCTTTTAGTGATCAGTACTTTTTTTACTGTTTGATTTCAGTCCGTTCCATTTCATCAGGGTCAGGGTTAGGCTGGAGCCCATCCTAGCTCACTCCATCTTAAGGCGGACACCCTGAACGGCTCACACAACCATGCACAAGCACACTTATGGCCAATCGGGATAATCCCAAAAAAATACACCTTCACCTTGAGTTGGCTGAGATGTGCGCCAGCCTCCCCGCAACCCTAATTAGGATTGAGCGGTTCAGAATATGAATAAATGAAATGAAAAAAAAAAAGGTTTATATAGCGAATGCAGCTCTGCATTCTTCTAATGTCTATAACGGGCAGCACGATGGTGGCTTGGTGGTTCACCACGGCCATGAATGGAACCCAGGCATCCTTGATGTGAGGTGGACCTGCTAAACACTTCCCCATCCGTTATTGTTATTATTTTCATTTCACGTCAAGCTGATCAATTTGCTAAT
This sequence comes from Plotosus lineatus, assembly GCA_024760905.1. Classification (NCBI taxonomy): domain Eukaryota; kingdom Metazoa; phylum Chordata; class Actinopteri; order Siluriformes; family Plotosidae; genus Plotosus; species Plotosus lineatus. The sequence continues at coordinate 10,029,259 of CM045730.1, read as the reverse complement.
ACGTGAGGCAATGGTGGCCTGGTGGTGAAGGTGCTGGATCACTGATCCCAAGGTTGGGGGTTCAAGCCCCACTCTCAACAAGGTTGTTGTCACTCACAGCCCCCCCCCCCCCCTTCCCCAGTGCAGCTAACTGGGTTATCAAAGGCCGGCCATGTCTCTCACTGTCTATGGAGTGAGGTTCATGTAAAAGAACCATTGCTTACTTTTGACAGGAGTAGCTGCATAGCCGTTAGCATGTTTCCACCCTGCGATGGCCTGGTGAGTCGTCCAGGGTGTACTCTGCCCTTGCCCAGAGTCGGCTGGGATGGACATCAGCCTTCCCGCGACCCTAATTAGAATTACGCGGTTACAGAAAATGATGATGAATATGCTAGTACTTGTTGTAATAGGCTAATGTAAATAAAAATGAAATTGTACAGTTTCGTTCTGAAACAAGAAAGCCGCGCTACTTTATGCAGATTGCATGTGTAGCATTTTATAACTGACAAGCAGACAAATTGTGGCACAAATATTGCCCCCCCCCCTTTTTAATTATTATTATTATTTTATTTATTAAATTTTACATATTCATTATATGTAGACATAATTACATGGTTAGCTAACATGAGATAATGGAATAATTCATACGAGGTAGGCTCGTGTCTGGTAGCTATTTTATTAGCTTGGTAGATGGCAAACAAATATTGCCTGGTGTGGTCTGAGATTTCTGTTCAACAGTTAACCTGTTCAATCTGGACACTGATAGGGTAGCCGTGTTATGCTTCCTGAATGCAGATTAGCATTTAGCCCCACCCCACGCCCACACCGCCTCTTAAATAAATTCAGTATGTCTAAGCTGTAACGATAGATAGATTTGATAGATAGATAGATAGATATGCAATTAATTCTTAATAGGAAAATGCCAAAGGAAAAAAAAAAAAATCCTCACCACAGCCACTGCATCCAGTCAAAAGGGAGGAAATTTCCCCAATGAGCAGTGCAGGGTCGGGAGACACAGCTCATAAGTCATCAGGGAGGAGGCAATTTATTTTCTCTGCCTTTAATATGTCACAGGCCGATGAGTGTGTGTCTGCGTTAGCTGACTTGCCTCCACTATAGATACCTGTGGTGCTCTTCATGGTTCAGGGGCTCCTAATTTAAATGGGAAGTAGCACATATTTCATATAAACACCAGGAGACAGAGGGAGGGGGACAAGCGGCTCAAGCTCAGGATGAGGCCGATGATGTACTGCTCTTTCGGACCTTTCGGCGTACTTTGCTCAAATGATCTCCCTCCTCCTTACAAACGTCTGTGCAGGTCACAGATCAGAGGCGGCTAAGGGGTGGCTGCGGTGTAAATGGCAGGACATGCTGGGAGCAGGCAGGAAGGCAGCAGTGAGGCAAATGCTAGCGGAGATGCTCACGGAGGGATTTCTCTCAACACGTCTCAAAAGATTATTCCTCATGAGCTTATAATGGATCCAGAGGCCTTCACCGGGGCCATTTCCTAATGGGCTAGATTTAAGGCTGATCGGTTTAAACATGTTCTCCCTCCAGGTGAGCTGAGTGCACTTCAACACACTTCATCGCATTGCTGACTAGCACTTCAAACTCGCAAATGCACCCTGACGTGGATATTCTCTGCTGTGAGTTGGAAAAGAACGGGTGGGAAACTTTCCTTCCTTCATCCCACACACGCTACTTACTACATGTTGTGTTTAATATTGTACATTTCAAGTACCATCCTTTCATCTAAATCTCATCATGTGAGTGTAAAAATTTCCTTATAGCTTAAAAAAATGTATTTTTTTTTCCTAATAGTCCTAAAACTGATCAGTGTCAAACCCCATGTTTCTCCCTCGTACTTCCCTCTCTGACACTTGCATCTTTATATACTGCTGCGCATGCAGATTCAGGGGAGATTCAACACTATATACCCCTCTTATACAAATTAGCACACAGACTGCTGTTCAGTTCAGTTCATTTTCTGTAACCGCTTAATCCTAATTAGGGTCACAGAAAGGTTGGCGCCCATCCCAGCCAACTTTGGGCGAGGGCAGAGTACACCCTGGACAGCTCGCCAGGCCATCGAAGGGCGGAAACATGCCGACGGCTTTGCAGCCTACTCTTGTCGAAAGTCAGCAATGGTTCTTTTACATGCCTCTCACCATAGACAGTGACCGACATGGCCAGCCTTTGATAACCCAGTTAGCTGCACTGGGGAGGACAGTGACAACCTTGTGGAGAGTGGGAATCGAACCCCCAACCTTTGGACCAGCGATCCAGCGCCCTATACCACTAGACCACCACTGCCCACACAGACTGCTGTGATTGGCTAAATGACAGGAAATCAAGTGAATGCTTCCCATCTTCCCCTGCTCTCCTCCCCTCAGCTTCCACCCAGCTTCCCTTGACAGCTCGCCCAATCAGCTTCCATGGACTACCTGCTGGGATATCAACCTGAATTAAAATCTGCGCAATTTTCAGGTTGACAGTCACACAACTTGTCGGAGCCCTAAAGATGTTTACTGTGTAATTTTGACTTGTTAGGTGTTATTCAAAATAAAGAAAAGACATGTAAATAATTATAGACAAAGCACAAAGTAGCGACAGTGACCCAATCAGGAGATCTTCGTCTGCTCTTTGTGGAAAACATGTTTTTTTTTTTTTTTTTTTTTTTAGCTGAATCTTATTATACTCTTTCTTCAGATGGGTATTTAACCAAATCAGCATCACTCACACACACAAAGCCTGGATCTTACCTAAACACTACTGACCCCTATTACTTGACCCTTGACCTTATGACCTCTTGTCTGATGGCCTATTGATTATGTCTGGGCTTCAGTGGGTCACGGTTGGGATCATAATCACATCCCCTATTATTTAATCACCAAAACATTTGGTGTATTTTCTTTGGTAACGGTTCTAATTGTGTCCCTTTAACCTGGCTGGACCAGCCTTGGGTCACAAAACAAAAGAAGAAAATTTACTGGAATTAATTTTTTTATTTGTATTATTGCTGTTTTTTTTGTGTGTGTGGTTTTATTTTTTTAGGTGCTCAGACACTTATAGCAGCCATAGTAAAACTGACAGCAGAGTAATCAGGCATGTCTCATTTTTTTTTTTTTTTCCCCCTGAAGGATTCGTTTGGCGTTTTCCATCAAGCACACCGAGGTCTTGGCTCTTCTCGCTCTGTTTCCAGCCTCATTGGCTGCGTAACCATGAGGAAATGAGAGACACAGACATGTCTCTTTCGGCAGGAGTTATCACAGGAGGCTCGAGGTTCAAGTCACTGAACAGAAGATTTAAAATGATCAACTCACTTCTAAAGAGAAAACTCATTTATCTAGCAACAGTGACAATTTATGGATCATCTATACCGTAGATCAACACTGATGCCGCAAATATTGCGGTGTGACAGCATGCAGCCTTCCAAAATCAACATGTATTTATCATTAAAAAATGCTTAAAGTCCGTTTAAAATGTTAAAACCCGGCCAGTCCAACCGAGCCAAGTGCATAAACTGATTACTTCTGAAAGTTATGAGCATCCTGTACAAGTCCAAAAGGAACTATTGCTGGCATCTCCGCGCTATGGGACACATACTCTGAAATCTCTCTCTCTCTCTCTCTCTCTCTCTCACTCACACACACACACACACACACTGACTCTAAAATAAAAAATAAGTTTTCAAATAATGCTTATCCCTTATGGAAAAGGCATTGCTTCACTGGTCTCAAGGTTGGGGGTTCGAGTCCCACTCTCCACAGATTGTCAGTGCCCCCCCCCCCCCCCCCCCAGTGCAGCTAACTGGGGTATCAAAAGCTGGCCATGTGTCTCACTGTCTATGGTGAGAGGTTCATGTAAAAGAACCATTGCTGACTGTAAGCGTAGCTGCATAGCTGTTGGCGTGTTTCTGCCCTGCGATGGCCTGACGAGCTGTCCAGGGTGTACTCTACCCTCACCCAGAGTCGGCTGAGATGGGCGCCAGCCTCCCCGTGACCCCAATAAGGATTAAGCGGTCAGAAAATGAATGAAAGAATAATGCTAATCTTGGGGCAGTCGTGGTTCGTGTGCAGTTTGCAGGTCTTCCTTGTGCCTAGCTGAGTTTCCTCCAGGTACTCCTGTTTCCTCCCACAGTCCAAAGATATGCAAATTAGATTAATTGGCTGACCATAATTACCCTGAGTTAATCCATGACTGTGAATGTGCATGTGTGTGTGTGTGTGTGTGTGTGTGTGTGTGTGTGTGTGTGTGTGTGTGTAGGCCCTGTGGTCACCTCGTGAACTGTTGAAGATGTACCCCGCCTTCCCCAGTGTCGGCTTTGACCTGAGTAGGAGTAATCAACTCTGCAAACAAATTAATGATCAAAAAATACACATATATAGTTTGACTGGAAAAGATAAACATTACATTTCAAGGACCACAGAAAAATAATTAAAAACCTACCTTTAGGTTACCTTCCCAGAATGTTTACTGGACCTCATTTATATTGTTGGATGGACAGAGACACACTCGTGGTTAAGACCTTTCCCGAGAGTCTTAACACAGTGGGAGTCTGAGAGAGATTTGAATCCATGACCTCATAAGTATGAGCCCAGCCCCCTAACCACGACACCACCGACCCCAGTGAACTAAGGTGTTGGTACCAATTTCTAAAAGCTGTCGGGCAAGCTGTTCTGGGCTGTTCTGGGTGTACCCCTCTTTCACCCAGAGGCGGTTGGGTGGCCTTATGATTTCCCTGCCCAGGGGACGCCATCCTCCCATTTATACCAACTTCTATATTACTCAGCACTTTCTATTGTGACTTAAGACTTCAAGGCCAAAAATAAATGATTGTTATTGTGTTGGGTAAAAATTGTCTCACACAATCTAAGTATCCTATGGGGAACGTAGCATTTTAAAGATGTAAGTGAAAAACACTGAAAAATTTCTCACAGTGATTCCTTTGCTTATTAACCGAGTACGAGGAAACGGTGGCCCTGGGGAAAAGACAGGAGGCAGAGCTGGAGGTAGCAGGGATGAAAATGTTGAGGTTCTCTCTGGGAGTAACGAGGATGGATAAGATCAGGAATGAGTACATCAGAGGGACAGCACATGTAAGACGTTTTGGAGACAAAGTCAGAGAGGCTAGATTGAGATGGTTTGGACATGTACAGAGGAGGGATAGTGAGTATATTGGTAGTAGGATGCTGAGGTTGGAACTACCAGGCAGAAGGTCGAGAGGAAGACCAAAGAGACTATTCATGGATGTGGTGAAGGAGGACATGAAGGTAGTTGGTGTATGAGAAGAAGATGCAGAGGATAGGGTGAGATGGAGGCAGATGATTCGCTGTGGCGACCCCTGAAGGGAAAAGCCGAAAGGAAAAGAAAAAGAAGAAGAAGAAGAAGAAGAAGAAGAGGAGAGTACGGAGAAATCCTACCTATAAGTATTTAGTACGGTATTACCTGGAGGCTAAGTCTGTTCAAAAAGATTTCAAGTTGAGATTTCTCTGTACTCATCTCATTTTCTTCCACTAAGTCCAGGGTCCGGTCGCGGGGGCAGCAACCTAAGCAAAGAGGTCCAGACATCCCTCCCCCCAGCCACTTCCTCCAACTCTTCCGGATGGGGGGACACCGAGGCGGTCCTAGACAAGCCAAGAGACATCGTCCCTCCAGTGTGTTCTAGGTCGACCCCGGGGTCTCTTGCCAATTGGACATGCCCGAAACACCACAGCAGGGAGGAGTCCGGGAGGCATTCTGACCAGATGCCCGAGCCACCTCAACTGGCCCCTCTCAATTTCTCTGTACTGAGCGAGCAAATGAGCAAAAGTAGTTTATTATATCATATGCATTTTAAAATGGCTGCCTTCATTGGTTCATTTCAGGTGCTATTACTCGCTTGCTTCTGACACAGGGATCTTCAAATCGTCAACCTTGTCTGTGAGGACTTTGGCAGCTTTCGACTTATTTTACTTCCTGTGACAAACAACTGCTTCCTGACAAGCTGAACTTCCTGAACTTTTTATTCCTGAACACATTTCCTGTATACTACTTATCTGGCACGGTGGTGTAGTGTTAGCATGTCCCCCTTATAGCAACCCCTTATAGGTTCAAGTATTGTGGGTTAAGGACTCTGTGTGGGGGGTTTACTTGCATGGACCTCCTCTGGGTTCTCTGGTCTCTTTCCACAATCCAAAGATATGCACATTAGGCTAATTGGCTGGTCCAAATTGCCCCAGGATGTCAGTGTAAGTGTTAATGGGTGTGTGTGTGTGTGTGTGTGTGTGTGTGTGTGTGTGTGTGTGTGTGTGTGTGTGTGTGTGTGTGTGTGTGTGTGTGTGTGTGTGTGTGTGTGTTTTTTGCCCTGGAATGGAATATGAGCTGATTGGTGTAACTCTCTTTTGCTTAGGTGGAGCTGGTGACATAGTGGTCAGGGTGCTGGGCTCATGATCAGGAGGTTGTGAGTTCGGATCCCAGTTAGACCCCCACTGTGCAAACACAAGATAAGATAAGATACAGCTTTATTAATCTCACAATGGAGAAATTCACTGTTACAGGCTCTTGAGGTACCATCAGTAGGGGGTGCAAAAATTGATACATATACAAACATACACACACATACATATATATTATATAAGTAAATAAATAAATAGATACATAAATAGTTTAAAGTAATATACAATAAAAAGAAAAGAAGGGAACAACTTTGTAGACTGGCCTATATTCAAGTGTACATGTATCTGAGGGCAACCTTGGGCAAGGTCTCAACCACAAGTGTTCCTCTGTTCACCCAGCAGTATAAATGGGTACCAGTAAAAATATACTGGGAAGGTAACCTGCGATGGACTAGCGTCCCATCCAGGAGGAGATGAACCTGGTCGCCTCACGCTACAAAAACTGGGGATAAGCACCAGCATGATGGTACCAGCCTAATGAGCCACTAGGCTCGGGTGTAAAAAGCCCAACGGACTTTACCTTACCTTTGCTTAATGTCGGCTAAGATGGGCTCCATCCTCCTTGCAACTAAAATACGATTTAGTGGTTAAGTGGTAAATGAGTGAATGATTTTTTTTTGTCTTCTATCCATCTATGCTATTCATCCATCCATCAGGGCTGTAGTGAGCTGCAGACAATCCCAACTGCACTTTGGATGGAAGGTGCAGGGTGTGACTCCATCACACAAATGAACAACCATTCACACTCACATTTACATTGAATTTTTATCACACTTAAAGAGAGCAAGAGAGAGAGAGAGAGAGAGAGAGAGAGAGAGAGAGAGAGAGAGAGAGAGAGAGAGAGAGAGAGAGAGAGAGGCAGTGGTGGCCTGGTGGTAAGGTGCTGGATCACTGATCCTAATGTTGGGAGTTTAAATATAATATTATAACTGTACTGGGTAAGACATCAGGCTGTAAACATAGTCCTGATTCCACCAACCTAAATATAAACAGGTTAAATATAAACAGGTTCAATCCTATAAACGGTTAAACAACCACCATGTGACCGTAGTTGCTGACATGTTGCATAAACGACTTCAGAACCTTGATAGCAAATTGAGATGGTTGTGTATACAAGGACCTGCCAGATTTAATATTGAATGGATGATCCCAAATGGATTTTTGATCCAAAGGAAAACGAGGAACACTGGCTGGAGGAACAAGAAAAGGAAGGGAAAAAAAAAAAAGAAAAATGGGATGGGAGGCGAATCTATAATGCTCCAAAAGCCACGATCTTGCTCCCAGGCGAAGAATATATTTCTTCTGCTTTCTGTGTTTTTTTGACTTCGATGAGTTGTTTTCATGTAAAGAAAAAACCTATAGGCCTGACCTCCTCGCGGTTTCGCCTGTGGCCATTTGCAGATGGTATGCTTTCAATCTCTCATCCTTGGGGGAGAGAGATCCAAATCAAACTGCCATAAATATTTCATCTCTCTCTCTCTCTCTCTCTCTCTCTCTCTCTCTCTCTCTCTCTCTCTCTCTCTCTCTCTCACACACACACACACACACACACACCTCCCCTGCTCTTCGGACCTTTGGCTAATACACTTGCTGTTGGAGCCTGGCGGAATTCCTTCTGCTTACATCTCCTGTTACATTACAAACCATCATTCCGACTGGTACACTGCTTTAAAAAAGGAGAAACAAAACAATCTGTGTATTTTTTATTTTTATTTTTTTCAAAGACTTTCTTACAGTTTTCTGCCACTGGCTCTTACTTTGCCACAGAAGAATATTAAATTAATGTACATTTTTGTCCAGTAAACGATTGAGAAAGTAATTTTTCTTGGAATTTTATGAAAGCATACCAAGGGCAGTGGGATCTCAGTGGTTAAGGTGCGGGGTTTATGATCACAAGTTTGGGGTGTTTAAACTGCAGTTCCACCATGAAGCTTCCACTACTTAGCTTTTGGACAAAGCCCTTAACCCTGAATTGCTCACACATATAAATATAAGTCACTTTCAATAAAGTGCCATAAATGCCATAAATCTGAATGTATACTTCTTCCTTTCACTTTCGGCGTTTTCCCTTTTTTTAGAGGTCAAAACAGCAAATCTTCTGATTCTGATTCACGTGTTTGAATAGGTATAGGTTTTTACGTCGGATGCCCTTTCTGTTTCTGACACAACCCTTTAGCAAGGGGCAGAAACACTCTGACGGCTACGCAGCTACTCTTTACGAAAATCAGCAATGGTTCTTTTAAATGAACCTCTCACCATAGACAGTGAAAGACACTGCCACCTTTCATAACCCAGTTAGCTGCACTGGGTGGGGGGGGCACGACAGTGACAACCTTGTGGAGAGTGGGACACGAACCCCCAACCTTGGGATCAGTGATCTAGCACCCTATACCACTAGGCCACCACTGTGAATGTATACGACCTTTGGTATTTTTAGGTATATCCGTCCAATAGTATGCCAAACCACTTGAACCCATTGAGGTCTTGGAAAGGTTGGATTTCAGCCTAGATACACCCTGAAGAGCTTGTATTTCCATAGTGCACCCCCAACCCCCCCCACACACACACACAAACACAAATAGTCACAATAACACGTACACCTGAGGGCAAGTTGGAAAAACTAGTCAACCTAATGGGTATGTTGTTTTGGATTGTAGTAGGAAACCAGAGCACCCAGAGGAAACCTAAGCAAGCACAATGAGAACATGCAAACCTCATACAGAAACACCCTTGCTAAGCCTACGACTCGAACCCAATACCTACTTGCAGTGAGATGTATGAGGTAAGCACTATGGCTCCATGACGAAGTGTTCAACGATGTTCACTAATGTTCAAGGATGTTG
>CM045730.1:9982500-10017500 GCA_024760905.1 Plotosus lineatus | reverse complement strand
GCAGTTGGGAATGGATGGGCTGGCTAGTTGTTTTCCAAGCAGTGTAAACAGGATTAGCATTGACAGGTTGCAGAGAGAGCAGATAAAAACAGCTGCTTTGTAGCAGGCAGATTCGAATCTCTGTTGATGAACTGCACCAGAGTATCACAGAACAGACCTGTTGGGTGAAGGAGGAAAAAAACACACACACACACACACACACACACACACACACACACACACACACACACAGAGAGGCCGGGAAGAGTAATGGAATGCCTTTCTGTAAGTGTTAAGTATTTGTACTTGACTGAAAAAAAAATATTGTGAGGCTTTATCAGGAGCAAAATATGAATATGTTGGTGGACAAAATATTTATGAATACTATCACAAACATCCACAGTAATTGCTGTTAATCCTATTAAGGTTGCTGGGAAGCTGGAGCATATCTCGACTCACAATAGGTGAATGCGCGGTATACCCTGAACAGCTGGCGAGACCATGGCAAAGCCAACACACACAAAACCATTCATGCTGGCATCCACACGAGCAGCAAATTCATTCATTCATTTTTTGTAACCTTAATCCTAATTAAGGTTGCAGGGAGGCTGGTGCCCATCCCAGATACCTCTGGGTAAGGGCAGAGTACACCCTGGACAGCTTGCCAGGCCATCTCATGGCGGAAACACGCTGACGACTATGCAGCTACTCTTGTCGAAAGTCAAAAATGGTCCTTTTACACAAACCTCACACCACAGACAGTGATAGACATGGCCGGCCTTTGGTAAGTGCACTGGGGGGATTGGGGTGGGGTGGGGTGGGGTGGGGCAGTGACAACCCGTTGAAAATGGGGCATGAACCCCCCCCAACCTTAGGATCAGCGATCCAGCACCTTTACCAACACTGCCTGCCAGGCCAACACTGCCCTAGGCCAACACTGCCCTAGGCCAACACTGCCCTAGGCCAACACTGCCCTAGGCCAACACCAGGCCAGCACCAGGCCAACACTGCCCTAGTGGCAATTTGAAACCACCAATTAGCCTAATTTGCATGTCTTTGGATTGAAACCCAAGTACCTGGTTATTATTAACAACAAAAGTAGAACCCAGAAAATTAATGCTCATCCTTCATTACTCAGAATAATAATAAAATACCCAATAACACAATCTAACTCAGATAGGCAGACGCATGTTCACAGAGGAAAACGGCACCGAGCTTTAGTAGGAGCATGGAACATAAACTCATCAGATGGATAATTAAATGAACAAGGCAGGTATGATAAATGAAGGTGTAAGTCAGCAAGTGAAAGGCAATGAAAGGAAAACTCAGTGTTTGACTTTCCTGCTTTTGCTTCAGTACATAGTTGGGGAAATGCATGGGGAGATTTATTAATTCATTAATTTATTTATTCCAAAGAGTCATGTACACCTATCAGTGGAAGTCATGATGTAGTGCTTAGCACGGCGGCCTCATAACAAGATGGTTCTGGACTCGAGTCCTGGGATGAGTTACGATGTTTCTGTTTGGAGTTCTCATCGTCTCCCAGTGCTTGCTTGGGTAGTGTCTAGGTACTGTGATTTTCTCCAACAGTCTAAACACATGCATATTATGCTGATTGGCTTTTCAAAATTCCAGGCATGAACATGAGTGTGAATGGTTGTGTGTGTATAAGTCGGCCTTTCAATGATGGTCTGGTGAGCTATCCATGGTGTGCCCCACTTTTGCCCAGTGTTGGCTAAAATAATCTCCAGCCTCCCTTGTACTTTTAAGGGATCCGGCAAAAGAATAAGAGTGAGTAATATACAAAAATAAATATATAAAATCAACATCGTTAGATTTGATATTTGATGGTTTAATGTGTAATATTATACAAATGAGATCATTTAAAAAAATTGGTTGAACCAGAACAAAGCCAATAAAGCTATTTTTTTTTTTTTTTTTTCTGTAAGTGCTGGAACTGAATCGATTTTGTTGGCCCTGACAATATCAGCTATAACTGCCACTTCCAGCCGTGGTCAATGTGAGTACTTTGCTCTAATGAGACAGTAACAAAAGCCCAAGCACTGATGAGCTAGAGCAGCAATCAGCTCAATCAAACACTGTCCTGTTATTAGGACTCCCGGGTTCTGCTGGTGACACGGTGAATTATGTGTTTAAAGGAAATTGATGGCACCTTTACTGTTTCAGTGAGCAACAGGCAATAGTGTCTGCAATCCATTTGCTGTAATGATACTGAGGACTGGACAAGCCATAGACTCAGTATACATACGGAGGGGTATATGTGTGTGCGTGTGTGTGTGTGTTTGTGTGTGGGGGGGGGGGGGGTGCAGATAGCCCATCTAGCACTGATGCATTAAACTAGGACAATGCCAAGCTTTACCCTGTAATGACCCACTACCATTCTTTCTCTGTTTATCTGCTTGGATATATTAATGACTCCCTCTCATGGCATCTGTCCATGTATACCCTGGTTATCCAGAACTAGACTCTCCGTAAGCAGATCCTGATACATTTTTCTTTCCAATTTTTTTTTTTCTTTTGCATCCGACTGATCATCAGTAGGACAGCAGTAAATCAAGGCTGTGTGAGGGAGGATCGAAAGCAATTACCATTAAACCAGCGCTGGCTCTCCTGCACTCCACATGCCCTGTGCTTGAATCTCCATGTACTCTGTATCATGTGCACGCAATTTAAGCATGCCGATCGATATGTCCGTGCAGTTACTGGCCAACAACTCCCTTCAAGTGCCTTTGGACCCATTCTCCCGCACCAAATGTCAAAACGCCCCTGCTCGGACCGGTTTTAGAGAGGGAGAAATTGTTCTCGTGAAACATTATTGACATGATTTAACCCACATTTCCAACATTCAAGGGGAGCAAAGTCAATTCTCATTTGGCATGAAATCAAAGAAGGTAAAGGGATGGGGAAGTGTGTGTGTGTGTGTGTGTGTGTGTGTGTGTGTGTGTGGGGTTCTCCTTAGGACCATCCTAGATTAAAGATCACTGAGGTCAAGTGACTGAGGTCAAGAGCTCAGAGGCCACTGAGCCCAAGGTCAAGGTGGTAGTGGGATGCAGGGCTTCATCTGCACCATGCTGTTGGTGACAATCAATACCATTAAAAAGTCTGACTGATCTATTAGGCCCCACCTCCATCCTACTGCTTTTTTTCGTCAAATGCTCCTCAAGCTAAGTCCACTTCTCCTCATCTTCTTTCCTTTATCTCTTGTTCAATGATTCTTTCTCATCACCATCTTGATAGAACACCCTCACCACCATCTCCTCCTCCTCCTCCTTCTCCTCCTCAATCGTCACCGCCAGCAGAACTGAGTGGAGCTAGTCAGACTTGCATAGAGATTGGTCCCATATTGTTTGAACAGCATTTTATAAAGCTTGCTCTCTTCAATATTTACATTGGTGCATTTGAGGGTCTGAAGCCACATGAAGCAATTACACACATGACCAAGTCGATAGCCAGAGAAATAGCAAAATCCTTTATCTTCTTACCGCCGATTCTTCTGTTCTGCCGTAGATGTAGTTTGCATTTCAATTAAACAGCTGCAAAAATGCTGGTGTTTTTTTTTTTTTTTTCCTTTTTTTTTTCAAAGTCAGTGTCAAGCAGAAAGCATGGACACTACACACGATGTGACTGCAAAGAAAATTAGACATGCAAGGAATTCAAACACCACCAAGGCGCATGTTTAGCTTAGTATACTTCAAGCCTATACATAATGTTCTGTGAGTTGCCGGAGGACTCTGTTTTGAAATAACTTGATTCCGTGACTTGTATGAACAATAAGACAATTTGGGGCAATTTGGAACGTCGGTCTGTTGGAAGAAACCAGAGTACCTTGAGGAAGTCCACGCAAGCACAGGGGACACATTCAAACTAGGAGAATGAGCGTGATCTTGGGGGGGGGGGGGGGGGGGGGGGGGGGGGGTTTGTCTGGCAAGGCCACATCATGGAGCGCATTTGCGGTGCTCAGGTTTACGCTTACTGAGCATGAGCACGGGGAGCAGGAGGAGAGACAGCATCACTAATCGTGCCCATGGTCGTCGAAAAAACAAATGCAATTACAAAGTTAATTGTGTTCCGAGTTGGAGGCAGCAAGAGAAGTCAACGTCTCTTGGGTGCTGACAGAGCAGAGAGCATGGACCGTAATTGGCCACAGGGAAGAGGAATTGTGTGGAGGATTGAGGGGGAGGCTGGAGAGCTTTTTGGAATGTGCGTGCGCGTGTGCATGCGTGTGTGTGCGTGCGTGCGTGTGTGTGTCTGTGGGTGGGTGGGAAGTTAATAGGGGTGTATGAGGACATGATGTGGCTTCCTACTGATGTGTGTATTTACTTTGCAGGAGACACAGAAGGTCTTCAACAATGAATTATTGCTGATGAGTTTGAGAGCCCTGACCAAACATGGACGGCTGTGAAGTTTCTTGACATTCTGCTAGATTCTTATTGCACAAAAGAATGAGAGATACTGTGTGTTGTGTGTGTGTGTGTGTGTGTGTAAGAGAGAGGGAGAGATACAGTGGGTGGATGGATGAAAGGCACCAGATGTGCTTCCCTTCGAAGCCATACAGCCATGCGTGTCGTGTAGCCTGAGGAGCTAACAGTAAATATTACGATATCACAAGATGCTCCCTGCAAACACCATTTTGTGCTCTCTGAGTCAATTCCCTTTTCCCCCCTCCGGTGCTGCGCCTTGATGGAACAAACTCTGCGAGAATGAAAACACACACGCCGAGCACATATTTCAGAGCCAAAAAAAAATGATGGCGTGCTACTTTCTCAGCACATTACGGTCAGCTTAAGTCATGATAGAAGCGGGTGTAAATCAACACGCCCCCATCAGGAGAGAGAGATGGCTCTTTAAGAGCTTTTCTGCAGAATAATGGCAGTCGCAGGGATTCATGGGATTGCATTCGGCTTCCTGTGGCGTCAAGGTTTCTCCGTCTCTGTCTCTCTCATTCTCTCTTTGTCATTTGGTAGAGAGAAGCAATGTCGTCCCCACCCCTGGTGCCCAGCAGATGGGCTTATGCGTGGAGAAATGAGCCGGGAGCGAGCTCCCTCGCTCACTTTCTCTCATTCCCTCCATCCCTCCCCCTTTATGTCCCAGAGCTGCAGAATCTCGTCTCAGAGCTCTGTGACAGCGAGAGCTCAGTGGGAGGCAGTTTTGGTCGAGTGGGGCCCAGACGCAGGGGCCCATCTCAGGCTTGCGCTACCGGAAAATCTGCCTCTTCACGCTCTGCTGACTGCACTCGTGGCACTGTGATGAGAATGCTGCATGGCTGGGTTTGTCAAGAGAAAAACACACACCTGGCGTGAGCAAGTTGGGTTTGTTTTTTTTTTTTTTTCAGCAGAAGACCTTACTCCTCGAGATCTCTGTCCAGCTCACTGCTTTGTCTGTGCTATGTTATCATATTTCATTCTAGCATGCCCATAATTTCATTATCATCTATATAGTATACATAGCTTCATGTATATAGCATGTAAATCTTTTTTTTTGCATTGTTAATGCTATTATGTCAGAACTTTTTACATTTAGAAACATGTTAACAATGTATATTTCCTTTCTAGTCTGCATTGTATGTCCATCACTGGGCCCAGTAACTGACTCATAACCTTCCTGCTCTCAGACCAGAAATCTATTTATTAAAGTAATACAGTGGTAGGGGCAGTGGTGGTCTAGTGGTATAGGGCGCTGGATTGCTGATCCAAAGGTTGGGGGTTCGATTCCCACTCTCCACAAGGTTGTCACTGTCCTCCCCAGTGCAGCTAACTGGGTTATCAAAGGCCGGCCATGTCTCTCACTGTCTATGGTGAGAGGCATGTAAAAGAACCATTGCTGTTATTTAACAAGAGTAGGCTACAAAGCCGTTGGCGTGTTTCCACCCTGCGATGGCCTGGTGAGCTGTCCAGGGAGTACTCTGCCCTCGCTCGAAGTTGGCTTGGATGGGCGCCAGCCTCCACGCGACCCTAATTAGGATTAAGCGGTTACAGAAAATGAACTGAATACAGTGGTATCTCACCTTACGAAATTAATCTGTTCCAAAAGTAGTTTCGTAACCTGGATTTTTCGTAAATTAAACCGCATTTTACATGTAAAACACGTGATTCGTTCCAAGGCCCCCAATACTACCGTCTAAACCCTTTAAAAATTATAAAAGCATACCTTTTAAGACCTCCTTCTGCTTCAATATCGTACCGACGGTAGACAGGTTTGGCCATATTCCTTTGCGATATCACTCAACTGCATGCCACGAGCCCACTTCTTTTCTTCTTTTCAGTTGCACCGGGAATCACATGCCCATGTGTGTGTGTGTGTGTGTGTGTGTGTGTGCGCGCGTGTGCATGTGTCTTGACCATGTTTTCTTAGCAGAGTTATAATCTTACAAATGTTTATGCAAGGTTAAGAGCCTGAGCCAAAAAATAAAGTTGCAATGAGCACACTCGAAAAACTCACAAAACAACAGTAACTCTGTCCTTTACACGAAAAGCATTATGGGTATTATGGAGATGGAGCTCCATAATAGCCAATGGTAGGGAGCTGCGTCATCCGTCCTAGCCAATGGGAGGTCAGCAAGGCAGGATGTTGGGAGATAGCCAATGGGAGGCCAGCGGGGCAGGATGTTAGAAGATATTCAGTGGGAGGCCAGCAGGGCGGTGTGTTGGGAGATAGTCAATGGGAGAGCAACTCGTACATTGTTTGAATTTTTGAGATGGTCCTTGCGTAATGTGAACTTGTTTCGTATCCAGAGACAAACATTTTAGGAAAATGCATTTCGTAACCTGGATTTTACGTTTGTTGGGACTTTCGTAAGGTAAGGTACCACTGTATGCATACACCCCAGTGCACTAACTGGGTTATCAAAGGTCAACCATGCCCGTCACTGTCTATGGTGGGAGGTTCATGTAAAAGAACCATTGATGACTTTCGTCAAGAGTAGCCGCATAGCCGTTAGCATGTTTCTTCCCTGCTCTGGTGAGCCATCCAGGATGTATTGTGCCCTCGCCCAGAGTCAGCTGTGATGGGCATCAGCCTCCCTGCAACCCTAAATAGGATCAAGCGGTTCATAAAATGAATGAATGACTATGTATACATAAGCATTTCCTCTTGCTAGTCCTACTAGAGTGCACAAAAACGCCACGTGCCACATTCTGACCTGCCTCATCATGGACCCTTCTGTCTACATTCCCACCAGTATTTTCTACCCTTTCATTTCCTTTTCTCTTCTTTTTGCACAACACAGAATATGCAAAGAATTTATTTTACAGTCTCAAAGTGAAGCCTGTCTGCAAATCCTCATGCTTATCCCCACTGTCCCTGAAGTGGACATTCTTCTTCTTCTAGTCACATCGTGGTTGATGATTCATGATGGTTTAATGTGATCAATGACCCCTAAAAGTGGCCAGGGAAGAAGGATCTTTGAAGACATGATGGCAGGGTTCTGGAGGTCAGCCTGTTAAAGTTGCATTCTGGAGCAAATCAGTTGATAGTCAGCAAATTCTCTGTCCACCACCAGCAGGCATCCATGCAACCTTATCAAATTCCCAATCCTTTTGCTTTAAATTACACATTGCCCTTTACACTGGGGAGAGTTGACTTTATTAAACACAACAGCCATATGGATCTATTTTTTTCTTTTCTTTTTAAACACATATGATGATCCAGTGATGGTCTAGTGATGGCTTGCTGTATGAGAGTGGCGTTGTTTTGAAATCATCTATGTACAGTATTGAATGGCTTGAATCTGATGTTCCCATGACCTCATACAAAGAAAACACACACACACACACACACACACACACACACACACACACACACACACACACACACCGCATTCATGTAACAGAGCATAACATACATTTACAACATGTCAACTGGACCTATATTTATTGATAATGGTAAAGGGGGGGGGGGGGGCACAGTTGCATAGTGGTTAGCATGCCTGCTTGACAGCAACAATGTCTTGGGTTCGAGTCCTAGGCTCAGCAAGGGCATTCTTGTGTGGAGTTTGAATGCCTTTCCTGTTCTTCTGGGGGTTTCATCAGAGTACTCTGGTTTCCTCTGACAATCACAATACATGAACATTAGGCTAATCGACTGTTGCAAATTGCCACTAGGTGTGGATCTGTGCGTGAAGCATTTGTGTGTGTGTGTTGAGTCTGCAGGGGAATGGTGAGCTGCTCAGGGCTTACCCCGGCTTCACCCAAGGATGGTGGATATAGGCTTCAGCACTCCCATGATCCTATTAAGATTAAGCCATTTGAAAGGATAGATGAATGAATATTGGTGCACCAGATTTATTACATTATTTTCCAAACACATGCAATACATATCTCCCTTTTTCTAAAAAAAAAAAAAAAAAAAAAGAAAAAAAAAAAAAAATTCAAGCATGATGTTATCAGCACTGAAAAGGTGAGATGGTGCTAAAAGAAATAAGTAGGCAAAGCAGAACAATTGTGGCACGATTAAGCCCTGGCCCCAGTTCATTCCTGTGTCCTAGCCTCTATCTGAGAAATTCAATAGACTAACCTTAAGAATTTAATTGATGCTGCCAATGGGATTACAAAGCCAAGGCTCAACAGGGGCCTGAGACAGGTGATTAGCAATGGGGTAATTGTTAATTGATTGATGTATCTCCTTACCTCTCTCCATGGACCTTTTATAAAGCCTTTCCCCCCCACAACAGTCACTGGCCACTGCTGAACAGGGTATTACCATATATCTTCCACATTTTCTAATGGAGGACAAAAAAGAAGAGGAAGCTGAGGTCAGACTCTGGAGTTGACTGGTCCCTCGTGCTGAAATCCACAAAAGAAGCTGACACACAAGCCTGGCGAGGTGAAGGTTGCCTCTATGTTCCCTTGAAATAGGCTGAAGGATTTGCCCTTTTCAGACCATGTGACAACTGATGAACTGACTAACTCATTCTTCTGTATACTGTACTTGGAACCTGCATATAATCGACACTCACTGTCCACTTCATTGGGAAACACAGATGTAGTTGCAGTCTGAATCTTCATGCACATTGGTCTATACACTTTAAAAAGCAGGCCTTAGATGGGATGGTTCTGATAATGACCCAACATGGTGCTGCAAAACAATCTCACACAGATTTGAGTTTGAAGGTGGTTCAACATAGTTTAACATTTATGGTGGTACGCCAAACCGATTGTGAGCAGTAGGGATGGGATAAACATGGGATAAACATGGGATAAACGGGTTGTCATGAATTCAGAAAGTTTGCAAAAGGGTGATGGTCCAGCATCTACAAGAGAGTAAGGTTTTGGGAACTGCCATGAAATGGCAAAAAATTTGAGAATGTTAAAATCCAGCTTTATGCCCCAGCCGTCCGCAAATGTGAGGTCATGGGAACTGATTGACTGAAGTCTCAGAAGAGCGAGAGAAGACATATACCCACCTCTCTGTCACTCGGAGTTATTGACTGACCATTTATTGACTGACCATTCATTATTCGTACTCATTCGTACAAAAAAAAAAAAAAAAAAAAAAAAAAAAAACAGTACTTTTCCCACTTAGTGTGTTGGGCCATCTACGAATGTGCATACATAAAAGATGCGATTGACAGTTTCGCTAGGCACGAAAGGGCAAGTGCATGCTTGCACCCCTCACTTGTTGGTGAAGGTTGTATATGATCTCAAAGCACTTGACAGATGGGAATTGAATAATAAATGAATTTGTAATATTAAAATTACAGGATAAAAACTGAGAACACCATCACCACCATCATCGTCTAATCCAGGAACAGGTTGTGGGGTCAGCAGCCTAATCAATGAGTTTCAGACACCCCTCTCCCCAGAAACTTCCTCTGGTGCTTCCGCGCGCGTGGTGGGGGGGGGTGTCAAGGTTGGACATGCTTGAAACACCATGCCAGGGTGGCATTCAGGAGGCATTCTAACCAGATACCCATGCTGAACTTCTCATCCTTTCAAAATAACCCCCCCCCAAAAAAAAAAAAAAAAAAAAAAATCCATTGCACCCTTATGGTGTTTTGAGCATCTCATAACATTTTCAAAATCCCTTTCCTTTCTTAATGGTTACCAAGAGGCTTGAGGCAAGGCTCGCTGGGCCAACACACACTAACATCTATTTTCACATTCGCATTTGGAATTAAGATTGGTTGGAGAAAAGTATCCGGTGTGATGTGTGATAGGAGAGTATCGGCAAGAATGAAAGGAAAAGTGTACAAGACGGTGATGAGGCCAGCGATGTTGTATGGTTTAGAAACAGTGGCGCTGAGGAAAAGACAGGAGGCAGAGCTGGAGGTAGCAGAGATGAAAATGTTGAGGTTCTCTTTGGGAGTAACGATGATGGATAGGATCAGGAATGAGTCCATCAGAAGGACAGCACATGTTAGAGGTATTGGAGACAAAGTCAGAGAGGCTAGATTGAGATGGTTTGGACATGTACAGAGGAGGGATAGTGAGTATATTGGTAGTAGGATGCTGAGGTTGGAACTACCAGGCAGAAGGTCTAGAGGAAGACCAAAGAAGAGATTTATGGATGTGGTGAAGGAAGACATGAAGGTTGTTGGCATAAGAGAAGATGCAGAGGACAAAGTGAGATGGAGGCAGATTATTTGCTGTGGTGACCCCTGAAGGGGAAAAACCAAAAGGAAAAGAAGAAGAAGAAGAAGCATTTGGAATTAAGATTATCCAATTGGCCTAATACGAAAATATTTGGACTGTCGGAACACAGAAATGTCTCCACCAAATCCAGGACTCGAACCCAGAGCCTTCATGTTGTGAATTGAACATGCTAACCACTATACCACTGTGTCACCAATACTGGCACAAGCCTTGTTTTATTCTAGCCTGTCCATCTCAAGCTATGATAAGTGTACTCTGGATTCGGGTTGTAAGGACGGGCTGTTTGTCAGCTTCAACCAGTCTGGCCGTTCTCGTCCCATTATTTACCAAATAAATGGGTTTACTCGACAGACCTGTCATTAAATGTAATTAAAGGTAAACAATTCAATATAATTAAATGTAAGCAAAGCATAAGCTATTTAAATAAGTTCTGTCTTTCTGCACAACTTGTCGATGTGATAACTTTGGAAGGAAATGACATCAGGTCACCAAATTCAGTGTATGGCGCCGTATCAGGTGTGACTAGGATGGGATTGTATAGAGGTCGTCTTTACCTTGTTTCAAGATCACAAGTGCCCTTATTATATACAGTGGGGCCAATAAGTATTGGGCAATGTAAAAATGTGCAAGTTCAGCCATTTAAAAAGATAGGAGAGGTTTGTAATTTTCATCATAGGTACACATCAAGCTTGAGAGACAGAATGTAAAAAAAAAAATCCAGGAAATCCCATTGTATGATTTTTCAACAATTTATTTGTGAAAATGGGAAGCCAATAACTATTGGGCAGCTAGAAAACAAACATTATTTTGGCCCCCACGCGTTAACAGTATGAATGACGCCTGTTTGAACTGATTAGATGCATAAGAGACACCTTCAAACTGTCAGACTGCAGTCTTCACCATGACCAAGACCACAGAGCTTCCCAAAGACACCAGAGATAAAATTGTACAACTGCACAAAGCTGGGATGAGTCAAACTGTAATTGGTAAACAACTTTGTGAGAAAAGATCAACAGTTGGAAACATTAGAAAATGGAAGAAGTAGAACATCACTGACCACCTCCCTAGGAGTGGCGCTCCATGCAAGATCTCACCTCGTGGGGTTCAAAGGATCCTGAGAACAGTGAGTAATCAGCCCAGAACTACACGGCAGGAACTGGTCAATCATTTGAAGACGGCAGGAACCACCGTCACAAAGATGACAATAACTAACACACTACGTCGTCATGAGATGAAATACTGCATTGCCCGAAAGGTTCCCCTACTAAACAAAAAAACATGTAAAGGCCCGTCTGAAATATGCTAAAGACCATCTGGACGATCCAGAGGAGGATTGGGAGAATGTGATGTGGTCAGATAAGACCAAAATTGCACTTTTTGGTTTAAACAGCACTCGCTGTGTTTGGATCCCAATAACACCATACCTACTGTGAAGCATGGGGGTGGACACATCATGCTTTGGGGATGCTTTTCTTCAAAAGGGACAGGAAGACTGCACCGTTTCAATGGCAACATGAATGGGGCCATGTATTGTGACATTTTGTGTAAAAACCTCCTTCCCTCAGTCAGAGCATTAAAGATGAAACATGGCTGGGTCTTCCAGCATGATAGCGATCCAAAGCACACAGCCAAGAAAACCAAGGAGTGGCTCCGTAAAAAGCATATCAAGGTTCTGGAGTGGCCTAGCCGGTCTCCAGACCTCAACCCAATCGAAAGCCTGTGGAGGGAGTTAAAACTTCGAGTTGCCAAGCGACAGCCCTCAAACATCACAGCTCTAGAGAAGATCTGTGCAGAGGACTGGGACAAAATACCAACTAAAGTGTGTGTAGACCTGGTCAACAACTCCAGGAACCGTTTAACCTCTGTCATTGCCAAACAAGGCTTCATTACAAAGTATTAAAAGTAACTTTTGCTAGCTGCCCAATACTTATTGGCCTCCCATTTTCACAAATAAATTGTTGAAAAATCATACACTGTGATTTCCTGGATTCTTTTTTTACATTCTATCTCTCAAGCTTGATGTGTCCCTATGATGAAAATTACAAACCTCTCTTATCTTTTTAAATGGCTGAACTTGCACATTTTTACGTTGCCCAATACTTATTGGCCCCACTATATTAAACATAAATGGGATAGGACAATGGTGGTCTAGTGGTATAGGGCGCTGGATTGCTGATCCAAAGGTTGGGAGTTTGAGTCCCATGCTCCACAAGGTTGTCACTGTCCCCACCAGTGCACCTAACTGGGTTATCAAAGGCCGGCCATGTCTCTCACTGTCTATGGTGTGAGGCATGTAAAAGAACCATTGCTGACTTTAGACAAGAGTAGGCTGCAAAGCCGTCGGCGTTTTTCCGCCCTGCGATGGCGTGGCGAGCTGTCCAGGGTGTACTCTGCCCTCGCCCGGAGTTGGCTGGAATGGGCACCAGCCTCCCCACGACCCTAATTAGGATTAAGCGGTTACAGAAAATGAACTGAACTGAACATAAATGGCCCTTCTGGGTCTCAGGCAAAGATGTTTCTGTGTCGAGATTGCATGTTCCCCTGTGCTTGTGTGGGTTTCCTCTGGGGACTCTGGTTTTCTCAATCAGTCCAAAGACATGCACATTAGGCTCATGAGTTGTTCGGCCACCGGTGTGAATGTGTGACTCGTTGTGTGTGTGTGTGTGTGTGTGTGTGTGTGTGTGTGTGTGTGTGTGTGTGTTGGCCTAGCAATACTGCTAATGCGCATGGTCGTGGAAACCAGACTACCCAGAGGAAGCCCACCGCAAGCACAGGGAAACCACAAAGAAATGCTCTCGCCCAGGACCTTTTCACTGTGAGGCAGATGTACAAACCACTATGCCATCTTGACACCCTGCATCACAAAACATTTAGTGTGATTTCTCTTACTGGTTTAGACAGCTGAGCCTTTCCTGGCTGTCAGCTGGCAATCCCCTCAATCCTTCCTTCTCTCTTTATCCTCACAGGGATGGTCATTAAGGGATTACATGCTAACTTGGCAGGCTGCAGAGAATCCCAAGATTAAGATAAGGTTCTTCGTATAGAGCTGGACCTCCTAGCCTAAGCTTCAGCAGCTCACTCTGATATACTCTTCATGTTAACTGCTTACCTCACTTCAGTATTGAAACTCTGGGTGCTTTTTTATTTATTTATTTATTTATTTATTTTTATAATAGCCTTACAGTGTAGAATCAGCTCAGCTCAATTCACAATGATGCTCCATTTATAAGTCAGATATGTGGCACATGGCCAAAGAGTGCAATGAATTAAAGCATGATTCTGACTCCTTAAAATGGATAAACTGTTTTATTTTATTCTTTTTTTTTATTTTTATTATTATTATTTTTTAACTGTTTTATTTCACTTCACTAATTTTGATCACTTGTCTTCTGCTGCTTGGCCACACTCCCATTTACGTTGAGCTCTTTCAACTTGATCCACAATAGGAGAAGCCTCTCCTTCTCATCATTGAGTCCTGATCTTTCCTCAGATAAAATACTGACCACCTTTGCTGGTTTAACTCTCTTCAACACGGCCTTCTGTTTAAGAATTGTACAGACATTCTATGCATTCTTCCCAAACTCCTTACACAGATCGGCCACGCAAACAAAGGAAAACTTGTGCGCGTGCACGCTACTAACCGGTGTAGAAAGGAGAGCAGAGGAATACACGCGAGGAACATGCTTTTTTCAGCATACTGGTGGACCAGCTTTATAAGTGTGATTGCACATCCTCTACACTAGGTGGCAGTGGTGTTCTCACTGTGTTCCCTATGGTGTATGGAAAAAGCACCGAGCAAAACATGAAGTGCAGTAAACAGTAAGCATGAGACCTGGGGGGGGGGGGTTGTTAAAATGTTGTTGTTGTTTTTTCCTTCCTATAGGGGGCATCACAGAAAATAATTGAGAAGCACTGCACAAGGCATTCTCGGAGCACGGAGGAATACATGCAGAAGAATACAAAGCTAATCAACCCGGAAAAGCCATTTCCTTAGCAGAGCTCATAATTAGAAAATTTGCTCGTTGGATGGGGCTGATTTTTGGTGGGATCGAAGTTGCTTGTTTCATGGAAAATTCGTCATTAGGGACACTCAGAAATCGACGTACCCACTGTATTAGTACTTTTGTCAAAGACAGAGGTAATTTCTATATGGATTAAGGCAGTCTACACCATTTGTTCATGTAAATGAGCTGATATTTCTCTGATGTATGTAATCGTAAGCTAATATTACAAGTAGAAGTGCCTTGTTTTAATTTATTCAGAAGTTCACCAGTTCATATTTGACTGGATAATAGCAGTATACTGTTGTTTATGCCATTATATCACTGTATATGAACAGTCAGATTCACATCCTACTCTTCTGCATACTTGCAAGAGTGTAATAGCGGCCTATTTAACCTGGCTGATATAAGCTATCAGAGATTTTAGCAGGTTCGCAATTTTGAACATGTAAGTAAAAAAACACGTGGTAATGAAAATATATACATGTATATTATGTGTACCAGGAGAGTTTAGAAGACTTGCCTTTCATTTCACTTCAATAAAATGATTACAGTTCAATTTTGATCTTAACTACAGACTGTGATGGGAATTATTTAAAGCACTGCTTTCAAGAAAAAAAGCCAAGTTATCTTCGAAGAAAGAAAGAATATAATCATGTTCACACTGATGTTCAATGTGTGTCTTCACTTGCAAAGATTTTCTATTATACTGACACTGTATCAATTCTCAAACACAAAAGTCATTAGGACTGAGTGCTGAAACTGAAAGTAGTACTGGATATAGTGCTGTAATTTTGACCTGTGTTTTAAATTGCAGATGGTACTATTGTCAGAGCTGCTGTTCTTGGAAACTATAAATTTGTTATTTTCACAGAACACTAGGTGTAGCCTCAGGATGGTCAACTAACTATCACCATGTTTTCACTAAATTTTACTCATGTGACATGGAAATCAGGTAATAGGTCAAGGTGATGTATTTTTCTATTATAGGCATCATCAGCATCATCAGCATCATCATCATAATCATCATCATCATCAAGGTCCATAGCCACTTGGCCGGAGGTTCACTTTGCTGTCTTCCACCAGACTTTGCCAATTTCCTCTATCTGCCACATACTTTGTAACAACGGAGGACATGGTTCGTTTTTATCCCGGGCCTCGGCCGATCCGGTATGTGGTTGCTTTCTGGTGTAAACATGCTAAGTGTTTCAATAGGCAAAGTTCCCTATAGTGTCCAACTCTTCTTCAGGTATGGATGGCTGTTGGCTTCAGTGAGCTCGTCCGCCTTTTAGACAGGTTTTGTTTTTCGTCCTGCTGGGTGTCTACACACCCGGCTCATCTCGAGATAAACTTGATGAGGGAGCCGGTTTAGTCGCCGACCACCCGACCATGAGACAGGTAGTACAGGATTATATTGTCCTGTCCTGACCTGACCTGACAGGAATTATAGGCATATCTGGTATAAATAACAAATAACCTGTGCTAAATTTTACAAAAACTAATATTTAACATGACCAACTGTCTGGGTTATATAGTCCCTGTGACATTGAAATTAAGTCGACGTGACCCAGTTTCAATAGGCTGGAAGACCTTGACAATAAGTACAGAATGTATGAACTGGAAACCAATCTGACAAAAACCGCATCTAAAGTGTGGCAGGGTATTTTTTTTTCATAAATGGATCTTCATGACCTAGAAATAAGAAATAAGTCAAGGTGACCCAATTTCAAAGTGACCCAATGAGCCAATTTTGATAGACTAGGAGGGTGTTCTATTGGGATCATCCAACATAAATATAAAATACACATAAAAAACTGTATTATTAGAATTTGACAAGATATGTGTCTTGTGGGAGCAGCGAATGTGCGGGGGGTGGTTGGAGTACAATTAATCAATTGACCAATCACATATCAGAGTTAAATAGTACTGTGCTATGACTCAATAAATAACTTGCGATGGACTGGTGAGCTGTCTAGGGTGCTGTCTTCACCCAGAGTTGGCTGAGATAGGTGCCAGCCACCCTGCAACCCTAATTAGGATTAATTAGCTTATTAAATGAATGGATGAATGAATGAATGACCAAATAAAAATCACATAACAACAAGAAAATGTAGTTTTAAATAGTAAACAGTAGGCGACCCAGATTTATTTAGTGACATTAAAGTGTATAGTTTTCTGAGTAACTATTATACAGGAATACGAAATAAAGCATATTAAAAACTCCCTTTTAAAGTTTATTTATTTATTTATTTATTTATAAAACCATCTCCCATGTTTGAACAGGTGCAGTGCTATATACCAGCATTTTTTATTACCCTTTGGCATAGGCTCAGTATATTCATTCACTCATTTTCTGAACCACTTAATAGTAATTAGGGTCGCGGGGAGGTTGGCACCCATCTCAACTGACTCTGGGCGAGGGCAGAGTACATCCTGGAGAGCTCGCCAGGCCATCGCAGGGCAGAAACAGAAACACTCAGACGGCTATTTTTTGGAGAAAACCACAGTACACAAAAGAAGCCCATAAAAGTAGAGTGAGAACATACAAACTTCACAAAGAAATGCCCTCGTGAGCATGGGACTCCAACCCAGGAGGTTCTCGCCTTGAGGTGGACGTGCTGCCCTTACCTAACCCATGGAAGCACACGCAAGTATCATTGTCCATGGTAACCTTTACATTTGCAGAAATGCTTTATAATCGCCATATAAATTTAATCTGCATGCCAATATATAGACGGAGATGAAAATGTTGAGGTTCTCTTTGGGAGTCACGAGGATGGATAGGAATGAGCACATCAGAGGGACAGCACATGTAAGACGTTTTGGAGACAAAGTCAGGGAGGCTAGATTGAGATGGTTTGGACATGTACAGAGGAGGGATAGTGAGTATATTAGTAGTAGGATGTTGAGGTTGGAACTACCAGGCAGAAGGCCCAGAGGAAGACCAAAGAGACGATTCATGGATGTGGTGAAGGAGGACATGAAGGCAGTTGGTGTAAGAGAAAAAGATGCAGAGGATAGGGTGAGATGGAGGCAGATGATTCGCTGTGGCGACCCCTGAAGGGAAAAGCCGAAAGGACAAGAAGAAGATATATATATTGGCATGCACATTAAATTATATATATATATATATATATATATATATATATATATATATATATATATATATATATATATATATATATATATATATATATATATATATATATATATATGTCATATAGTGTGTTACCCTTGTGTTAAGACGTTGTCTCTGTGATCTTTGTGTTTACACTGTTTTGTGGACTTTTGTAACCCTAAGCAAATATGGTTGGTCAGAAGTGTAAGCCTACTAGTATGGGTGAAAGTCTCATACACAGAGATGAATTAACTATCTGCTCAGATCGGCGCGATCTACCATGCATACTCAGTTTAAGCAAAGAGAGTTGTAAAATGAATGAAAATCCGAATCCAGGAAAGAGCTCTCTGCTCTCCTGGCACCACATTAATCCAGGCTGTGTTCTAAACGAGTTCAACGGCACCCTCGCGCACTTGAAATACCGGGAGTCCATATAACCCACAGCAAGTACACTACTTTCGCAAGTACACTACTTTCGCAAGTACACTATTTTCGGTATTGAGCGCTTCACATATTGTAAGCATTGATTGGCTGTTTTAAGCTTAATGTAAAGTGTTCGGTATAAATAAGTGACTTATTTGCAAATAATGTTGATATTATTTGATATATTTGATATTATTTTACAATGTTATGTTTATAATTGATTTAGGGGTGTTTTATGAGATACAGTAATGGTATTTATGGATGTATAGTACAGTATGGGCATCATACATGGCACATCATACGTCATACATTGCTGTAACAACTTACGTTCACTTTCAGCTTACGTTCGACCATCCAGAACCAATTAAAAACGTAAGTCGGGGAGTGTCTGTATACAAGGACAAGTAGCAGGCATTGGGGACAACAAAGTTACAAACTGATATAAAGAAAATTGCAAATCAAGGGGGAAACACTTCAAGCATTGGTTGAAATAGGTTCCACTGGGTGAAGCTGAAGGCAAGCAAAGCTAGAAAAGAATCTTTTCATCATCGAAAAGCAAAGATGTTTCCAGAAGAAGTTTGTTGTAGCTCATAAGAGTTTGACAACAGAGATGGTCATCTTGTCTGATGAGTCTAATTTTTAGCTTCTCCCATCTCATCAAATTTTGTTGTTGTTGTTGTTGTTGTTGTTGTTGTTGTTGTTATTTGCATGGGTGTGCCAGGTATAGACCAATTATCACATATACAGTAATATGAATATTTTTCTTTAAATTTAGTACTCTGTAAAACTTGTGATAAATATTTAAAGCTTGACATCCATAAAATGTTATACTCTTTATACAAATGGCACTGCAAGCAGTTGATGGTATCAACACCGCTACATTTAAACACAGCCACATGCCTTAAAAAAAAAAAGTATCATCAGGACTAATGACCATATCCTTTTTTTTTTATTATTCATTTTATTCTTGACTGATCCACCAGGAAGCAATGGAGCCCAGGAGAGCTCACCCAGCCACTGCAATAGGAATATCCAATTAGCCTAATGTGCATGTCTTTGAAATGTGGGAGAAAACTTGAGGACCCAGAGGAAACCTACACAAACATGGGAAGACCATGCAAACTCCAAACAGATATGTCACCACTGGGCATAGGAATCGAACCCAGTACCTCCTTGCTGTGAAATGTGCATGCTAACTACTATTCCACCACAACGTCCAATATTTTCCCCTGTGCTGTCAAGTGTAATGTGACTCAACATAAAAACAATAAATGTCACTGTTGGAATACTGCTAATGTCTTCTGGAGTGCTTGAATCACATTTGGCCAATTTACCATCAATGTCTGTTGTATTTCACATCTGAGCAGCATGAAGATTCTGGTAAAATATACCATACATCTGAAGACACTTTTTAAATGGGAGTTTATTTAAATTTGCAAAATGTGACAGCGTGAAGAAAATGGACCAGATTGATATAGAAGAAAATGCAGAATAAAAGTTCTCTATGTCTCACACACCCACACACACAGTTATAAGATTGGTTGCCAGTGTTACAGTTTTTATGCCAAATTAAATGGGTTTTGGAACAAAGTTGACAGTGGAAGGAATAAGTCGACAAACATATGCTTTACTAAGAAAGAGAAGGAATTTGTGTGGCTAGCATGTGTATAATATACAGATGCATTTGTGGTGTATGCGTATGTTATGAAGATTGTAAGAGGGTAAGATTGTGAAGTGTCCATACTAGATGCTGATAAAATCTCAACAATGCAGTATCTCTGAAAATGGGTGGCACGGTGGCATAGTGGTTAGCACATCTATATATATATATATATATATATATAAAGCACAGACAGCTGCCACCTCCAGAAGTTCTCGGACGACTCCGCCATCGTGGGCCGTGTGTCAGAGGGGAACGAGTAGGAGTACCGGTCGGTCATCGTTGACTTCGTGGACTGGTGTAAGCGCAACCACCTGTGCTTGAACACTAGGAAGACGAAGGAGATGGTGGTCGACTTCAGAAGAAGCACTCACTAGTGAACGTCCAGGGACAGGACATTGAGACAGTGGACAGTTTCAAATACCTGGGCGTTCACCTTAACAATAAACTGGACTGGTCCCACAACACCAACGCCCTGTACAAGAAGGGCCAGAGTCGCCTCCACCTTCTGAGGAGACTTAGGTCCTTCGGAGTATGCAGACCTCTGCTCAGGACTTTTTATGACTCTGTGGTAGCCTCTGCAATCCTCTACGCTGCCATCTGCTGGGCCCCGGGCAGCACAGAGCGGGACAGAAAGAGATTGAACAAGCTGGTCAGGAGGGCCAGCGCTGTCCTAGGCTGCCCACTGGACTCTGTGGAGGAGGTGAGTGAGAGGAGGATGGTAGCAAAGCTCACATCCATCATGGCCAACAGCTCTCACCCACTGCACCAGACTGTAGAGAAGCTGAGTAGCTCCTTCAGTGGACGACTGAGACATCCTCAGTGCAGGAAGGAGCGCTACCGCAGGTCGTTCATTCCCACCGCTGTCAGACTGTACAACGCCACTTTGTAACTGTCTGTGAAAATACCGGTTATGTGCAATAAAAACCCCGTGCACTTTAATCAACCACATCTACCCCACTGACTGTGAACCATATCAACCCATCTACTCCGCCCTCAGATACATATACACTTGAATATAGGCCAGTCTACAAAGCCGTTCCCTTCTTTTCTTTTATTGTTTATTAATTTATACTATTTATGTATCTATTTATTTATTTACATAATAATATATATGTATGTGTGTATGTTTGTATTTGTATCTATTTTTGCACCCCCTACTGATGGTACCTCAAGAGCCTGTAACAGTGAATTTCTCCATTGTGAGATTAATAAAGCTGTATCTTATCTTATCTTATCTTATCTTACATCTGCGTCACAGCAGGGAGGTGCTAAGTTTAAGTCCCAGGCTTAGCAAGGGCATTTCTGTGTGATATGTGTATGTTCTCCCTGTGCTTGCGTTAATTTCCTTTAGGTACTCCAGTATCCTCCTACTGTCCAAAAACAAGCACGTTGTACTAACTGATTATTCCAAATTGCCCCTAGGTGTGGTTGTGTCTGTGTCTATGTAAAATTTTGCACGGGACGACTTTCAGGTCTTCAGGGGGCCGGTGTACTTGGAATAAAAATTGACCGAGACCTGTCAACATCGGTTACATTTTTGACCCCGAGTTGTGTCCCTTAGGCATTGGCAAGGCCATTATGACGAACATCACCGATCACGTGCATGAAGACACTAGAGGTGACCCTCAAATAGTCAACAATTTGATCTGAAGAGCCTGATTTGACTGTCAATCTTAAAGTCGAATTGTGTTGGAAATGTGAGGTATGGGACCCAATGCGAATACCTGTGTCAATCCATTTGAAATCGCCAGAGCTCACCTGGTGATGGTGGAATATTTGCTTGATTTTGATATATATTTGTAGTCTGTGGTAATAGAAGGAAAAAAATGGTTTCAGGTCAAAATCTTTATCCATTTTTATTTCAGAGGGGGTTTAAAAAATGAGCATGTCCAAGTTAACCCTCTATGTGCCATTTGTAGCCATCTTTAGATGGCTAACAATCAAAAACTAAGATCGATAACTGGTTGATTTTTTTTTTTTTTTTTTTTTTCCAGAATTTGGTTATTCTGCCCTAAAGTTTATGAGAAATGCAAGAATAAACAGATTGACCCCCTGGTGGCCATGCATTAATTGTCCAAAAACCAGAAATCTGCTGGACTGTTTCGAAAATAAGCCGAATTCATGCTGAGTTTTAACCAACATGCCTCGTGATTTGCCAAATGAAATTTGCCAGTGTGATCGCACCCACAAAGGGGTTCCCAAGGAAGCCAAGAATTACATATCTTCATTGGGAGTGGCCCAGTAGTAACCCCTTTCTGTTCAAGTTTTCCAGACACGCCCATTTGACGCCCTCTTTTGAGCATGTGGGCGACACTTTGGTATCTGATTTTTTTTAGTTTTAAAAGAAAGGACTTGATTTGTATGTCAAATTCAACCCAATGCCAACCTCTACCTTGGTGGTCTGGTGGGAAAACATGGGCCCTCTTTATTGTTCATTTTCAATTACAGAACCTTATCAAAAATGTATATGAAAATGTATGTAAATGTCCAGAAGGTACAGGATATTCTTTGGTATATCGATGGAATACTCTCAGAACTTATCAAATGTCATTTAATATCAATAGAGTGATGTTCAAATCCTAAGACCTATATGTTAAGCAAACTGGCTGTACCAGGTCGACCCTAGGTGTGAGTACAAATCGTTGTGTGTGTTGCCCTGCAATGGCCTGACAAGCTACCTGCTTGACCCTACTTTGCCAGTTCAAATTGGGATAGCCACCAGAATCCCTGCAACCCTAATAGAAGTACGCAGGCGAGCAAGCAAGTGAGATAATAAAACATCACGAGTTTAAGGTTGATATAATAAAAATAATACTGATACCGAGGGTGTAAAGTCTTACTCATAAGTTGTATACCACCCACAGAGACAGACTCATAAATTACCCAATAATGTCCCAATACATTGAAATATCTACAGCTTTATTTTCTTTGTAATTGCTACAAAATACCTCATCTTGCTTTAACAGCCAGGGTTTCTTACAAAATCCTCCATTTCACATTAATGCAATAAAAGATGAGCAAGCAGATGAAGCAAGATCGAAGCCTCCCTCACTTCCCTTTGAACCCGTTTCCTGTGGAATCCCCGAGACATCATTATCAGTGTTTCCCGCTTTCATATCAGCTTGAACAAACTAAACTGACTGCCTATAAGCTATGCGCTTCAGCAGCGCCATCGCTGCCTGGGCGCTGTAATTAATTTGCTGGTGAGCAGGGCTCTTATTGAAAGGTGCTTTATTAGCATTACCATTCGTAATTACTTAAAGACAAATCAGATACGCTTGATTTTGGCCAACCGGAGAAAGACGTAATCTGAATCCCAGGTTTCAATTAGCAGAAGCACAGATTCTCCCTGACGATGCCTCGCAAATCGATTTTTACATACTTAACTGTGAAATTTTTATTAGTGTCACCGGATAATTACATTTCTTTGCAAATATGTCTAACCTGAGCAGATCTGTACAATTGGGCAGTAGCGGTTAGCATGTCTGTCTCAAAACAAGAAGGTCCGGTTTTCTAGTCCCAGGCTCAATGAGGGGGTTTCTGTATAGAATGTGCATGTTCTCCCCTATGCTTGCAGGGGTTTCCTCCAGGTACTTTGGTTTCCTCTGACAGTTCAAAGACATTAGGTTAATTGTGTGCTCCCTGGAGAGAGTGTGTTTGTGAATGTTGGTAAATGGCCCTGAGATGGTCTGGTGACTCTTCAGGGTAACCCATCCTTTACTCAGTGTTTACACAGATAGCCTCCAGCCTCCCAAAACCCCGAACAAAATGAGTGAGTGGTGACTGATTGCCTCTTTTCTTTTGTTTTCTTGCTTCATTGCACCAGCTTTAATTGTGAAGTGACCTCTGACCTTTTGTTCACTGGACATTCTCATCAGCCTGAGCAACGCTGGTTGTCTTTTTCATTCTGCACTCATTCGTAGAACCTGAATTGCATCCACAATATTCTACTTCCTTTTATTATGGACTCGCACTGTGGTTTCCTGCTGACTGTGTAACAGCATCGTCAGGGGGTTCATGACACATCTGATGGTGTGTCTTGGCATACAGTAACATGTAGAGATGCCATTGAGGGCTAAATCCAGACCTCCTGTTGGATGTTAAAATCTGTCAATTTATTAAAAATGACATTAAAAGTTTGACTGTAGCCAAAATGTATTAATTAATTAATTTATTGATTGATTTATTCCCGCAGTGCAGCTAAGTCAATTATCAAAGACCGGCCATGTCTCTCACTGTCTATAATGAGCGGCATGGAAAAGAACCATTGCTGACTTCTGTAAAGACTACACTGCATTACTGTCAGCGTGTTTTTACCTTGTGATGACCTTGGCGAGCTATCCAGGGTGAACTCTGCCTTCACCCAGAATCGGCTGAGATGGGTGCCAGCCTCCTCGTGACCCTAATTATAATTAAGTGGTACATAAAATGAATGAATTCATTCAAATCAGTTTTATTTGCATAGCAGTTTTTATAATTAACTTTGTCGCAAAGCAGCTTTACAAAGTAAAAGTAGGCGTTTAAAGTGTATAAAAAAAGTTCAAAAACATTGTCGACAACCCCGAAACATCCATAATGAGCGTCATCCGCATCAGTTAACACGAGGATAAGACCTTGAGAGGAACCAAGATCAAAAGCCCTGTTATGGCCTGTGTTTTGGGGGACTTTGAATTTGGCGGCTCTTTTAACTCTGTTTTCTCCCCAGGCTCCGGGAAAGGGGCGTGGCTGATGTACGTAGGCTGACTGCAGCATGCACACCTGATCCCACTCCCTAATCTATTCCTCTATAAAGACAAGCAGTGCATTCACCTTGGTGCCAGAAGATTGTCCCGCGTCACACAACCCATGTTCTGTGCTTCCCTCTGACCCCGGGTTACAGCTGTGCTCAACCAGTTTTCTGCGTCATCATCTCTAATGTTTGTTGTTTATTATTTCCCCACCCCACCCCCCATCATCACCAGTGTTAAGGTTGCCACCTGTCTCCAGTATTTCCCTTGAGAATAATAAACCGTTCCTGTTGCACTTTACTTCGTCTCCTGCATTTCTGGGTCCGGCTGAAAGTTCACTCCACAACATATCTATCATCATTTGGGTGTACCCATAATGATATAAAGTCTGTCTGTCTTCCTTTCGGCTTTTTCCCTTTTACTCGGGAGTCGGCACAGCGAATCATCTGATTCGCACGTTTGATTTGGCAGAAGTTTTTACGTCGGATGCCCTTCCTGTCACAACCCTTTTTAGCAAGGGACAGAAACACGCTGACGACTTTGCAGCTACTCTTTACGAAAGTCAGCAATGGTTCTTTTACATGAACCTCTCACCATAGACAGTGACAGACATGGGCCCGCCTTTGATAACCCAGTTAGCCGCACTGGGGGGGACAGTGACAACCTTGTGGAGAGTAGGACTCGAACCCCCAACCTTTGGATCAGCGATCCAGCACCCTATCCACTAGACCACCACTGCCCCACCCATAATGATATAAAGTATATATGAGAAATTCATTAGAGTCCAAAATGTAGTCCGGTTGGTCATACAACTGTAAGTCCTAAATAATTGTCGGAAAAGAGTTTATATCACCAGTGAAAAGGCTTATTCAGCGTCTGTGAGTGCACATCTAAGTCCGTATAGATCTTCATCAGCATGAGTGAGGGGCTTCCAAGATGAGAACTCCACCCAGCATCAGCACACTAGAACAGACCACAGTACTCACAGAAAGCAGAAGGATCAGGATCACTGACATCCCAGAAGAAGCATGTGTACCTCAGCAAAGCACACACACACACACACACACACACACACACACACACACACACACACACATAGAAAAGGAGGGGGTGAGGGTAGGTATACTCACTACAAGCAGAGACTCTGGCATGACTCAATATGACAGCATAAAAAAAGCGAGAACCAGAACAAAGGCAGACATCGGAGCATCATGTGACAATGGGCAATCAGCCACTCCACTGTCAATGGACCTGAGTGAATGAATAATATTTATTCATTTATTTGTTTAAATATTAGCAAAGGGGCGGCACGGCGGTGGAGTGGTTAGCATGTTTGCCTCACAGCAAGTAGGCCTGGTTTCAATTCCCGGGAATTTCTGTGTGGAGTTTGCATGTTCTCCCGAGCTTGCTTGAGATTCCACCAGGTACTCTCGTTTTCTCATGCAGTCCAAAAACAAGCACGGTAGGTTAATGACAAGTAAATAAATGAAAATAAATAAATAAATAAAATAAATAAATAAATAAGGGGTGGCATGATGATGATGAAGTGGTTAGTACGTTCACCTCACAGCGCGAGGGTCCTGGGTTCAAGTACTGGGCTCAATAAGCAAGGTTCTATGTGGAGTTTGCATGTTCTGTTTGTGCTTGTTGTCCTCTGGGCACTTTTTACTTTTTCTTTCTCCGACAATCCAAGGATATGCACAGTACTCTGATTGGCTGTTTCAGATTACTCCTACATGTGAGTGTAAATAGTTATGTGTGTTTCCCTGTGATGTTCAGGTAGCACCCACCTTCACACAGCCTTCCTGTGACCCTAGAAGGATTAGGTGGTTTATCAAATGAGTAATGACTGAATGACGATGTACATTGATAATGAGCTGGCAAGGCATAGCATAGTGGCGTAGTGTTATCATGTCCTCCTCATAGAAAGAGGGTCCTGGGTTCGAAGCCTGTGCTCGATTAGGGCGTTTCAGTGTGGAGTTTGTTCTTGAAAGCATTTGGGCGTGAAGGCCACCTTTGCCTATTAGAATCATGTAAGCTGATTGGCTCCATCCTCATTGCAACCCTAGTAGGAGTGAACAGTTCATTCAAAGAATGGAGGAGTGAATGTATGAATAAATAAATAAATAAAAAATAAATAAATAAATGGCTCAACTACAGATGGTTGTAGATCGGAAGCATTAACATACTGATACTGATGCACACAGAATAGAAATTGTTAAAATCTGTTGACTTTAGGGGGTCAATTCCAGGGTACTGTTCCACAAATGGCCCAGGGTCAGCCAAAACGCCATAGAATGGAATGGAATGGAGAGCGACTCCTTGTGACCTCCATTCAAAAGTCCCTGCACAATCAATTCGATTTACCAATGAGCTAACCTGTCTGACTGTGGTACCTTTTTATGGTTCTCCCAAAACAGACAATACGCAGTGGCAATAGTAGTGCAGAACATCATAGAAAGTAAAATAGAATTATCATATATATTTTATTGGCTACCTTGTCTGGTTTTAAAGTATACGTGTCAGTATTCTGTACAAAAGACATACGTTCAGGTATATCTGCTATAGCGGTACCACACCTTACCATAGTCCCAGCAAACGAAAAATCCATTTTCCCAAATTTTTTGTCTCTGTATACGAAACAAGTTCTCCTCACAAAACAAGCCAAACATGCCATTCAAACATTCAAACGCGATATTCAAACATTAAAATGCACCATTCAAAGAATGCACAAGTTGCTTTCCATTAACTATCTCCCAACATCCCGCCCCACTGGCCTCCCATTGGCTAGGAGGTCTGACGCAGCTCTCTTAAGCAGCAGCTTGCTTCATGAGTGTGTTCATAGCAACTTTATTTTTTGGCTCAGGCCTTTAACCTTGCATAAACATATGCAAGATTATAACTCTGCAAAGAAGACATGGTCAATTAAGAAAAAAAAAACAAAAACAAACAATGCACGAGCTGCTCTCCAATTGACTATGTCCCAACATCCTGCCCCGATGGCCTCCCATTGGCTATCTCCCAACATCCTGCCCCGCTGGCCTCCCATGGGCTAGGAGGGATGACACAGCTCCCTCCCATTGGCTATCTCCCAACATCCTGCCCCACTGGCCTAGAAGGGATGACACAGCTCCCTTGAGCAGCAGCTTGTTTCATGAGGTTTTCGAGTATGCTCATTTCAACTTTATTTTTTGGATCAGGCTTTTAACGTTGCATAAACATTTGTAAGGTTATAACTCTGCTAAGAAGACATGGTCAACACGAAATAAGTACCTTAAAAGGTATGCTTTTATAATTTTTAAAGGGTAGTATTGGGGGCCTTGGAATGAATCACGCATTTTACATGTAAAATGCTGTTCTACTTACGAAAAATTCAGATTACGAAAAAGGCTCTGGAATGGATTAATTTCGTAAAGTGAGGTACCACTGTATTTTGTGATAAAGAAGATCGAGGATTTTAAGTGCTGTACTTAGGCTCAACAATCCAGAGCAATGGAGAGTGTGGAAAAGAGGTGAAGAAGTGTTTACAGGCAGGTTGGAATGATTGGAGAAAAGTATTCGGTGTGATGTGTGATAGGAAGCTATCGGCAAGAATGAAAGGAAAAGTGTACAAGACAGTGATGAGGCCAGCGATGTTGTATGGTTTAGAAACAGTGGCCCTGGGGAAAAGACAGAAGGCAGAGCTGGAGGTAGCAGAGATGAAAATGTTGAGGTTCTGTTTGGGAGTAACGAGGATGGATAGGATCAGGAATGAGTACATCAGAGGGACAGCACATGTAAGATGTTTTGTGAGGTGCATGCATGCGTGTGCGTGCGTCTGTATGTCTGTATATGTGTGTACTGTATTTATATTGGATTTACATATTATGCACGATTTTTTAATGTTTAATTGCTGTTATAAGTGGAATGAGTACATCAGAGGGACAGCACATGTTAGAGGTTTTGGAGACAACATCAGAGAGGCTAGATTGAGATGGTTTGGACATGTACAGAGGAGGGATAGTGAGTATATTGGCAGTAGGATGCTGAGGTTGGAACTACCAGGCAGAAGGTCGAGAGGAAGACCAAAGAGAAGATGTGGTGAAGGAGGACATGAAGGTAGTTGGAGTAAGAGTAGAAGATACAGAGGATAGAGTGAGATGGAGGTGGATGGTTTGCTGCCGCAACCCCTGAAGGGAAAAGCCGAAAGGAAAAGAAGAAGAAGGTACTACTTTGTTTATATTATTCTAGGATACTAGATATTAGCAACGCTGGCTAATATACTCCTAGGATGACAACTCATGTAACGTGACCTGAACGACCCATGTAATAAGCAAATAAATAAATAAATAAATAATAGATGGGAGTAAGAATGACTTGTTCTCGCTAAGCTAAGCTACGCAAGTAGAATGAAAGTATTTAATGATTTGGCTTTCACCTGAACACTGATCTAGCATTTCTTGGATGGGCCCTGAATTAGTAAACTGTACATCATTGGTGACCGTGGCCACTCCAGGCCCCTCTCTATAAGTAAAAGTTTCACTGGGGAAATCATTTCCTTAGCAAGCCTGTATTCCCCAACAAATAGTAAGTACGTGTCTCACTTGCAGTCATTTGCTAAACTGCTCCACGGACTAAATCCGTTTTACTCAAGCCAGGACACAATAGCTCCATTTGAGGGATGGCATAAATAATACATTAATAAGCAATCCACAGATGCCCCAGAGGCAAATAAGGACTTTAAGCATCTCCCTTGGCTTAATTCATCTCTTTATGCTGTGTAGATCTGGAACGAGCACACATCCTATGATAATATTCGGAGTTAGCAGTTCAATGGCCATTTAATGATCATTGAAGAGTTCTTGCACTGACCAATCATTAAGAAAATCTGGATATACCAAATGTTTGGAATCTCCACATTCTTTTCCCACCTATCACAAATTGTTTTATTATATATCATTTTAATTCTGTATAATTCAAGATACAAAATATTTATCCTTATTGCTGGACACTGGAGGAGTTACACAGATGAAAGAGATGTCGTGATGTCGGTTTTTATAATTGGTTAATCTGCAGTAATTTTATACATCTTAGGCCCATTGAAACTGTAGATCAGTTGTCTCCAACTTTTTTTGCACCAGGGACCAGTTTTATGTATGAAAATGTTTCCGCGGACCGGGTAGAGTCTATTCCGTAGTCTTCTTTTGGTGAGTGTCACCCCGCCTCACAAAGATATGTGGTTGGAAACAGAAGAAGGGCTTTCAGTGCTTCTGTGGCAATGTCAAATATAGTTGTTTTTCAAAATAAGATCTGGAAGCTCGAATAATAAACCGATAATTTATACCATGAAAGATTTTGTTTGCGGACCGGTATCAAATATTCCACGGACCAATACCGGTCCGTGGACCGGGGGTTGGGAACCCCTGCTGTAGATGATTATGATCTGCAGGGATTCCTCACTTTCCGCGGTTAATTGGGACCGAGATCCACAAGCGACCATCGAAATCCGCGAAATATATATATATTGTCTGTCTTCCTTTCGGCTTTTTCCCTTTTACTCTGGAGTTTCCACAGCAAATCATCTGATTCGCACGTTTGATTTGGCAGAGGTTTTTACGTCGGATGCACTTCCTGTCACAACCCTTTTTAGCAAGGGACAGAAACATGCTGACGACTTTGCAGCTACTCTTTACGAAAGTCAGCAATGGTTCTTTTACATGAACCTCTCACCATAGACAGTGAGAGACATGGCCCGCCTTTGATAACCCAGTTAGCCGCACTGGGGGTGACAGTGACAACCTTGTGGAGAGTGGGACTCGAACCCCCAACCTTTGGATCAGCAATCCAGTGCCCTATACCACTACTGCCCCTATATATATAAATATATATACATATATATAAATAAATAAATAAATATATATATATATATATATATATATATATATATATATATATATATATAATCACCTCAATCACCTATTTTATAATCACCTGAAGAGAGAGGATGGTTTCACCACCCCTCGAAACAGATCTGTAGTGATAAATGGAGTTTCAATAGAAAGTCTTTGTCCTGTCGTTTTGTTTATATATATATATATATATATATATATATATATATACATATATATATATATATGTATATATATATATATCTCAGATGCCTATGGGCCTATGGGTGTCATGGCATAAGTCAGGGTTCACATACAGTATATATGCGTACCCTGACTTGGGCCATGACACCCATAGGCCCATAGACATCTGATATGGGTACCAGCCTCCTCACAACCTTACTTAGGTAAAGTGGATAGTATATGAATGACTGAATGCATAAACTTTTCTTCTGTTGATGATCAATAAAATTCAGATTAAGCAATTTATTTATTTATTTATTTATTGTGAACATGTGACTCATAGAATGTTTCAAAGATTCCATAAATACCAATTTTTCATATATTTTGAGGGATTTTTTTTCCCATGCATGTTGTTAAATATTTTCGGTTCAGTGAGGTCAATTCTGTGTGGAGTTTTCAAGTTCTCCCCATGCCTGCATGAACTTCCTCCAGGTACTCCAGTTTCCATCGACAGTCCAAAGACATGCACATTAGGCTAATTGGATGTTCCAAATTGCCCCTAGGTGTGAGTGTGAGTGTGACTGCTTACGTGTGCTGCTCAGTGATTGGCCTGATAAGCTGTTGTGTACTCTGCCTTTGCCCAGTGCCGGTTGAGATAAAATCCAGCCTCACTGCGACCGCAGTAGGAACACGTGGCTGTGTGGGTGTTTTCTAGGGAACTCTGGTTTCCATCCACAGTTGAAAGGCATGTGTGCGAGTGTTTTGGCCCTGTGATGCTCTGCCAAGCTGTTGTTGCAAGGTTGTATCCCACCATTGCTCAGAGTCTGCTGAGATAGGTCGCTTTAGCAAAGACGCTGTTTTCAAATTGCTGTAGAGATTTTGGTTGATGAGGTTCTCCAAATATAAACTCAGGCTAATAAGACAGTTGATCTATGTTTAAAACGGCTTTTAATTTTGCATACCAGCACTTATCCATGCATATTTATTCATATATTCAGACAATGTATGTAATGAGAATGGCGTGGT
Source organism: Plotosus lineatus (assembly GCA_024760905.1). Classification (NCBI taxonomy): domain Eukaryota; kingdom Metazoa; phylum Chordata; class Actinopteri; order Siluriformes; family Plotosidae; genus Plotosus; species Plotosus lineatus. Next base: position 9,985,903 of record CM045730.1, on the reverse strand, counting down.
TCTTGCATAAGGTTTATTGTAAGCGCTATGTATTGTGCTCCATTGTGAACACAACCAGCGAGTGTTCCTAAATCAGCTGTTCATTTTCATATCACTTATTCATGTCACATGTGTTCCTCTGGCTCTGTCTGATTAAGCGAATGGTCTTTTGCCCAGTGACACTGAGGGAAGGCTGGCTCGGGTCTCCATGGATCAATTATACAGGGGACATTCAGAGGAGCTCAGGCCAGGAAGAGAAAGAGAGGCAGGAAATGCATATAAGCTGAGTGTGTGTGTGTGTGTGTGTGTGTGTGTGTGTGTGTGTGTGTGCACGCACAGGGGTCAGAGGCGACAGCAGCAGTGCAAGTAATAACTCAGGAGTGATACACTGACTTGGAGGCCAGCCAGGTCTCTCTCTCTCTCTCTCTCTCTCTCTCTCTCTCTCTCTCTCTCTCTCTCTCTCTCTCTCTCTCTCTCTGTGATGAGGCAAGACACTAAAAATCCCCCAGGAACAATTTGCTGTTACAGTTGCACAACACACACCCACATACACACACAGTTTGAAAAAGATATCATTAATTTTCTGCCATTTCTCCCTTCAGTTCAGATTATACTCATTTAATTACAGATATACGTCTATTCAAGATAGCCATTGTGTATATTCTAGTTTGTTGTGTATGTGCATGATCATTATAAATATTGTTTGCTTTGCATTACCATGTAAAATAGTAGGGGCAACCTACCACCACACGTACCCATACATTCTGAACAATTCTAGAACCCTGCTGAGGATTAGCACTAACTGCTAACACAATGGCTTGCATCCTGATATTGTGAATATCCCAAACATTCCAGATTCGTATCCACTACAGGAGAAGGGTGAAATTTGATTGGTCCATGATCCAAAGAGTGATGGACACGCACTTTTCTTTGAAGCAGGTGGTATAATGGATATCACACTTGAAAAATGAAAAATATGCACTGGTACCTTGATTTTCGAGTGTCTTTTATAACAATTTTTTTATGATACAAGCTTCGATCCCATCAAAAATCTGCCCCATCCAAAGAGCAAAATTTTGATCTATGAGCTCTGCTGGGGAAATTACTTTTCCGAGTCGATTAGCCTTGTATTCTTCCACGTGTATTCCTCAGCGCTCCGAGAACGCCTTGTACAGTGCTTCTCAATTATTTTCTGTGACGCCCTCTATAGGAAGAAAAAAAAAAACATTTCATGCCCCCCCAAGACCCCCCCCCCCCACGCGCAACTATATATACTGTTTATTGCACTTTATCTCGTTTGCTCTGTGCATTTTCCCTACACCATAGGGAACACAGTGAGAGCACCACCTACTGTAATGGATGCGCAATTGCACTTGATTCTAGTACAGTATGGCAAAAATAAAAAGCATGTTCCTCAGGGTCATACGCACCCCCTGGCATGCATTATTTGAGAAGCACTAGCCTCATGGGAGCTCATCACAAGCCTTTCCTCGCTGGCATTCGTAGCATGCATACACACAAAATTCTCCTTCTTTATTACGCAACACGTCATGCCTGTCCATGTGACATCTTTGCACCCACGTGCCCATCTTTCAGAAACATGACATGATCAGAAGGATTAGTTGACTGACTGTTTAATATTAATGTTAATGTATATGTGTTATTATTATAATGAAATATGTATTGTTTTTACATGTTTATCTTTAATATATGAGGTCAAATATACATGTTTGTGTCAGGTTATATGAGTTTGGGAGGGGGCTGGAATGGATTAATTTGTTTTCTATACTTTCCGATGGAAATTTTTGTTTTATCTAACAAACATTTTGACTTATGAGCTTGCCCTCGGAACAGATTCATTTTGTAAGTCAAGGTACCACTGTGTTTTAGTTTTTTTTTGTTTTGTTTTGTTTTTGTGTGTGTGTGTTTCTTAGTAGTATATTAAAACGAATGTTCCTTTTCTTGTTTTTCTTTCCCCATTTTTTGCACTAACCCCCCCCCCCCATCATATCCAATTCTCAGCCATCAAGCATTGCCCCATCATTACACATGCACCAAACAGAGAAGGGCATAACATATAGCACATGCCCCATTCATGACACACAGTGCTGCCACCCACATCTTTACAAACTACTGTGTATGCATAATCAGAGGAAAAGCAGCGCCCGCCCATGATTGCTGTAAGCAGCAGGGACGCAAACTTTTGCTGCCACTACTTTGAGAGCAGAGCCAATCAGCTCCCGTGGAGTCCTGTCCGCAGTATCAGGCTGCTTTGAATCCGTCTGTTGATCTCCATTCTCATTATCACACACCTTGTTCATACACCACTACGGAGCCCTCTACTCACTTACTTGATCCTTAGGGTTAAGGAAAGACTGGAGCCTATCTCAGCTGGCACTGGGTGAAGGTGGGGTCCACCTTGAACAGCTCAACAGCCCATTGCACCACCAATACATATACCCAACCATTTGGACTTACACCAAGGGGCAATTTTAAACAGCTGATAAGCCCAATATTCATGTCTTCAGATTATGGACGGAAACCAGAGTACCTGGAAGAAACCCATGTGAGCATGCAGAGAGAGAGAGACGTCTTCGCCATGCCCAAGACGTTCTTACGGTGAGATGGTCATGCTGACCACTACACCACCATGCCGTGCTCATTCAGAAATATATTTGCTGTAAAAATGTTTACGTTTTAATGAGAATACCTGAGGAACCACATGTAGTGTGTTGTAGTGGTTGGAACGTCCACTTCACAGCAAGAAGGTCCTGGGTTCGAGTCCCGGGCTCTGCAAGGATGCATCTGTGTGGACTTTGCATGTTTGCTTTGGTCTCCTCCAGTTTCTCCCACGATCCAAAGACATGCACATTAATCTAACTGGCTGTTCCAAAACATTACTAAAGGTAGGTGGAAATGGTTGTATGTATGTCGACCCTTTCGAACTGTTCAGGGTGTGCCCCAGCTTTGTCTTCTAGCAACCCTTTAGCTTGCGACTCCAAGCGGTCCAGAAAGTGTATAGACCTTTTTCCTACATCAGCTCCGGATTATTCAGTATTCCAACACTGTCTCCTCACGTCATTGTCTTATTTTGCCATTGTTTCTCTCTCTCTCTCTCTCTCTCTCTCTCTCTCTCTCTCTCTCTCTCTCTCTCTCTCAGTCAACACCATACATTTTCTCCATCCACCTCTCCACTTTTGCATAATCCCTCTTTCTGTCCCTTTCTCTATTTTCTCTTTCCACATTCTTTTCTTTCTTCATATCACCCTCCTTCTGTTTGCATCCGTCTCTCTTTCACCCCTCTTTATTTTCTCTATCTCACTCCCTCCAGAATTCCTATCCCTCTCTCTCTCTACACTTTTGCCACTCTTTGTATGTCTCTATCTATTCCTCCATGTGTTCTCTCGATATTCCGGTTTGTTTT
>CM045730.1:9947500-9972500 GCA_024760905.1 Plotosus lineatus | reverse complement strand
ACACACATGCATCTGACAGGGGTGAAAAACTTTGTTCAGGCAAACATCCCCACTTAAAATGATTCCCACCCCCCTCTGGTGTTTTGGGTGGCTCGGTGCTTGGTTATGGTTCGGCAGCCTTGTTCTTCGCAGCTCCCCACTGCTCGGCCTGTCATGTGCAATTAAACATTTGGCCTCCACAATTACTCAGCAGCACATATACACCAACGTTCAGCCCTGCATATGCACTTCAAAGCCACAGCGTTCCCCCAAAAGTCCCAAAGTACTGACAGCAGCAAAGGAGTTGCCTGGAGGGTGGAAAGGAGTGAAAGTGAAGCAGGGAGGGGGAGTACAGAGGGTACTTGCTGCCAGGTTTGGATAGAGTGATTAAAAAAAAAAAAAAAAAAAAAAACGAGGAGGAGGACGAGGAGGAGGGGAAAACGCAGAGGATGATGAGGGCAGTCTGACTGTACTGATGTCAGCAGGGTCTTGAGAGGAGCCACATGGCGGAGGAGAGAGAGGCATCTTGACATCAAAACAATCTTTAAACTGTCACAGGCCTCCTGAGGGCCTCACACCCACGTAGACGCATGTGTATGTACTCACACGCACATGCATGCATGTATACGCACATGCCAGCTAATTTGATTTGTGCATGCTGTCAAGGCTTTCTGAATTTATGCATATGAAAACATCTGACACTCAACCCAACGGGTTGCCAGATCTTTAATTGGACATTTCTCACTGGTTTAAATGTATTAAAAAATAAATAAAAAGCAATTCAAACTAAAGCAGTGCTGCTTTAGTGTGAGAATATTTGTGCTCCCTGTGATTTATACTTATATTACTATGCAGGTGTATCTTGACTTAAGTCGCTTCGAGTTACGTCGTTTTTGATTATACATCGGTTTTAAAAAAATATCTAGAAAAATAAAAATAATAAAAAATCAATTTTAAGTCATTAAAATCATAACACCCCCCCCAACACACACACACACACACACACACACACACACACACACACACTATTTGAGAAGCACTGAATTAGCTGTAGCCCGGAAAATTATACATATGCATCATCCCGACATTACTAACACGTTATTCAAATTTAGCCAATAGCTGAGAGCTTTTGTTTCCCCCTCCTGCTGATTGGTTGCAGATGATGGTTACACCTCCTTTTTTCTCCTTTGCGCACATGTCATTGATGTGATTGCTTGAATTGTTAATTCACGTTTTTTTTTTTTTTTTTTTAGTGTGTCTTTAATGATAAGGGCAGTGGTGGTCTAGTGGTATAGGGCGCTGGATCGCTGAGCCAAAGGTTGGGGGTTCAAGTCCCACTCTCCACAAGGTTGTCACTGTCCCCCCCCCAGTGCAGCTAACTGGGTTATCAAAGGCGAGACATGTCTGTCACTGTCTATGGTGAGAGGTTCATGTAAAAGAACCATTGCTGACTTTCGTAAAGAGTAGCTGCAAAGTCGTCAGCGTGTTTCTGTCTCTTGCTAAAAGGGTTGTGACAGGACGGGCATCCGACGTAAAAACCTCTGCCGAATCAAACATGCGAATCAGATGATTCGCTGTGGCGACTCCCGAGAAAGGGAAAAAGCCGAAAGGAAGACAGACAGTGTGTCTTTAATGATTATTGAAGTCCTATGATGTCACTCAAACGTCCTGCATCTTCTCCAGCTTCTGGTAAGGAGCCGCTTTATTTATTCATAAATATTATCACAGTCCAAAATTAAAACTTTAATATTGAATTTGAACAGTAAAAGGGTTTGTAATACATTGGTACCTCACTTTACAAAATTAATCCGTTCCAGAGCCTTTTTCGTAACCTGGATTTTTCGTAAATTGAACCGTGTTTTACATATAAAACGCATGATTTGTTCCAAGGCTCCCAATACTACCCCAGAAACCCTTTAAAAATGATAAAAGTATACCTTTTAAAACCTCCTTCTGCTTCAATATTGTACTGATGGTAGACGGGTTTGGCCATATTCCTTTGCGATATCACTCAAGCCCGTTTCTTCTTCTCACTCCGACAGGAAATCACACATGCGCGTGTGTGTGTGTGTGTGTGTGTGTGTGTGTGTGTGTGTGTGTGTGTGTGTGTGTGCACTCGTGTGTTGACCATGTGTTCTTAGCAGATTATAATCTTACAAATGTTTATGGAAGGTTAAATTCCTGAGTCAAGAAATAAAGCATGAAGCAACAGTAACTCTGTCCTTTACACGAAAAGCATCATGGTAGATTCAGCTCCATAATAGCCAATGGGAGGGAGCTGTGTCATCCCTCCTAGCCAATGGGGGGCCAGTGGGGAGGAATGTTGGGAGATAGCCAATAAGAGGGAGCTGTGTCATCCCCCCTAGCCAATGGGAGGCCAGCGGGGCAGGATGTTAGAACATAATTGATGGGAGAGCAGCTTGTGCATTGTTTGACTGGAGCGTTTGAATATTTGAATGGCGCTTTCGTAACGTTAACTTGTCTGAGTTAACAAAGAGAGACAAAAACTTTCGGAAAATGTGTTTTGTAACCTGCAGTTTTCGTTTGGTGAGACTTTCGTAAAGTGAGGTACCACGGTATATACCAGCTGAAAAATATTAACATTTATTACATTTTATGATTAACTTTTGTTTTTCTTTTCAATATTGACAAGGGAGGCTCTGCTTCATCTCCCTCCCCTGAATACACTTCAGTGCCTGGAGGAAACTCATCCAATCACGGGGAGAACATGCAAGGCCCACATATAGACACATTTGCCAAGCCTAAGTCTCGAAACCAGGACATTCTTGCTGTGAGGTGGACGTGCTCACCGCTAAGCCACTGTGCCACCAATTGCTTATTAAAATGCATAAAATCCTGATATTTGAAATGGCTTTTGCTATTTTTGAGCTAAAATGATCATGATTACAAACCCAGCATGTATTGAGGTTAATTGGAAATATTTACAAAATCAAGTTGCACACCCCCTCCCCCTCCCCCTCCAACACACACAAACACACACACACACACACACACACACACACACACACACACACACACACACAGACACACACACAATGCCACTGCTACCACCACCACTGCACTCATCTTCTACTAATACAAATGCTAAAACACTTATTTCTATTAATACAGTCACAGTGAGACTGTGCCTATCTCAGCCTACACTGAACAGGCGCAGAAGGGCCAACACACGCAACAATTCATTATTCAACAGCCACACCTAAAAGCAATTCACAACAGCCAATTAGCATAGTGTACATGTGTTTGGACTGGAAGAGAAATACGGAGAACCCAAAGGAAGCTCACACAAGCACAGAGAGAACCAGCAAACTTCACACAGAAATGCCCTTGCCAAGCCCAGGACTCAAACTCTGGGCCAGACCACCATTTTTTTTTTTTTTTCCAAATGGTTTTACTCTGCGGTATGAGCAGCAATTGGTTGTCCTCACATGTTTCTGAAAAAGCATGTGTTATTTTTCACCTGCGCTGATTGGTAGCGGTTTGCAGATGACATTGTGATCTGTAGTGAGAGCAGAGAACAAGTGCAGGAAAATCTAGAGAGGTGGAGGTATGCCCTGGAAAGGAGAGGAATGAAGGTTAGCCTCAGAAAATCAGAATACATGTGTGTGAATGAGAAGGACCTAGGAGGAACGGTGATGTTACAGGGAGCAGAGATAACGAAGGTGGAGGATTTTAAGTACTTAGGCTCAACAATCCAGAGCAATGGAAAGTGTGGAAAAGAGGTGAAGAAGCGTGTGCAGGCAGGCTGGAATGGTTGGAGAAAAGTGTCCAGTGTGATGTGCAATAGGAGAGTGTCAACAAGAATGAAGGGAAAAGTGTACAAGACGGTGGTGAGGCCAGCGATGTTGTATGGCTTAGAAACAGTGGCGCTGAGGAAAAGACAGGAGGCAGAGCTGGAGGTAGCAGAGATGAAAATGTTGAGGTTCTCTCTGGGAGTAACGAGGATGGATAGGATCAGAAATGAGTATATCAGAGGGACAGCCCATGTAAGATGTTTTGGAGACAAAGTCAGAGAGGCTAGATTGAGATGGTTTGGACATGTACAGAGGAGGGATAGTGAGTATATTGGCAGTAGGATGCTGAGGTTGGAACTACCAGGCAGAAGGCCTCGAGGAAGACCAAAGAAGAGATTTATGGATGTGGTGAAGGAAGACATGAAGGTCGTTGGAGTCAGAAAAGAAGATGCAGAGGATAGGGTGAGATGGAGGCGGATGATTTGCTGTGGCGACCCCTGAAGGGAGCAGCCGAAAGTAAAAGAAGAAGACTGATTGGTCGCTGTTGTATGCTGTGTGATTGGGAGAACTGGCTGGTGGGCGTCAATTGGCAGGAAACCAAAAGCAAGAAAAAGCAAGAATCATGTAAATTCAGTGAAAATGGGGATAAAGTATTAAACCATGTCCTTTTATGGAACCCTTATTGAGTGCTCATATGGTTTCATTAATAATTATTTACTTCAGGAAGGAAGAAGAAGGAAACCTGAGTGAGAACATGCAAACTCCATAAAGAAACACCAGAGCTCAAGACCAGAATCCTGCACTTTCCTGCTGTTAAATGGACCTGCTAACTTCTGCCCCACCGTGCTGCCCACATCGTGGTGTAAAACCTTTGAATGACTATACGAATACACTATGATACTGGAGTGCTATGCTAAAGTTCTGAACAAGTATAAAAAGGCACTGTCAGCGACACAGCGCTTATCTCTGCTCAGAGTAAACATCTCTCACCTGATCTGTCCCTGTCAAGGTTAAAATGTGGATAGTATGTCACGGTCATCCCTGGTCTGTGTCTGTGTTCAGTGCAGCTCGGGCTGCACCCGCAGCACTTCCTGGTTAGTGATGTGATCAAACTACAGATCAGCTGCACTTCCCAGATTGTCTGTTGGACAGAGCACAAAGTATCGGGAATAAGTTGAATGTGGAGGGAGTTAAGCGGCTCATTCATGGACTATATAAACATATTCAAAGTGCTTGTGAACCGTTTTACTTGTGCATGTGTGTCCTCTGCACACTCTAGAATCTATAGTTTCTCTCATCTTGTTTGCTAGCATTTGAATGTCTTCATGTTGCATTTGCCATGCTTCCTTAAATAATGTTATAGATATAAAGCATGGTTTATAAATAAATTGAGTTTCTGCTTTGCATCTGATCATCACTCCAGCCATAGGTCAGGTCAGGTATGAGGATATGCACCGGACGGCACTTCGCTGTGTCCACCAGCCACCTCCACTCATCCGGCCGTCTCCTGGCAATTGACCAGGCCTGTGCAGGGCCCATACCCCCCGGCAGGGCAGCCCTAACCACGTCGCACATGGCCGTCCCCACGATCGGCTTCAGCCACTAGGATCCCTAACGGACAAGATCCATTGTTCTGGGTCCAAAGGCGGGAAACGAGCCAAGTGCCCGTAGTAGCGCAGCTGACGGTCGCAGATCAAGCAGGTTACTCTTACCATCCCCGCATCCTCGAGCACCTTCAGGTTGGTAACAAAGTGGTATCCGAAGATGTGGCGAAGGGCAGTCGTAACGAAGGAGTCCAGTCGTCGTTCAAGCTCAACCATGAGCGTCCATGTCTCGTTCGAGTAGAGCAAGACAGGGAGCACAAGGGAGCGAAAGACTCGGGCTTTCTTCCGCCTGCTCAGATACCTCGACCACCACACAGTCCTGTCCAGCGAGTTCATCGCCCCGTAGGCTAGGCCAAGTCGACGATTGATCTCGGCCCTGCAATCAGTGGAATGATGAACTACACTGCCAAGGTAAGTGAAAGACTCCACGATCTCTACTCTTTCACGACCCACAGCGATCAAGCCAACAGCAGCATCCAAGAGGTCGCCAAAAGCCTGAATCTTGGTTTTGATCCAGGAGACTCGCAAACCAAATGGCTCTGCCTCCTCACTCAGCGAACAGAGAGTCTCCATCAGGACATCCACCGTCTCTGCAAAGATCACTGCGTCATCGGCAAAGTCCAGATCAGTAATCCGAACCTCACCAAACTACACACCGCAGGCCGATCCACCACCCGATACTGCCGCCATGATCCAGTCCATTGCAGTACTGAAGAGAGTGGGGCCAGAACACACCCCTGCCTTACTCAGGTCTCAACCGAAAAGAAGTCAGGGGTGGAGCCCCCACACCTCACAGCACTCTCTGTCCCAGAATACAGCAATGATATCAGCCGGACCAGAGCTGACGGGATCCACATAGATGAAGTATGACCCAGAGGGCCTCCGTGTCCACCAAGTTGAACGCCTTGTGAAAGTCTGTTATAGGTGGCAAGGAACCCCCTATCAAACTCCCGCAAGCGCTCAGATAGGACGCGGAGTGCCAGGATGCAGTCAACGGTAGACCTCTTTGGTGTAAACCCAGACTGTTCAGGGCGCTGGTGCACTATAAACTGCTGTCGGATCCTCTCCAGTAGAATCCGTGCGAAGACCTTGCTCGGAATTGAGAGGAGAGAGTAACCCCCCGGTAGCTGTTGTATGCTTGGGTATCACCCTTCCCCTTCCAGATTGGGACAACAATGCCCCATTTCCAGTCAGTTGGGATGACACCAGTGCTCCACATGGAGCACATGAGAACGCAAGCCACCTGAGGACTACCACAAACTCCCATAGATCTGCCATCTGCCAAGTGCCACACCGCCCTTCGAGTTTATTCAAGAGTTGGCGGGTCGCAGCCTGGGGCAGCGTTGGCAACAAGAGTTTCAGCATCCCCGACGGCCAGGCTCCAGGCAGAAGGGTCAGCATGATACAACTCCTCAAAGTACTTGGCCCAATGAGTCCTCACTTCAGATTCCTTGGTAAGGACACTACCATCTGCAGCTTTCACCATCTGGCATTGCGATTTAGACCAAGAGGAACGGAGGCTCCACAATGCCCTGTAAGCCGGGTGAGAGTCACTTGAATTCAAGTGTCCCTCGACAGTCTCAGAGATCGCGGACCGCAGCCTCCCGATCTCTTCGCACCGGCTTGACGGCTTCACACTTCAGGTCCCTGGCCAGTCCAGCTTTGCCATCGAGTCAAGCCTGTCTTGCTCTTTTGATGACGTCAATGGTCTCAAAGGAGATGGCCATTCCCAGTCATCTGGGCGACCTCTGTATGCAGCCACAGGACACCTCCAGGATGTGGTCTCTGAAGCCAGCCCAGAGATCCTCCGTGTCTGCACCCGCGTCCAGATCCTCCAGGGATTCTCCAAGCCTACTGGCAAACTCCAAAGCCACATCGGGGTCCCCGAGTTGGCTCACGTCAAGTCGCATTTGACGAGCCGGGGCTTTCTCAGGGCCCCTGAACAGGATCTTCAGAGTCGCCACCAAAAGCCGGTAATCTACCGAGAAGAGCTGGGCACTTCTAAAGACACGGCAGTTCTGGACCAGCCGCCAGCGACTACCTACAAGAATAAAATCGATCTCTGTCCTAGTGATGCCATCGTTAGAATACCAAGTCCAGCATCGCGGATCCGATCTCTGGAACCATGAGCCAGCAATCCTTAAGCCCCGACTTTTTACGAAGTCAAGAAGCATTAAGGCACTTCCATCACGGCATCCAGAGCCGTGAGGACCGACACATGCTTTGTTGCCATCCCGCTTAGTGCAAGTAGTCGCATTGAAGTCCCCCAGTACGATCAGGGTGTCTCTTCCCGGAGCCCCCGACACCACTGAGTTGAGCTGGTCGTTTCCTTCGTGGATCGATCACTCACCCTAGTCGGACCGTACACTGCGACGATAGAGAGCGTCCCCACTGTGTGAGTCACCTCACCTTTACCGGGAACACCTCCGATACCAAGGGAAACAATCGATCAGCCACAGCAACGGCCACTCCCTGAGTGTGAAGACCATCGGCCTGGCCAGACCAGTAGTAGGTGTACCCACCGTCACTTGTCTCGCCGAACCCAGGCCTCCACACCTCAGAGAGGGTCGCAACTCCGACGCCAAGCAGACTAAGCTCCCTTGATACCAGAGGCAAGTGAGAGTCGTCCTGCAGGGAAGTCACGTTCCATGCGCCGACCCGGACCGACCGCTTCAGATTCAACCAAGGCGACCGTAAGCAGCTGATGTCCGACACCTTTGCACCGCCCCGTCGCTCACCCTATCACACCCGACCTGGTTGCTCCAGGATTTCACCCCTATCATGGAGTAGGGTCCTGGAGCTTTGCCTCACCCCCCTCATACAAAGCTGCCTAAGGCAGGCGTCGGGGTTACACCCCGGAGAGGACTCCAGCGTTTCGTTGTGTGTTTTGCTGCCATTTTTAAGGTTCCTCTAGGGCAGGGGCACCGCTCCCTGACAGACTCCAGCCATAACAGTTACAAAATAATCAGTGAAAATATAGGTGTAGTTGTGTTATTTTTTTTCTTTTTTCTTTTTTTTTTTTTTTCAGTTTACATATTGTGAGAGGCATGTAAAAGAACCATTGCTGACTTTTGTCAAGAGTAGGCTGCAAAACCGTGTCTTCCCCTTGCTGGGTTGTGTCAGGAAGGGCATCCGATGTAAAAACCTATGCCAAATCAAACATGTGGATCATTAATATGACTTCCATGGAGATGGAGGCAAATGATTCACTATAGTGACCCCTGAGAACAAAAAGGAACAGCCAAAAGGAAAAGAAGAAGTCGTATATACTAAAACCCTGAATGTTTCAAAAACTGCAGTTAAGCTACATAGTACTTAGCTTGGGCTTTTTAGCTTTTTACAGCTGAGCTATAGTGGCTCACCAGGCCGGTGCTTATCTCCTGTTTCCACAGCGTGAAGCGACTAGGAGTTCAACTCCTCCTGGCTGGAACACTAGTCCATCACAGGTTACCTTCCCAGTGTATTTTACTGGTACCCATTTATACTGCTGGGTGAACAGAGGCATACTTGCGGTGTAAGACCTTGCTCAGGGGTCTTAGCACAGTGAGGGTCTAACTGGGACTTGAACACATAACCTCCTGATCATGAGCGCAGCAACCTTACCACTACACCACTGGCCCCAAGAGCTGTACTGTAAGTTAACTTTACTAGTTACTACATACAATTAGAAATAATAGTTATATACAATGGGCAGTGGTGGCCTGATGGTAAAGGTACTGGATCACTGATCCTAAGGTTGGGGGTTCAAGATCCACTGTCCCCCCAGTGCAGCTAACGAGTGTATCAAAGGCCGGCCATAGATTCATGTAAAAGAACCACTTTCGACAAGAGTAGCTGCATAGCCGTCAGCGTGTTTCTGCTCTGCGATGGCCTGGGGAGCTGTTCATGGTGTACTCTGCCCTCGCCCGGAGTCGGCTTGGATGGGTGCCAGTCTCCCTGTGATACAAATTCGGATTAAGTGGTGACAGAACATGAATGAATAAATTAATGGATATAGTAAAACAATTAATCACAATTAAGCTTGATGGATTACTGAATAGTTTAACTGTAGTTCGGTGCATAGTTGTTATCCCAAGATAGCGAACCAATCAGATCGGGCCATTGCTGTGCAAGGTGTTGTGTGTCACTGGTCACATTGGTGTCCAAATTAGTTCTGTAATATGCAGTGTGGTGTAACATGAATTAAATGAAACTCTGAGATTTTATTATGCAGTGGATAGAAAAGAGGATGTGAATCAACATGACTGTAGGCTGCAAAGCCGCCAGTGTGTTTCTGCCCTGCAAAAAATGGCCTGGTGAGTACTCTGCCCTCACCCAGAGTTGGCTGAGAGTCTGGCCGAGGGAATAATACACCCTGAAGAGCTCACCAGGCCCCACTATAGAACTGACCTTTTTTTTTTTTTTTTTTTTTTTTTTTTTCAGATAATGCTTTTTCATCCAGTAAAAATATGTTTTGCAGTCTACAGGATTCTGGAGGGACCATGGGACTTTGCCAGTCTGTCCACATTTGCTTTGCGGAATTAGAGAAGGCTTTTTTTTTATAGTATTCCTTGGGCTATCTTGTGGAGTGTGCTCTAGGAGTATGGTATACCAGACCTGTTGTTATGAGGCATTAAATCTCTATACCATTGGAGACAGAGTTTGGGTCGCATTGTTAAAAACGGGTCGAATTTGTTTCGAATGTGGGTTGGAGTCCACTAAGGTGATCCTTTGTCACTGATACTGTTCATAATTTTGATGAACAGAATTTCTAGACACAACCAAGATGTTGTGGGGTTCTGCTTTTGTGGCCTGAAGATCTCTCCTCTGCTTTTGCAGAGGATGTTGTCCTGTTGGCTTCATCAAGCTGGGTCCTTCAGCTCTCCTTGGAGTTATTCATAACTGAATGTGAAGCAGCCGAGATGAGAATCAGCACCTCCAAATCTGAGGCAATTGCAGCCAAAAAAGGGTGGAATGTACCAACTGGGTTGGGTATGAGGGCCGAAATTCAAATAGTTTAAGTATCTCAGGGTCTTGTTTATGAGTCAGAGGACGATGGAACTAGGGATCAACAGGCAGATCGGTGTAAAGCTGTAAAGTAGAGCTTGTACTGGTCTGTCGTGGTAAAGAGGGAGCTGGGTCAAAAGGCGAAGCTCTTAATTTGCCAGTCCACTACATTCCAACCTTCACCATTGTTCTTTGAGTAGTGACTGAAAGAACAAGATAATGGATATAAGCAGCTGACATGAGTTTCCTTCACAAGGTGATAGGGCTCTCGCTTATAGAACCTCAGCCATATGGAAGGAGCTCAGAGTAGAACCGCTGCTTCTCCACATTGAGAGGAGCCAGTAGAGGTGGATCGGGCATCTGGTAAGAATGCCTCCTGGACACCTACCTGGTGTGGTGCTTCGGGCATGTCCAAGAGGCTCTGTGGTTAACCCAGACAATGCTGGAGGGATTATGTCGCTGCACTAGTCTTGGAATACCTTGGTGCCACCCTAGAAGAACTGGAGGAAACCGCTGGGGAGATGGATGTTTGAACTTTAGTGCTTAAACTACTGCTCCTCCAACCCAAGCCTGGATCAAGCAGAAGATGACGATGATGATGATGATCATGATGATCGTGATGATGATGATAAGTACATTTATATTATCAACCAACATAACTAGGTCCAAGTGCTGGAGGTGGAGGAGTATTTGCCTGATGCGGATTTTGCTCCAGGTCAAATCTTGTTGATGACATTATACGTCAGAGGCGGAGACTGAGTATGACATGAGGTACGTCTGCTTTTAGCAGTTTAGCTTTTAGTGCAAAAGATAATAGTGTATATATAATAGGTGTGTGAAAAAATCTAATAGGAATAAAAAAATAGAAACAAGCAAAGTAGTGCCTCCAGATATGCAATCCCTCCTTCAAAACCACACTGGTGTCTCACGGTCACGCTAGTGAAACTCGTGCTCTCCATAAATTCCTGTACTCATTTTAGTGCAGCTCAGAGAAAAATGTCAAACCTTATCAAAATCCATTAAATGTGGCAAGAAGAGATTTTTTTTCACACATCCAAATCCATGTAGAAAGAGAAGGAGTACTTTATCCTAGTAGAACATAGAGCAGAGAGAGAGAGAGAGAGAGAGAGAGAGAGAGAGAGAGAGAGAGAGAGAGAGAGAGAGAGAGAGAGAGAGAGAGGATCTTTGTATTGGCTTCGACAGCAAAGGAAGTGCTGGGAGTACAAACACTTCCTCTGGAGTCCTTGAACAATAGGAATTTAGAAGAGGACTCCTCTTGCCAGGCCCTTGTCAGTGCTGAATGCTACATTCTTGCCGCAGAGCCGTTGGCAGAAGCACCTGCCCACCAGGCTTTTTAACGACGCCAGGCCTCTTGTGTGCCCCAGAGGTGCCCGTGTCCTTGTCCCTTTATTTAGCGGCCCACTCTGGAGGGGCTATTGTATTGCACAGCAGCGGCACTGCCAGCCGCCAAGCCAGCTGGCGCACGCCAACAAGCAACAATATGCAGTACTGCTCACAATAGCCAGCTCAAGACAAGGAATTGTTAACATACATTCATGCCAGGCTTCGTCTACTGCGGTAGATAGTATCAAATTAAAAAAAAAAAAAAAAAAAAAAAAAAAAAAAACGTACATACACAAAAAATAGACAGTAGGTTACTAAATATGAAAAATACCTTCACATGTATAACACTTATTAAAAAAAAAAAGCTACACAGTGGTGTCATGGTTAGAATGTGTGCATCATAGTGACAAAGTCTTGGGTTCAAAATCCAGAATGGGTGTTTCTGTGTGCATTCTGCCTGTGCTTCCCATACTGTTGCTGATTTCCTTTGGGTACTCCTGTTTCCACCCACATTCCTTACACATGCATAGTAGATTAATAGGCTATTCCAAATTGCCACTAGGTGTAAATGTGAATGTCTTTGTGTGTGTGTGTGTGTGTGTGTGTGTGTGTGTGTGTGTGTGGAGCTATTCAGGGTGTACCAAGAATTCACCCAGTGTTGCCTGATATAGGCTTTAGCATTTTGTGACACACTTTTTTGCCAAGATTTGAACTTTGAATCCTGACGTCACCACTCTCCCTGTGTGTGTGTGTGTGTGTGTGTGTGTGTGTGTGTGTGTGTGTGTGTGTGTGTGTGTGTGTGTGTGTGTGTGTGTGTAAAATACATTCATTCATTTGCTTAACTGCTTAATCCTAGTAGGGTCAGGGGGATCCTGGAGCTTATCTCAGTCAACTCTGGGTGAAGGTGGGGTACACCCTGAACACCTCACCAGGCCACACGCAACCATTCACATTCAAACCACAGCCACTTAGACTAAGGTGTATGTTTTCTGATTGTGGGATGAAAATCAAAGTATCTGGAGGAAACCCACGCAAGCACATAACGACCATGCAAGCTCTACTCAGAAACACCCTTACTGAGCCCAGAACTCGAACCCAGGACCTTCTTGCTGTTATGGGGACCACTACATCATTATGCCATCCATGAATGTATATTTGAATACTTAAAAACATTAATGAAAAGATAAATGTATTTTGTTTGCTAACATATTTAGAATGTGCATTTCTTCAGCTCTACAGCTACAGTACAACTGATAAATAAATAAATAAATAAATAAATAAATAAGTAAATGGCATATTTCTCTCATGTTCCAGGTTAAGACTGTCTCATCACGGTTAGTTTGATGCCGGTGCTGGATTTTGTCACCTGTATTAAAATGCTATACGTGTGAAACCATGTTTATTCCTTCAAACCTCACAAATTCCACTTCCAGCAAGTCATGTAATGAGCACTGGATGCAAACAGGCCAAGCAGGGCTGTGTAAGACGATTGGCCGTAGCCTTTTCCCTCCTGTAAAACAGCGGCCATGTGCTCGAGGTGCCATGCCAGGAGAGTATGTCACATCACATCCCAGTTGCTGATGAATATTCATCATAGAGTTACGTGCTACTTTCTCTCTCTCTCTCTCTCTCTCTCTCTCTCTCTCTCTCTCTCTCTCTCTATTTCTCCCACCTTTTTCTTTGACAGATCTCACTGGCACCAGACACGTGACATGCATCGTAGTTGTAGATCACATGCTCATGTGTTTGAGCCTCATTGGTGATCACTCTGATTGCTACATTAGCACGCACAATCAGTCAAGTGTCGTCTCTACTGATTGTGCGTAGCCTGTACTTATTGCATTGTATTGGGCCACTATCCAATATTCACTGAACCAGCTTTCAGTACAGATAGATACAGCACAACTTCTCTGTTCAAAGAGCTTTCCTCCAAGTTTCTCCATCTCCCTCACCTTCCTCTTTCACCTCTTCCTCGGAGTCTCCTTGGCTTTGTCTATGCCGTCTCAGCATCTGCTGTTAGCTTTGAAGCTCTGCAATAAAATAAATTATTCCTGTACTCTAAGGTTTATTTAATAATGGACAAGTACCTTTTTGACAAAGTCATAAATGAGTGACCGAATTTGACATTTTATGCATCTTTAAGAATCATCAAAGGAGAAAGTGTGAGCATGGTGGAATAATTGCAGCCAATCAGCAGCTGTTGAGCATTATTTAATTCTGTCTTTCTCCAATGATCACTCACCTGCCGTCACTCATTTGCCAAACAGATTAATCCTCCAAAGGGCACAGGGATGCTGGAGCCACTCTCAGGTGACACAATGAAGTTAGGATAAACCCTGAACCGCTTGCCAGACCATTACAGGGCCAACACATACACACACACACACACACACACACACACACATTCATGATCATGGATGAGTAGATGAATGCAGATATACACCCACACACACACACACACACACACACACACACACACACACACACACATGAAAATCATCATCATCATCATTTTCTGTAACCGCTTCATCCTAATTAGGGTCACGGGGAGGCTGGTGCACATCCCAGCCAACTCAGGGCAAGGGCAGAGTACACCCTGGACAGCTCGCCAGGCCATCGCAGGGCGGAAACACGCTGACGGCTTTGCAGCCTACTCTTGTCGAAAGTCAGCAATGGTTCTTTTACATGCCTCGCACCATAGACAGTGAGAGACATGGCCGGCCTTTGATAACCCAGTTAGCTGCACTGGGGGGGGGGGGCAGTGACAACCTTGTGGAGAGTGGGACTCGAACCCCCAACCGTTGGATCAGCGATCCAGCGCCTTATACCACTAGACCACCACTGCCCCTGGACATGAAAATCAGTCATGTGTATTTGGCATTAAGAAGCTTCAATAAAGGTTAAGAGACTATATAGAGCAGCATGGTGGCGGAGTAGTTCGCCCATCTGCCTAACGTCAAGAAGGTCCTTGGTTCGAGTCCCAGCCTCAGCAGGGGAGTTTTGTCCCTGAAAGGGGTCGATTCACTTCCCAGGTATAGTAATTCATCTAGGGGCAGTTTGAAAAAGCCAATAAGCCTAATATGGGAAGAAATTGAAGCAGCTGGAGGAAACCCAAGCAAGCACATATAACCTGCATACTCCATACAGACATGGGTTCAAACCCAGGACCTTTTTGCTGTTAGCAGATATGCTAACCACTATATACGGCTCACAACAGATTTGGGGTCTTCAGAGGACACAGTCCCACTTGCTTAAGTATAAAAATCAACTAACTGAACTTCTTCAGCTATTATTGTTTACATCTGCATGTAATAGTCCCATTTTTTTATTTATTTTTTTTTAATTTTAAGTATTGGTTCTGCATCCCCAAACCAAAGGAACCATCCCTGGTTCCCGCCCTCTATCCTGCACATTTTAGTGTTTTCCTGCGCCTGACACATCTGGATCGAGTTTATTAACAACCCTTCCTAAATAAAAGTGTCCGACCAAGGAATTGCCTCATGTATACAGGACAGATTGTCCTTCATGACCAGAGAAGGGGACCTCAAATTTCAATCACCACCATAACCCTGATCATGATACAGTAGTTCCAGGAGATGAATGAATCAAAGGCAGTGAATGCATAACATGAGCATCCTGAATAAATATGACCTTTCTCTGTATCGCCAGCTTCATATCTAACCATTCACGTCGGTAGGAAAGTTCCATTTGGTTTAGAAAGTCTGGATCTTCTTTTCCTTTCGGCTTTTCCCTTCAGGGGTCGCCACAGCAAATAATTTGCCTCCATCTCACCCCATCCTCTGCATCTTCTTCTCTTACACCAACTACCTTCATGTCCTCCTTCACCACATCCATAAATCTTCTCTTTGGTCTTCCTCTCGGCCTTCTGCCTGGTAGTTTCAACCTCAGCATCCTACTACCGATATACTCACTATCCCTCCTCTGTACATGTCCAAACCATCTCAATCTAGCCTCTCTGACTTTGTTGCCAAAACATCTTACATGGGCTGTCCCTCTGATGTACTCATTCCTGATCCTATCTATCCATCCTCGTGACTCCCAAAGAGAACCTCAACATTTTCATCTCTGCTACCTCCAGCTCTGCCTCCTGTCTTTTCCTCAGCGCAACTGTTTCTAAACCATACGACATCGCTGGCCTCATCACCGTCTTGTACACTTTTCCTTTCATTCTTGCCGATACCCTCTTATCACACATCACACTGGACACTTGTCTCCAACCATTCCAACCTGCCTGCACATGCTTCTTCACCTCTTTTCCACACTCTCAACTGCTCTGGATTGTTGAGCCTAAGTAAGCTACAGCTTGATTAATCTCACAATGGAGAAATTCACTGTTACAGGCTCTTGAGGTACCATCAGTAGGGGGTGCAAAAATAGATACATATACAAACATACACACATACATATATATTATATAAGTAAATAAATAAATAGATACATAAATAGTATAAATTAATATACAATAAAAAAGAAAAGAAGGGAACAACTTTGTAGACTGGCCTATATTCAAGTGTACATGTATCTGAGGGCAGAGTAGATGGGTTGATATGGTTGACAGTCAGTGGGGTAGATGTGGTTGATTAAAGTGTGCGGGGTTTTTATTGCACATATCCGGTATTTTCACAGACAGTTACAAAGTGGCGTTGTACAGTCTGACAGCGGTGGGAATGAACGACCTGCGGTAGCGCTCCTTCCTGCACTGAGGATGTCTCAGTCGTCCACTGAAGGAGCTACTCAGCTTCTCTACAGTCTGGTGCAGTGGGTGAGAGATGTTGACCATGATGGATGTGAGCTTTGCTACCATCCTCCTCTCACTCACCTCCTCCACAGAGTCCACTACTTGAACTTGAAGTACTTGAAGTACTTGAAATCCTCCACCTTCTTTATCTGTGCTCCCTGGAACCTCACCGTTCCTCTTGGGTCCTTGTGGTTCACACACATGTATTCTATTTTACTGAGGCTAAACTTCATTCCTCTCCTTCCCAGGGCATACCTCCACCTCTCTAGATTTTCCTGCACTTGTTCTCTGCTCTCACTACAGATCACAATATCGTCTGCAAACATCATAGTCCATGGAGATTCTTGTCTAACCTCGTCTGTCAGCCTGTCCATCACCAAAGCAAACAAGAAGGGGCTAAGAGCTGACCCTTGATGCAGTCCCACCTTCATCTTGAACTCTTCTGTCACACCGACAGAACACCTCACCACTGTCTTACATCTCTAATACATGTCCTGCATCACTCTAACGTACTTCTCAGCCACTCCAGACTTCCTCATACAATACCACAGTTCCTCTCTCGGCACCCTGTCATATGCTTTCTCCAGATCCACAAAGGCACAATGCAGCTCCTTCTGACCTTCTCTGTACTTCTCTATTAACATCCTCAAAGCAAACACTGTGTCTGTGGTGCTCTTTCTTGGCATGAAACCAAACTGTTGTTCACAAAGGCTGACCTCTGCCCTTAGTCTAGCTTCCACTATTCTTTCCCATAACTTCATCATATGGCTCATCGACTTTATCCCTCTGTAGTTGCCACAATTCTGCACATCTCCCTTGTTCTTAAAAATGGGCACACGAATACTTTTCCTCCATTCCTCCGGCATCCTCTCACTCTCTAAGACCTTGCTGAATGTTCTTGTCAGAAAATCTACTGCAACCTCTCCTAGACCCTTCCATACCTCCACCGGTATGTCATCAGGACCAACTGCCTTTCCACTCTTCATCCTCTTCAATGCTCTCCTCACTTCACCCTTACTAATCTTTGCTACTTCCTGGTCCTCAACAGTCACCTCTTCTACTATTTTTTTCTCTCTCATTTTCCTCATTCATCAGCTCTTCAAAGTACCCTTTCCATCTTCCCAGCACACTTGTGTCATCAGTCAACATGTTTCCCACTCTGTCCTTAATCATTCTAACTTGCTGCAGGTCCTTCCCATCTCTATTTCTCTGCTGTGCCAACCTGTATAAATAATTTTCTCCCTCTTTACTGGGAAACCTAGCATACAGGTCATCATACGCCCTCTGTTTGGCCTTTGGCACTGCTACCTTCGCCTTACGCTGTGTCTTCCTGTACTCCTGTTTACTCTCTTCGGTCCTCTCTATATCCCATTTCTTCTTAGCTAACCACTTATTTTATACACACTGCTGCACTTCCTCATTCCACCACCAAGTCTCCTTATCTACTGCCCTTCCAGAGGACACGCCAAGTACTCTCCTACCTGTCTACTTGATCACATTAGCTGTAGTTGTCCAGTCATCTGGAAGCACTTCCTGACCACCCAAAACCTGTTTCAACTCCTCCATGAAGACAACACAACTCTCTTCCTTTTCAGCTTCCACCATTTTGTCTTCTGCTCTGCCTTTGCCTTCTTCACCTTTCTTACCATCAGCATCATCCTGCACACCACCATCCTATGCTGTTTAGCAACACTCTCACCCACTACTACTTTGCAGTCACTGACTTCCTTCAGATTACATCGCCTACACAAGATGTAGTCTACCTGTGTGCTCCTACCTCCACTTTTATAAGTCACCCTATGCTCATCTCTCTTCTGGAAGAAAGTATTCACCACAGCCATTTACATCCTTTTTACAATCTATCAACTTCTGTCCTTCTGTGTTCCTGTCCTGGATACCAAACCTGCCCATCACTTCCTCGTCTCCTCTGTTGCTTGCACCAACATGTCCGTTGAAGTCTGCACCAATGACCACTCTTTCACCTCTGGGGGTACTCTGCATCACTTCATCTAACTCACTCCAGAATCTCTCCTTCTCTTCTAGCATTGCAGGTTACCTTCCCAGTATATTTTTACTGGTACCCATTTATACTGCTGGGTGAACAGAGGCACACTTGTGGTTAAGACCTTGCCCAGGGGTCTTAGCACAGTGGGGGTCTAAGTGGGATTCAAACACACAACCTCCTGATCATGATCCTAGCCCCTAACCACTACGCCACCGGCCCGAAGTGCTCCGGTGTAGACATGCTAACCACTCCAACAGCGTCCCACCCTACTCAACAATCCAAAATGCCAATTTTGAATAAGTTAGTAAAACGTCTTTACTCATGAATTAGCACTTCCTGCACATTCCCGTCAATGAATAATCAAAACATATGTACACGGAAGACATCACTAACGTATAACACTCTTAAATCGCCAGTAAGTAAGTACTGTAGTACTTTGATTATGCTGGCATGACCAAGAAGTGAAATTTAATCATGTGTTTCTAAAAGGTGCCGGAGAGCCAAAAATTAAAGACTTTCGCTGACACTCATCAGTTATGACAGCTTGATGAATTACAGCGAGCCAGAGAATTAGCGCTCAGATAATCAGGCTGTCTAAACAGGAGAGGAATATTATGTTTTTAAAGTGTCTAAAACTTCCTTTAAAGGAAGCTTGTTAATGGCTCATAAGACCGTCCCCTGAGAGAGCATTACCCAGGAGGAAGCTCTGTGTTTGCAGATGGCCAGGACTCATTCAGCCTGCTAAGCATTCTGGCGAGGAAATTCACACACTTCAAATAAATAGATCATTTTCCTGAGAGCGCCGTGACTGGTGCAATTCACCTCCTTTGTGGCGGTTGTTAAAGGATTCTGTTTTATTGGCAGAATAAACAGAGTTTAAGTCGGTAATAGAAGTGAATAATGAAATGGTTCTAACTCCTGCTCCTGACCACACACCAGACAGGAAAAGGAAATCACATCTAATCAGATGTTGCCATTAATCTCCCCCCCCCCCCCCCCCACCCCACCCCACTGAAGGGTCACCCTTCATTTAACATGACCCTGCACACGGGGCAAGGAGGAGGAAAATGACTGCTCCAACCTGACTGGTGACACTTTTTTGATGAATGATCAGAAAACACAGGCTGCCGTGTGTACAGGCTAACTGTGCTAGCTTCATGAAGAGACGCATGGCCCTCTGGCCCATCTGGACATTCCATTTTTTTGCCAGCCAGACCTCTCAGGGTCAGTTCACAAGACCTGTGAGTGGCCCCCTCCGTGCATGATCCTTTTATCTGAATATGTAGCCACTCACTTCCTGTGTTGAAGGTTTTGGAGAGCATGGCCCAGAGGCTTTCACACCTGTCAGCGCTTTGCGAGGTTTATTAGTTGGGAAAGGATGATGGTGGCACGAACCAACCAAGTCACCTTTAACCTTCGATTCCTTTTCCATACAGAGTATCAGTGGCTGATGTTAAATAGAGAGAAAATGTCTGACTTACAGTCTGCACCATGAACCAACTATATTGTCCTGTGTTGTAGAAGAAGGAAAAATTACCCCGATATAATCTCTATGCAATCACAGTGGCATCCACCAGTTGTTGCTATGGGGATGTCAACTAATCTGAATAGCGGGGGAGAAATTATGTAAACGACAAAGAAGCAGATTAAACTTACATTTCTAACATGAATTCATTTCTAAAGCTAAAGGTATTAATTAGTCTAATCTTAAACCCAATTTGCTCTGATGTCATTCCAAACTTTCAATCAATTTTGATCCCGGTATGTTCTGATATTCTCCGATTATTACTAGATATGATTACAGTGATCCCTCGCTACTTCACGCTTCAGTTCCTGCGGCTTCAGTGCATCGCGGGTTTTTCAAAAATATTCATTGAAAAATAAAAAAATAAGGAAATTAAGAAAAATAGGGAAAAAGTTAAGGAAAATGCAGCAAAACAAGGCTAATTATGCAAAATAAATAAATAAAAAAATAAATAAAAACAAAAAACCCAAACAAACTACTTACATTTTTAATGCGAGGTGCACATCTGTGTGTGTGTGTGTGCATCTGGGTGTGCGTTTGTGTGTATGTGTGTGTGTGTGTGTGTGTGCGCGTGCGTCTGGGTGCACATTTGCGTGCGCGCGTGTGCACATCTGTATGTCTGTGCACGTCTGGGTGTATGTTTGTGTGTGTGTGTGTCGGTGTGTGTGTGTGTGTGTGTGTGTGTGTGTGTGTGTGTGTGTGTGTGTGTGTGTGTGTGCACGCATCTGTGTGTGTGTGTGAGTGAATGTGTGTGGGCGTGTTTGTGTGTGTGTGTTTATATTTTATTTACATCTTATGCATTATTTTTTAATGTTTAATTGTTATTATAATCATTTATAGTATTGAATATGTACTTATTGATATTTCGTACACATATACATGTATGTATACGTCAGTCGGAGGGGGTCAATCCTACCTCATGGAAATTCAGCGTTCGCGGAGGGTCTCAATCCCCATTAACCGTGCAAAAAGAAGATTCACTGTACAACAATATTCCTGTTTCGGTCAATTTTGTCCTGATATGTCGCGATGTTCTTCAATTGTTATGCAATGTCATTCTGATGTTTCGTCCAATATCACTCCAATCTGCCTCCAATATTGCATAAAAAAAACCCAAAGTTTCTAAAACTTTTATTCATTCATTTTCTGTCACCACTTAATCCTAATTAAGGCCCATCTCAGCCAACTCCGGGCAAGGGCAGAGTACACTCTGGACATCTCAGGGCAGAAACATGCTGACAGCTATGCAACGGCTCTTGACGAAAGTCAGAATGGTTCTTTTACATGAACCTCACACCATAGACAGTGAGAGAGATGGCCGGCCTATGATAACCCCTGTTAGCTACACTGGGGGGGCAGTGACAACCCATTGAGAGTGGAGCTTGAACCCCAAACTTTAGGATCAGTGATCCATCACCTAAAGGTAAACCACCAGGCCACCATTGCCTAAAACTTTATTTTTGTCATTTTCTTTTTTATGTGTTACACCGATCACTATCGATGTTATGCAATGTTTTTCCCAGTGTGTTCCTGATGTACTCCAAACGCAGATAAAAAACACAAAAAAAAATTTCAACTCTCTCAAGATATGGCACACATCCCAAAGTTTTCCCTGAAATGACTAGAATGTCCTCCAGTGTTTATCGACGGGTTCCAATGAGTACCCATGGCCTTCTCTAATGTTTCATCAGAATATGATTGGACCAAATCGAGACCATAATTAGCGTCATATGAGTTTGAGCTTAAAAAGTCAATAGAAGTAGATGGTTTTATCTATTTATTTATTTATTTATTTATTTTTATTTATTTTTTGCTGTCCCAAACTGCTCACATAATCTTATTATTTTGTTTGCCGCGGTGTGGTGGGTGCAAGACTGCTTTTTAATCGCGCTTCTGCCTCACCTGAAAGGAATTAATTCCTCCATCACTTTAACTGTGCTCAATACAACTTGTATATACCAAATTTTGTTTTAGGGTGGCGGTGCCCTGGTGGTAAAGGTGCTGGATCACTGACCCCAAGGTTGAGAGTTCAAGCCCCGCTCTCAATGGTGCATGAACTTTGTTTATGATCAGTGCTGTATGAAAGAGATATTTTGAAGCTAAGCATTGCATGTCGCTAACTCATCCCGCTCAGTTCTTTTAGTGATTCATGCTAGCAGAAACATGCTAGTCCAGACTCAATTTTAGATGCTACTATGCTATTTTGAACATGGTAGAAAAACTTCTGAGGCTCACTTGATCAATAATCTTTCACTCTCGACAAATAGACCCTTTGCAGCTAGAGGTCGCACTCTTGGATAGCACATAGCAACATCATATCAGACCGAAATATTCTGTTTGTCAGAGTGAACTGCATTACAAGTAAGGTTTAATGTCCCGAATACCAAATCTACGTATGCCTATATATAGGCTGCACTGTATACAGGTATACCTTGACTTAGATCGATTCGAGTTAAGTTGTTCTCGATTATACGTCAGTTTTCAAAAAAATATATGGAAAAAAAGGGCGAGGCTGCATACTCGCGGATTTTGCTCTTGTAGGGTTTTTTTCAGAATGTTTTTCAATTAGCGCAGTGTTTATCAATTATTTTCTGTGACGCCCCCTCTAGGAAGAAAAAAAACACCCCTCCCCCAAGCGCCTCGTGCGCGACTATAAAGAGTATTATTTGTCTGTAAAATTGTTATGAATAAACCTCTGCATAACATTGTATTTTTATGAACATTAAAAATAAAAAAGCATGAAATAATAATTGAAACCATTTAATTCTAGTACAGTATGGCAAAAAAGCATGTTCCCCGGGGTCATATGCGCTAGACGGGCATACCCCACTATTTGAGAAACACTGAATTAGCGGCAGCCTCAGCAAATGATACATATGCATTATCATGACATCACTTGCATGTGATTCAAATTCAGCCTATGGCTGACAGATTTTGTTTCTCCCTCCTGCTGATTGGTTGCAGCTGATGTGTACACCTCTTTTTTTCTCCTTTGCACACATGCTATCAACGTGAATGCTTGAATTGTGAATTCACATTTTTTGGTGTGTTATTAATGATTATTGAAGCTCTATGATGTCACTCAAACACCTCGCAGCTTCTCTAGCTTTTGGTAAGGAGCCTAAGCGCTTTATTTATTCATAAATATTATCACAGTACAAAAGTTTTTTATTAATCATTACTACATTTTACTGCATTATTACTGTATTAATTAGTAAGACTGGATATATAATGGTTTTAACAAGCATATTTTAGCGCATTTAATATCATACATAGGGTTTTAAAACCGCGTCAATAATTTATGGATTTCCAGGATCCGCAGGTGGGAGCAGAACGTAACTCCCGCAAATAACCAGGGCTTTCTGTATAATATATATATATATATATATATATATATATATATATATATATATATATATATATATATATATATATAATTAGCTTGTCTTTAGGCTAGCCTAGGCTAGCTATGCCAAACTTACTTTAATAATATTATATATATATATATATATATATATATATATATATATATATATATATATATATATATATATATATATATATATAGTTATATATATATATAGTTATATATAGTCATATATAGTTATATGTAATATTATTAAAGTAAGTTTGGCATAGCCTAGCCTTGGCTAGCCTAAAGACAAGCTAATTCGATTTAAGTTGTTTTTGACCTACTTCGTTTCTCCTGGAACCAATTAACGACGTAAGTCGAAGTATACCTGTACTGGAATTATTCTTTTTTTATTTTTATTTTTGTTAAAGGACTCTAATCAAGTACCAATGTGATAAAACTGATACATATGATGGCGTTCTTGAAAAAATATAGCGGCATCTCAAGGCATGTTTATCCGAGTCACTATACACTCTCATTTATTTACCAAACCACTTCATCCTAATAGGGTCGCAGGGAGGCCGGAAAATATCTTAGCCAAAGACAAGGTACATCCTGAACAGTTTGCCAGACCATTACACACAGCTATTCACATTTATCCTCACTCCTAGGGGCAATCTGGAACAGCTTCTTAGGCTAATGTGCATGTCTATGGACTGTTGGAGGAAACCGGAGTACCTGAAGGAAACCCATGCAACTCGATCTCAGGGAATTCTTATTATGAGGCGAATGTACCACCACGTCAACATGCTGCTCAGGACATTATTCCGCACCAGTTCATTCATTATTAAGGATACGGCTCTAAAAAAAGCGCTCAAATTATGGAAGCTAATTCAGACGCAAATCAATTAACCCAAAAACTAACATTGTCTTCAAATCTATTTGTCGTTAATTATGAGGAAAGCTGTCTGCGGACTATGTCCTTTTTTTTTTTTTTTTTTTTTTTTTTTTTTTTTTTGAATGGCTTGTCCACTACTAACAGCCTCCGCCGCCTAATGATATGAATTAGATCATACACCATTTCATTTAGGAATTCCCTCACAGATGGCTCTCCTTGTGTGAATAAAGCTCTTGGTGGCTGCTCGTCATCCTCCTATCACAGCATGAAAGCCTTTAATCTCTTTGGTGCACATCTCTTCATTGCGCCCACCTTCTTTTTTTTTTTTTTTCCGCCACTGCCCCTCCTCCTCGCCATTGTTCTCTCGTTCCCTTTCCTTCTCACCTCCGCGCTTTCTCAGCCATCCGCCTCTTTCAGAACCGAGTCTTTTCGTGAGGTTCAGGAGAATTTGTGAGATCTATGCCTAAAGGCCACCCGTGACAGCCCTTCTCGGCCGCGTTTTTCCACAGCTTAAGACTCTTTTTTGGCAGGTAAAGATTAGTAAAGGGCTCTTGGCAACAAAGCATTCAATCAGTTCCAAGTAGCATGGTATCAAATAAGGCCTCCTCCCGCCCTCAAATTCAGGAGAGTCAGTCTTTCTTTCTTCTCATCTCATCTCTCTCTCTCTCTCTCTCTCTCTCTCTCTCTCTCTCTCCCTCCCTCTCTGTCTGTCTCTCTTTCTCTCTTTTTTTCAAATCAGCCTCTCTTTTCCACGGCTGCACTGAGTGGCCTTTGAAAAAAGCCTCCTCTGTTC
>CM045730.1:9925000-9945000 GCA_024760905.1 Plotosus lineatus | reverse complement strand
TGCTGAGTCGTCCGGGTGTCGCCGTGCTAGCTTAGCATGCTAGCTGGTGACAGAATGCTAGCTGACAGTGTTCTCACTGAAGTGGGTGGAACATACTCTGACTTGCAAATTCACTCCTTCACCAAAAGCGTTAATTACACTATTAGGGTCACGGGGAGGCTGAAGTCTCCATGAAACACTTGGTGAACGTAGATTACACCCTAAATGGCGACACACAGCAACCCACACAATCATTTACACTCACATCCACACCTAGGTGCAATCTGGAGCAGACAGTTAACCTTATGCGTCTGTCTCGGGATTATAGAAGGAAGCCGGGGTACCTGGATGAAGCCTAAGCGAAGCGAGCTTGTCGAGAACATGCAAACTCTAAAAAGAAATGCACTTGTTGATCTAAGGACTCAAAGACAGCTCCTTCATGCTGTGAGCCAGATGTGCTAAGAACTACACAGCTGTGGTTCTGTAGTGTAGACCATATTGTATGTATGCTCATACACTAATGGAGGCAAACTGTTGGAGACATGGAATTTCTGAGACTCAGTGTTGTTAATCTCACTCATTTGCTGAACCACTTATTCCCACAAGAGTCTTGGGGAGTCTTGGTTCAACTTAGCCAAATCTGGTCAAAGGTGGGGGACACCAAGAACAGCTTGCAGGATTACAAAGCAGGGTACCTGAGGAAGAAGAGTCCCATGGTTTTTGCCCAGGTGGTTTTGTCCAAATTGTGAGGACATGTTTTATGCTCAACATATTTTTATTTTTTATTGATTTTACATGTTCATAGTTATTTACAGATTTGGGACACTGACCTTGATCAGAGAACAAAGAAAAGTGTTAAAACACTCGATGCCACCAAAGAAACACATACTCCCAAACCCTAACCCGAGCCCAAACCCGAGCTCCTAACCCCAATCCGAACCCGAACCCCTAACCCCTAACCCTAACTCTAACCCCTAACCCCGAACCCTGACCCTCACCCCTAACCCCACCCCCAACCCTAACCCCAACCCCTAACTCCTAACCCTAACCCTAACCTAACCTAAACTCTAACCCTAACCTCTAACCATAACCCTAACCCCTAACCCCTAACCCTAACCCTAACTCTAACCCCTAACCCCTAACCCTAACCCTAACTCCTGGCTCCCTAACCCCAACCCTAACCCTAACCTAGCCCCTAACCCCAACCCTAACCCTAACCCCTAACCCTAACCCTAACCCTAACCTAATCCTAACCTTAACACGAGCCTCTATCCCAACCCCAACCCTAACCCCTAACCCTAACCCTAACCCTAACCCCTAACCCCTAATCCTAATCCTAACTCTAACCCCTAAACCTAACCCTAACTAACCTAACCTAACCTAACCCTAATCCTAACTCTAACCCTAACCCTAACCTAGCCCCTATCCCCAACCCTAACCCGAACCCCTAACCCGAACCCTAACCCTAACTTTAACCCTAACCTCACCCTAACCCTAGCCCCTAACCCCAACCCTAACCCTAACCCTAGCCCCTAACCCTAACCCTAACTCTAACCCTAACCCTACTTTATATCTTAACTAAACTTTGTTTATATGTGTATATATGTTTACGTTACTTATACTTTTCCCACCATATGAAAAAAATATTAAAAAATTTGGGTGAAAAACATGTCCCTACAATTTGGGCGAAAAACACCTGGGAGAAAACCACCTATCAAAAACCATCTGGGCAAAAACCAGCAGCACCGGAGAAAACCCATGCAAGCACAAGGAGAACATCCAAACTGAGACTTGATCCCAGGTCCGTCACTGAGACTTGATCCCAGGTCCGTCTTGCTGTGAAGCTGACCTGCAGAACTAGGGTTGTGGGAAGGCTCGGCTCATCTCAGCCGACTGCTGGCAAAAGCATGGCGTACCCTTACGAGCTCACTACAGTAATTTACTGCAGAGACGACCAATATTCTCACACCTTGTGTCAATTTGGTGCAGTCAGTTAGGTTGATGTACATGTCTGTGGACTATGGGAAGAAACCGGAGTACCCAGAGGAAACCCATGCAAGCACAGGGAGAACATGCAACTTCCACAAAGCTCTCAGCCATCATAAGTCCGAAACTCAGAAGCTTCTTGCTGTGAGACGGACGTGCTCACCTCTCTGCCACTGTACCCTTAATCCCTATTAATTATGTGCTAGAATTAGGATAAATTTGAATTGCTCATGAATTGATCCTCATAACTGACCCTGTTGGCTTTCTTTGCAAAGTTTGAACATTGTTCCTGTAGTTTTCGTCCATCTGCCTCTCAAATTCCAAATTCTTGTGATGAGGTCAGATGGCGAGTCTAAATAGCCGAAACAGAATTGTAAGCATGAATGGCTGCTTGTCTCCACGTTAGCCGAGTAAAAGATTGGCGACCAGCCTAGGGTGTACCCCTCTCGCCTGAAGTCAGCTGGAATTGGCTCCAGCTTCAATCTGAGAGACAAGCAGTATAATTAATGGATGGATGTCTGTTCAAAGTCTCTGTTTAATTCCCAGCACTAGGAAACCGCCATGGTCTGGTCTATGGTCAGGGCAATACCCTTAACCTGCACGTTCATTACATTTAACATCCTCATCCAGAGCAACGTACATATATCTCATTTCCATACACAACTTTTTTTCACACAACAATCTTGACGGAAGTCAGCAATGGTTCTTTTACATGAACCTCACACCATAGACAGTGAGAGACGTGGCCAACCTTTGATAACCCAATTAGCTGCACTGGGGGGACAGTGACAATCCATTGACATTGGTGCTTGAACCCCCGATGTTGGGATGAGCGATCCAGCACCTTACAACCAGGCCACCACTGCCCTTCCCTTCATTTACTATAAGGTTATCAAGAAAACTGAATAGCATCAGTTCTCCTTACGTTACCATGGTGAAGGCAATACAGTGTGAATGAACATGAACAGGAAGTACGAGTCATGGGGTGGCTGGAAAGCGGGGTACACGCTGAACCCTGAACCGATCACCATCACAGCGTTACCACTCACAACCACTAACACTCACACCTTACGTCAATTTGGAACAGAGACTGAGGCTTTGGACTCGGGGGAAACCTGAATACAGTGGTACCTCACCTTACGAAAGTCCCAACAAACAAAAAATCCATGTTACAAATTGAATTTAGTTAAAATTTCTGTCTCTGGGTATGAAACAAATTCAGGTTATGAAAGCGCCATCTCAAAAATTAAAATAGTACGCGAGTTGCTCTCTCATTGGCTATCTCCCAACATACTGCCCCGCTGGCCTCCCACTGGCTATCTCCCAACATCCCGACCCGCTGGCCTTCCATTGGCTAGGAGGGATGACGCAGCTCCATCCCACTGGCAATTATGGCGCTGTATCTCCATAATACCCATGATGCTTTTCATGTAAAGGACAGAGTTACTGTGGTTCTGTGAGTTTTTCGAGTGTACTCATTACAACTTTATTTTCTCGCTCAAGCTTTTAACCTTGCATAAACATTTGTAACATTATAACTCTGCTAAGAAGACATGGTCAACACACGCGTGCATACACATGCGCGCGTGATTCCCGGTGCAAGTGAAAAGAAGAAGCGGGCTCATGGCATGCGGTTGAGTGATATCGCAAAGGAATATGGCCAAACCTGTCTCCCATCGGTACGATATTGAATCAGAAGAAGGTCTTAAAAGGTTTACTTTTATAATTTTAAAGGGTTTAGGGGTAGTATTGGGAGCCTTGGAACGAATCACGCATTTTACATGTAAAATGTGGTTCAATTTACGAAAAGTCCAGGTTATGAAACCACTTCTGGAACGGATTAATTTCGTAAGGTGTGGTACCACTGTACCTGAAGGAAACCCATACAGATATGGATAAAAACATGCCAACCCCACCCTTTCAGAACTCAGGAGCTTCTTGCTCTGAGGTAGACGTGATAGTCACTATGCCACCTAGAACGGACCATAAGTTATCCAAAATCTTGCTTCGGAACGTTCAGTTCATTTTCTGTAACCGCTTCATCCTAATTAGGGTCACGAGGAGGCTGGTGCCCATCCCAGCCAACTCAGGGCGAGGGCAGAGTACACCCTGGACAGCTCGCCAGGCCATCGCAGGGCGGAAACACGCTGACGGCTTTGCAGCCTACTCTTGGCGAAAGTCAGTGATGGTTCTTTTACATGAACCTCACACCATAGACAGTGAGAGACATGGCCGGCCTTTGATAACCCAGTTAGCTGCACTGGGGGGGACAGCGACAACCTTGTGGAGAGTGGGACTCGAACCCCCAACCTTTGGATCAGCGATCCGGCACCTTATACCACTAGACCAACACTGCCCTCTACCGCTTCGGAACGATTTGATTTTATGAAACTGCTCTTCTTGCAACATGATGATGATTAGCAAGTCCGACTCGCAGCAAGAAGGTTTTGGGTTCGAGTCCTGGGCTTGCAAAGGGTGTTTCTATGTGGAGTTTGTATGTTCCTTCTGTGGTTGCATGGATGTGGTTGCTCCGGGTATTTCGGTTTGTGAGTGTGAATGGCTGTGTGTTGCACAGTAATGGTTTTGTGTACCCCGTCTTCACCCAGTGTTGGCTGAGATAGGCTTAATTAAGATTAAGTGGTTTGCGAAATGGGTGAGTGACTCACAGCCCATATAAATAGATTAGAAATGTGCGACTTTTTTTAAAAACATTATTTTACTGCATCTTTACGTTGAGTCCTCATTATTCATGCACTTTCCAGTTTAACGATGTCATCACCTACAACTTCTTTCATCATGATACCCCTGAACTCAGTACAGGAATGAGCTGTACATGCAACACAATGTTGCACAATATTGTTCGTGCACAGATCATCTCCCAAGCAGATAACTTTCCGTATCTTCAAACGCATTGGCTGTGGATGGCAGCTGTTGCACGCTGATATTTAGAAATGTCACAGAGTTAGCGTCTCTAAAACCAATGATTATGTGCCATGGTTCCACAGGGGTTCGGGTCTCCATTTCTTGTCTCACTCAAAGAGGATCTCAGTGTAGAGATAGAGAACAATATAAATTGAATATATAGCTTTATATTTAATGGAGTGTGGCA
The DNA here is from genome assembly GCA_024760905.1 of Plotosus lineatus. NCBI lineage: Eukaryota > Metazoa > Chordata > Actinopteri > Siluriformes > Plotosidae > Plotosus > Plotosus lineatus. The sequence continues at coordinate 9,939,926 of CM045730.1, read as the reverse complement.
GTGGTGCAGCTGGCATGTGGGTGGTGATGTGCTGCTCTTTACAAAATATACCGGCAAGAAAAAAATAAAAAAAATTAAAAAACTAATAATATTACATGTCAACGCTCACTGGAGTTAAGAAGCCGGGGTAAGTTTTACAGTAAGTGCAAATTCAAAGTAAAGTTGATTCATGATAATAAAATTAAAAAAAACAAAAAAAACAGCATGAAAGCAAATGCCCCTAAATCAAACCTTCATTCATTCATTAAATCCTGCTAGGTTAGCTGGAAAAGCTGGAGGCTATCTCAGCCAATTCTGGGTTCGCCAATCCATCATATGGAAAACACACACAGCCATTCACACACCCACTTACACTCTGGAAGGTCAATTAGTATAACGTCTCTGTCTTTGGAATGTGGGAGGAAACCAAAGTACAGTGGTATCTTGACTTACGGAATTACTCCGTTCTGAAGGCGAGCTCGTAAGCCGAAAACTTCGTTAGATAAAACAATTATTGCTATAAGTATTAACAGAAAACCAATCCAGTAACCCGCTCCATCCCCTCCCAACTCATATAGCCTCCCACAAAGATGTATATTTCACCTAATATATTAAAGATTTTAAAAAAAATACAGACAAACATGTAAAAACAGTAAATATTTAATAATAATAATAATAATAATAATAATAATAATAATAATATCCCCAGTGCAGCTAACTGGGTTATCAAAGGCCGGCCATGTCTCGCACTGTCTCTGGTGCGAGGCATGTAAAAGAACCATTGCTGACTTTCGACAAGAGTAGGCTGCAAAGCCGTCGGCATGTTTCTGCCCTGCGATGGCCTGGCGAGCTGTCCAGGGTGTACTCTGCCCTCGCCCGAAGTTGGCTGGGATGGGCGCCAGCCTCCCCGTGACCCTAATTAGGATGAAGCGGTTACAGAAAATGAACTGATAATAATAATAATAATAGTACATTAACATTTGTTCATCATCATCATCATTTTCTGTAACCGCTTCATCCTAATTAGGATCGCGGGGAAGCTGTCGCCCATCCCAGCCGACTCTGGGCGAAGGCAGAGTACACCATGAACAGTTCACCAGGCCATCACAGGTCGGAAATACGCCTACGGCTATGCAGCTCCTCTATACAAAAGCCAGTACTGTAATGGTTCTTTTACATGAACCTCACACCATAGACAGTGAGAGACATGGCCAGCCTTTGATAACCCAGTTAGTGCACTGGGGGGACAGTGACAACCTGTGATGAGTGGGGCTTGAACCCCGAACCTTAGGATCAGCGATCCTGCACCTATACCACTAGGCCACCACTGCCTTATTAACATTTGTAAGAATAAATAATAATTAGACAGGAATAAACAATAAGTCAACTAATCCTTCTGATCATCGATTGTGGCGCAGATGTCACGTGGGCAGGCAGGAGGTGGTGCATAACAGAGGGGGAGGAGAATTTTGTCCGTACAAATGCCGGCGAGGACAGGCTCGTGGTGATCTCCCACAAGGCCACTGCTTCTCAAATAGTGGGGTGTGCCCCTGCTGGGGAAATGGCTTTTCCGGGCTGATTAGCCTCATATTCCTCCATGTGTATTCCTCCGCGCTCCGAGAACACCTTGTGCAGTGCTTCTCAATTATTTTCTCTGATGCCCCCTCTTGGAAGAAAGCCCCCCACCACCCCCAAGTGCCCCACACGTGACTATAAATAGTGTTTACTGCACTTCATATTGTTTGCTTGGTGCTTTTTCCCCCATACCATGGGGAACACAGTAAGAGCGCCACTGCCACCTACTGTAGAGGATGCACAATCACACTTAATTCTAGTGCAGTATGGCAAAAAAGCTTGTTCCCCAGGGCCATGCCCCCCCTCCCTCAGACCGTGCCCCTAAAGGGAGTTTGTAAATCAAAATTTTGCTTGTTGGATGGGGCAGATGTTTGGTGCAATCAAAGCTTGTATCATGAAAAATTCATTATAAGAGACACTCGTAAGTCAAGGTACCACTGTACCTGGAGGAAACCCACACAAGTACAGAAAGAACATGCAAACTCATTCACTCATTCACCAAAATGCTTTGTCCTATTATTAGGGAATCTGAAGCCTATCCTAGCCGATTCTAGGTGAAGGCAGGGTGCACCCTGAACAGCATGCCAGACTATTACAATAGGCATAATCATTCACACTTATACTCTCACGGAGAGGCCCAATGTGCATGTCTTTGGAATGTAGGAAGGAACGAAATGCAAGAACATATAAACTCCACACAAAAACACCCTGGGACTCGAACCCAGGACCCTCTTAGCACTACATCACTGCGCCACGTCAAGATAAAACACCAATTCCGAATTAGTACTGAAAACACACACACTGGCAGAATTTTAAGAAATAAAAAATAAGCCACACATATCAAATGTGAGGAAGGCCCTCGTATCTCATGCATATCTACCCGAGCGAGATGTTCACTCATGGAGATCAGGCAGCCTTCTTATGCAGCGCAGTACGGAAGGGCAGGGCCTTGATTTTATGCAACGTCCGTTAAAATTCAGCAATCCTCCAGGCTCAATCGTGCAACACTTTTGCCCATGTCTGGAGGACGCATAATTGTGCACACACATCAATTATGGATCGGCCGCAGGTCTCGCTCATATTCCACCTCCTCTCTTCCAAGCCTCGTCCTCCAATCAGGCTCCCTGGGTGAGTTTTTTCGGAGATGCTTGATTACAGGTGTTGTACAGGCAGCCTTGTTAGGCTTCTTTATTTTTATTTATTTATTTATTTATTTTTGCTAGATGGAAGGAATACTCAATCCTGGCCAGATGAAGGGAAAAAGTGGGGGGTAAAAAGTGGAAAAGGGGGGGCAAGGGAGGTCGTCTAGGGCTGCCTGAGTTGGCCATCACATCTAGCTAACAATTTCTGTCAGGTCCCAAGAGGCCGGCTAATGAGGCCCGCCGACACAGCCGAAGGCGAGAGCCACTGGAGTGAGAAGCCTGATCGGCACCTAGCGTGGCCTTGCAATAATTAATCAGACCCTGCTTCTCTCTTTTTCTCTCTCCATCTCCTACACACACACACACACACACACACACACAAAATCTCCCTTTCTGTCCTTTTTTCACTCATGGTTATTCACCTTCACTCCATTTGCAGCCCCATTGTTCTCATTTCTCTTTCGGTCTATTGTGAGACCACAGGTATGCCTATCTTTCCTTCAAAGAGCCTTGATGACATCACTCCCCCAACCACCACCCCTTCCCCTTGGCCAGGCCCTACATCACATCCTGCCAGAGCGATGGAGACAAGGGTGACTCAGAGCCTGACCCACCCTGACTGACAAACCACTCACAAAGGAGTCCTCGGAGTCGGATTGTATGGAGTTGTTAATGATATCTCTCTATCTCTGTTGCTCTCTCATTCCTCTCACTGCAAAGAAACAGCGAGAGAGTGAGAGTGAGAGCGAAAGAGGGAGGGAGTCTCTCCCAGCAGCTGAGTCAGCCTAAGGCGCAGTCTGACCCACGTACTGTAAAGGTGAGCCTCTGTGTTTTTCTCCAACTCGAGACAAATGCCCCCAGAAGCAATATTTTCCTCTCTTCACATGTCTGTTTTTCATCTGTTATTGTTCTCTCACTCACTCTTTCCCTCCCTCCCTCTCTCTCGCTCTCTCGCGCTCTCTCTCTCTCTCTCTCTCTCTCTCCGATTTCTTTCTGCAGGCTGCAGTCGTCTGTTCCTCTCCTCTGTGTCCTACACAGATAGGATGGACATCAAGATAAATAGATGGAAGCGAGTAGGTGTAGGACTGCAGGTAAGGACAGGAAGATTAAAGGTCAGGATTTCAGGTCAAGTTTATGACCCACCTGGATCGTGCAATTTGACCTTTGACCTCAACTGCTTGTCAAGCTATTTGGTTTCTAGAAACGTTTCAAAGTCACATTGTGAGTAAATGTAATCATCCAAAAAGAGAAACTGTGAGGGTTTTTTTTTTTTTTTTTTTCATCAGGTCACTTAAAGAAATAAAGCAATTCTCCAGACATTAAAATATAACTCATGGATTATTGGATTATATATAAGTGGGGGTCTAGTTGATAGGGTGCAGGATCGCTGATCCTAAGGTTCGGGGTTCGAGTCCCCACAGGGTTGTCACTGTCCCCCCAGTGCAGCTAACTGGGTTATCAAAGGCGGGCCATGTCTGTCACTGTCTATGGTGAGAGGCATGTAAAAGAACCATTGCTGACTTTCGTAAAGAGTAGCTGCAAAGTCGTCAGCGTGTTTCTGTCCCTTGCTAAAGGGATGTGACAGGAAGGGCATCCGACGTAAAAACTATGACAAATCAAATGTGCGAATCAGATGATTCGTTGTGGCGACTCCCGAGGAAAAGGGAAAAAGCCGAAAGGAAGAATATATATATATATATATATATATATATATATATATATATATATATATATATATATATATATATATATATGGTATCTTGACTTACGAGTGTCTTTTATAACGAATGTTTTATGATACGAGCTTTGATCCCACCAAAAATCTGCCTCATCCAACCAGCAACATTTTGATTTATGAGCTCTGCTTGGGAAATGGCTTTTCCGGGCCGATTAGCCTCGCATTCTTCCACTTGTATTCCTCCATGCTCCGAGAACGCCTTGTACAGTGCTTCTCAATTATTTTCTGTGATACCCCCTAAGGGAAGAAAAAAAAAAACATCTCATGACACCCCCCCCCCCCCCCCCAGTGTTCACTGCACTTCATATGAATTGCTCGGAACACAGTGAGAACCACTATCACCTACTGTAGAGGATGTGCAATTACACTTAATTCTAGTACAGTATGGCAAAAAAGCATGTTCCACAGGGTCATACGCACCCCTCCCCCACTCCCCCCAGCATCACATTGTGCCCCCAAGTCGGGTGTGCCCCACTATTTGAGAAGCACTGGCCTTCCCTTGCTGGCATTTGCAGCTTACACACTCACAAAATTCTCCTCCTCCTCCTCTTCCTCCTCCTCCTATTACGCACCACCTCAATTCTGCCCACATGACATATTCGTGCCCACATGACATCTTTGCCACAGTCGATGAAAGGAAGGGTTAGGTGACTCATTGTTTATTCTTGTTTTATTATTATTTATTATTAATTATTGTCAATATTAATGTACATGTATTGTTATTCTAATTAAATATTTATTGTTTTTACATGTTTATTGTTAATATATGAGGTGAAATATACGTGTCTGTGACAGGTTATATGAGTTTGGGAGGGGGCTGGAACGGATTAATTGGTTTCTGTTATTTCCGATGGGAAATTTTGTTTTATATAACAAACATTTTGACTTACGAGCTCGCCCTCGGAACAGATTGATTTCGTAAGTCAAGGTACCACTGTACATATATAGTGATCTCATGCTACTTTATGCTTCAATTTCTGCGGCTTCAGTGCATCACAGGTTTTTCTGAAATATTCATAAAAAAAATCTTCTTCTTCTTTTCCTTTCGGCTGTTCCCTTCAGGGGTCGCCACAGCAAATAATCTGCCTCCATCTCTCCCTATCCTCTGCATCTTCTACTCTTACTCCAATGACCTTCATGTCCGCCTTCACCGCATCCATAAATCTTCTCTTTGGTCTTCCTCTGGGCCTTTTGCCTGGTAGTTCCAACTTCAGCATCCTACGACCAATATACTCACTATCCCTCCTCTGTACATGTCCAAACCATCTCAATCTAGCCTCTCTGACTTTGTCTCCAAAACATCTAACATGTGCTGTCCCTCTGATGTACTAATTTCTGATCCTATCCATCCTCGTTACTCCCAAAGAGAACCTCAACATTTTCATCTCTGCTACCTCCAACTCTGACTCCTGTCTTTTCCCCAGGGACACTGTCTCTAAACCATACAACATCACTGGCCTCATCACCGTCTTGTACACTTTTCTCTTCATTCTTGCCGATACTCTCCTATCACACATCACACCGGACACTTTTCTCCATCTATTCCAACCTGCCTGCACGCGCTTCTTCACCTCTTTTCCACACTCTCCATTGCTCTGGATTGTTGAGCCTAAGTACTTAAAATCCTCCACCTTCTTTATCTCTGCTCCCTGTAACCTCAAAGTTCCTCTTTGGTCCTTGTCGTTCACACACATGTATTCTGATATTCATCAAAAAAATAAAATAAAATAAACAAGGAAATTAAGGAAAAATAAGGGAAAAGGTAAGGAAAATGCAGCAAAACAAGGACAATTAAGCAAAAAAAAAAAAAAAAAAAAAGGCAGGGCAGGACCTAATTCCAGACCCGAAGGGTGCATTCCACTCTTTTACAGCTGAGAGCCATAGCCTCGGACTTGGAGGTGCTGATTTTCATCCCGGCCACTTCACACTCGACTGCGAATCGCTCCAATGAGAGCTGGAGGTCCCAGATTGATGAAGCCAAAAGGACAACATCATCTGCAAAAAGCAGAGACGAGATCCAATGGTCACCAAACCAGAACCTCTCAATGCCTCAGCTGCGCCTAGAAATTCTGTCCATAGAAATTATAAACAGAATATTTTACAAATGACAGGCTTGGCGGGCTCCAACCCTCACCGGGAACAAACTTGACCTGCTGTTACCAATGTGGCCCAAACTGTGGCTTCGATGAGACAGAGACCGAATGGCAAGTAGCAATGGGTCCGGAACACCGTACTCCAAAAGCACGTCCCACAAGATAACCCGAAGGACACGGTCGAAAACCTTATCTAAATCCATAAAATACATATGGACCTATTGGGAAAACTCCCATCGCCCCCTCCAGGATCCTTTCCATATAGTCCATAATAATCCAAATAATATATATTTTATATTTATAAGTTTATATAAAATGTTCTTTACCTTTACAGTATTTAACAAACACCTTTATCCTGAGCGACTTACATTTATTATTTTTATACAACTGAGCAACCGAGGGTTAGCAGCCTTTCTCAAGGGCCCAACAGTGGCATCTTAGTGGTACATGTGTTCGAATCCCCAACCTTCTGATCAGTAATCCACAGTGTTTACCTTTGAGCCACCACCACCCTTTAAGGGCAAGAAAGCATGGATGTAGCATGTATGCATGTATGCAACATACTACTATTACTACTACTAATAATAATAATAATCATTTTCTGTAACCGCTTAATCCTAATTTGGGTTGCGGGGAGGCTGGTGCCCATCCCAGCCAACTTCGGCGAGGTCAGGATACACCCTGGACAGCTAGCCAGGCCATCATAGGGCGGAAACAAGCGGACGGCTTTGCAGCCTACTCTTTACGAAAGTCAGCAATGGTTCTTTTACATGCCTCGCACCATAGACAGTGGGAGACATGGCCGGCCTTTGATAACCCAGTTGGCTGCATTGGGGGGGGGGGGGGGGGGCAGTGACAACCTTGCGGAAAGTGGGACTCGAATCCCCAACCTTTGGATCAGTGATCCAGCGCCGTATACTGCTAGACCACCACTGCCCCAATAATAATAATAATAATAATAATAATAATAATAATAATAGATGTAGTGGTTAGCATGTCCACCTCACAGTAAGAAGGCCCTGGGTTCAATTCCCAGCCTGGGTGTTTCTGTGTGGAGTTTGAATGTTCTCCCATGCTTGGGTTTCCTCTGCGTTCTCCAGTTTCCTCCCACAGTCCAAAAACATGCATAGTAGGCTAATTGGCTGCTCCAAATCTCCTTTAAGTGCGAGTGTGAGAATGAATGGCTGTGTGAGTGTTAACCCTGCGATGGCCTTGTGAGCTGTCCAGGGTGTACTCTACCCTCACCCAAAGTCAGCTGAGATGGGTGCCAGCCTCCCCGTGTCCTTAATTAGGTTTCAGCGGCTTAGAAAATAGATGGAATGGATTGATAATCTGTAGATTAAGATATGCTGTCACATCCACCTCACATCAGGATGGTCCTAAGTTCTCGCGTTTCTGTGTATAGTCTGAATTTCTCCTCGTGCTCACGTGGGTTTTCTCTGGGTACTCTGGTTTCCTCCCATAGTCCATAGACATTCCTATGAGGCTAATGGACTGTTCCAAATTGAGCCAAGGTGTGTGTGTGTGTGTGTCTGTGGGTGGGTGTGTGTCTGTGGGTGGGTCGGGGGGGCTGTGTTGGACCGGTAAGCTGTCCAGTGTCCACCTTGCCTTTGAACAGAGCCAGGTTGACCCCTGTCATAACAACGAGTAAAGTCACTATTAAAAATATTGAAGGCTCCCGAGTGGCGTCATTAACCCGGCGATCGCAAGTTTGAATCCAGGTTAGTGTCGTGGCCATCCATGACCCAGAGTCCTTGAGAGCTAATTGGCTGAGCGATCACAGGATGGAGGGTTACACTCAGGTCCCTGTCACTCACGGTGATCACTAGCCAGTGATGGGCGTCTGTGAGCTCATTCATACAAAGGAACGGATAGCGCTCTCCCTCCAAGAGTGTCAGACAACAACCAAATACGCACAGTCGCCGCTAGAAAAGAGGCGTGTGGCTAGCACTGCATGTCACGGAGGGGGCATGTACATGCTTTCGGATCCCGCTGATCGACGGTGGTTGCGTGACAGGCACTTTCACACAAGACTTGATGGGTGGGAATTAGATATGGCTGAATTAGGTAGAAAATGGGGAAATATATTTAAAGGGTTGTTTACACATTGCTGTATAATCAGTACTGTTGTGCGCAACATGCTATTTAATGTAGGCTTGAAATAACTAGCTGGCACTCAGAAAGCCTGAAAACATAAATAATTAACTTTGCCGAAAACTTTAATTATAATATAACTTAACAAATGGATCATAACATGTTGCCTGGTGCGATTGTTTACGCGGCTCGAGAACTTCCTAATAGAAATCCAACTGTAAGATTATTAAAAGAAGAAAAAAAAATCTGTAGAGCGTAATGCGCACATTATCTCGTCAACGTGAATGCGAAACAATGCGGTGTGTACTATGAGACTGTAAATGTTGGAACACGGTTGCTAAGTGGAGAGAGTGGCAGGTCTATCATTTTGTTTGCTTGCCCTCGTAATAAATGGGAAGCTGCCGGTTAAACATTTGAACAACAGTAATTGAATTGTTGCGCGTCGTGCGGGAGCACGTAGGAGACAATCGAGTTCATGTCATCCTCAAAAACCTTTCAGCGCTGCAGTAGTAAAGAAAAAACGCTGACGAAAAAGAGGAAGAGACAAAATATCACAGGGCGACATCAGAATATAATGAATATATTTATCTTGAGCTTGAAGCACAATAAAAGGTTTAACTTACTTTCGTTTCTTTTACAAAATGAGATATGATTACGCTCGCGCACTCATTTCGCCAAACTACGTAATCATACATGGATCACAAGGAGGCTGAAGCCTATCTCGGCTCCGCACTGAGTGAGGTACACCTTGAACACCACGGGGTAATAATTCACACTCAAGCTCACACCTGGGGCGATTTTGCACAGCCAGTTAGCCTAGCGTGCATGCGCGTCGCGTGTCGACGGAAAACGGAGTACTTGGAAGAAGCCCACGCAATCACGAATCACGCATGCGTGCATGCATGATAAATCAAGAAACCCTCTCGCCGAGGCCGGGATTTGAACTCAAGACCTACTGGTTAACCACCACGCCACCATGCCGCCCTTATAAGAAAATCTAAACGATTAAGATTGAATGGGTGTACCGGCGTAGCGTTTAGTACATCAGCCTCACAGCAAGCAGGTCGTGGGTTCGAGTCCCAGCACAGTGAGGGGATTTCTGTGTGGAGTTTGCATGCTGTACCCATGCTTTCTTTCGGACACTCCAGTTTCCCATGGTAGTCCAAAGACATGTGTACTAAGCTAACTGGCTAACTTACACCTAGGGGCAATCTTGAACAGTTAATTAGTCTAATGTACATGTTTTGAACTGTCGGAGGAAACCCACGCGAGCACCGAGGGAACTTTCAAACTCCCTCATTCACTGATTTGCCGAAACTGCGTTATCCTATTATGAGGGTCACTAAATTACAGAGGCTGGAGCCTATCTCCACCAAATCTGTGAGAAGGCGGGTACACGCTAATCTAACACAAGGCCACTACACAACTATTTACCCTGGAGGCAATTTGGAACAACCAGTTTGCAGCCAGGCAGTGGTGGCCTAGTGGTAAGGTGCTGGATCACTGATCCTAAGGCTGGAGGTTCAAGTCCCATCTCCCCCAGTGCAGCTAACTGGGTTATCAAAAGCCAGCCATGTCTCTCCTCGTCTGTGGTGAGAGGGTCGTGTAAAAGAACCATTGCTGACTTTCAACAAGAGTAGCTGCATAGCCGTCAGCGTGTTTCCGTCCTGTGATGTCCTGGAGAGCTGTCCAGGGTGTAATCTGCCCTCACCCAGAGTCAGCTGGGATGGGCGCCAGCCTCCCCGCGACCCTAATTAGGATTAAGCGGTTCCAGAAAATGAATGAATGAACTGGAGTAGACTGAGAAAAAGCATGCAAGCATGCAAACTACACACAAATGCCCTCAACAAGCCAAGGACTTGAACCCAGGACCTTCTTTCTTTAGGCAGAAGTGCAAACCACTGCACCACCGTTCCGCTCTTAGTACTGTATCAACAAGTTAATTTGATGACGCCCAGTATCTCTGCTCAAACATTTTCTCAACAAGAAAGCACATCGGCGTGTGTACGCTTTAGGAACACATACCTGCATATCAACCATCACTTTTTAAAGATGTGTGTGTGTGTGTGTGTGTGTGTGTGTGTGTGTGTGTGTGTTCCTACTGTGGACATGTATAGAGTTTGTGTGTATGAGTGTGGGTGACATTTGCAGGGGAGGGGTGCTCCCGCTGCTCGGCCATACGCTCACACGTCTCCGGGTTTCAGCCTGGCTGGCCATGCAGGCCTCATTAGCATGTGGCAGCGATTTGGCTGGGGGCCTGTGCCTCCTGCCAGGCCATGGGCACGGCACGTCACATTCATGTAACACCACTAATCAGCCCTCACACACACACACACACACACACACACACACACACACACACACACACACACACACACTCACACACACTCTCACACACACACACACACACTTGCATGCTAGTATCCCTGCATATGCATACTCAGCACACAATCCCATACTCTCATGGACATGGTTCTCGTCTCATCTCCGTCCTGACCGAAGTGTGCGTACATGCATTTATTCAGTGCTATTAGAGTATCACTTGGTCAGTAAAACCTGTTATCGGTAAAATAACCCACTGAGTAATTTCATGAGAACTCCTGCAAGACGAACAGAAAAGCTGTGACTGGACAGCAGAAGAGGTTGTCCATTATCAGACGTGCTCTCATGCTCTCGCTAAACAACAGGTCCGGCGATATGTTTCATCAGCAGCCAGTTCAAGTCCAGAAGGCTGTGAAAGAGAGAGAGAGAGAGAGAAAGAAAGAGTGACAGCCCTAGTGTCAGTGCTACCCTGCATAGGTCCCCAAGGACGCTTCACCTGGCAGTGCGGCCCCTTCTTACTGGCCAGCAAACAAAAGAGTGGAGAGAAAGACAGTGTGTGTCCCTCTGTCCTGTTCCCTAGTGTGTGAAAAGCCCAGTAGGCTTGACTGACAGGCTTTGAGGTGACAGCTGGTAAGGAGTTCGGGTGAGAGAGAGAGCGAGAGAGAGCGAGAGAGAGAGAGAGAGAGAGAGAGTCAAGCACACTCCTGTCCTTTGCTTCTAATGCCACGTCCAGGGGCTCGATGCCAGCTGGGCACCATTATCCCAAACAGGTAGCCCGGCAGCAGGGTCTGCTCTCTGCAAACAAGCTTCAGCATGAGTCCTAGTACTGCGCTTGTGCATGTATTTATTGATCGATGACAGGTTTAGGCCTTGAGAGATTTGGAAACATCTTTGTGTGTGTGTGTGTGTGTGTGTGTGTGTGTGTGTGTGTGTGTGTGCCCCGTCTGGTGCTCTCCCAGCGCCTGGTGCCCATGACAGGATGCTTCCCCTTTTCTGACTGGTTAACGAGGGCCATCATCCAACCCCATATGTGCCCCTCATTACCACCCAGATACACTCTGGCACACACGCCCGTGCACACACACACACACACACACACACACACACACACACACACACACACACACACACACACACACACACTCACAGTGCTGTCATAGCAAAGCCTTTCAAGTTTAAGCTTGATATCTGGCCCCTTCCAGCAGCCCTCTTTCTCCCAGCTGGTTAATTCTTGTGTAAACCACAGGCCCAAGTTTAGCCACTTAGCATTGCTACCGCTACAAGTAGCCGAGCCGCTAAGCCACCTGCAGTCCAAAGGTCATGGAAGTACGTAATGATGAAATGTGACACTTATGATGTCAGTAGTGGATGTCTACAGATGCTCTGTGCTACAGAGAAATGTCCAGAACCTGAAAATAAAGACTTTTTCAGTATTAGCCGAAGATGGCAAACGCTAGCAGTGCAGCGCTAGTCAGAGGGTTAAAGGAAAAAAAAAAAAAACTCCTCCTGGATGGGATGCTAGTCCATCCCAGGTTACCTTCCAAGTATATTTTTACTGGTACCCATTTATACTGCTGGGTGAACAAAGGCACACAGTGCTGGTCTAACTGGGATTTGAACACACAACCTCCTGATCATAGGTCCAGCACCCTGACCACTACGCCACCGGCCCCGGTTTTCTCCAGGTACTCATACACAAAGACCACCCTCGGTGTGAATATGAATGTGAATGGATATATATATATATATATATACATATATATATATATATATATATATATATATATATATATATATATATATATATATATATATATATATATATATATATATATATATATATATATATATATATATATATATATATATATATATATATATATATATATATATATATATATATATATATATATATATATATATATATATTGACTGTAATGGTGGATTGGCGAGTATTTTACAGTATACCTGCAGTCGGCTAAGATGGGCCGCAGCTTCCCCATGATCCGAGATGCATGCAAACTTATCATGAAAATGCCTCATTGAGCCCAGAACTTGGACCCATCATTTTCTTGCTGTGGGACAGATGTGCTAATTCCTACACCACTGTATTGCTCTGTTATGAAAATTTATTCATTCGTATTGTGAGCCGTTTAATCCCAATTGGGGTACTGGGGAGGCTGGAGCCCATCTCCGTTGATTCTGCACGAGGACAGAGTGCACCCTGAACAGTTCACCAGGCCATCACAGGGCGGAAACACGCTGACGCCTATGCATCTCTTCTTGACGAAAGTCAGGAATGTTTTTTTTTTTTAATATGAACCTCACACCATAGACAGTGAGAGACATGGCCGGCCTTTGATAACCCAGTTAATGGCACTGGGGGGACAGCAGTGACATCGGTTGACAGTGGAAATTGAACCCCCAACTTTAGGATCAGTAATCCATCACCTTACCACCGGGTCAGTTATTATTATTATTATTATTATTATTATTATTATTATTATTATTATTATTATTATTTCTGAGTCACATACTGTACTGTAATTTTAAATAAAGTATCATCACCAATATGTTGTGCACACAGTCTGCAGTGTGCGGAGTGTCAGATCTATTCGCCGCGAGGCCTAGTGTCACCTACCGTTGCCTATTTCGCAGCAGAGCTGCGCCAGCCGCTAAAACAGATCTGTGACTTATCAGCGCTGTGGTTGCTCAAGTTCTTCTGCAACCATATTTGCATATAAGCTGCGCAAGTGGTCACGTCGTTACAAGCATGAATCCATTAAAAATAAACCGGAACCGATGGAAGGACTGTCCGGCACTATATGAAACACCGACAAACAGACTGGCCACGTTCCCAGAATCCCTCTCATGTCCATCCTCTTCAGTGTCTCTTTTACTTTGAGTTTCACAAACTTGTGCACATCATTAGAGCTGAATGTTGCCTGGTTGTCAGCAGCGTTCCAGTCCGGGGTGGTTGGGGTTGTGCGATACCCCTGCAGTGTGAACACCTTTGTCATGTGATTTCCTCCTGTCATATCTGCGGATGGAGTTATGCAGTGTGGGTGGAAGTAAGATCACGCCATGTACAGTGTAAGTCATGCAACACAAAAGAAATTGGTACTCGATATTGAATTTTTTTGTTTGTTTTTTTTTTCCAGAAAATACATGATGTTGTGCATATTGTTATAGAAGTTTTAATATTGATTGGCTCTCCATTACTGTATAGTTAAATGAGGTTAGGTACATTTTTGGGGCTTCTCAGGGCCCGGTTTCCTCAGTAGTAGGTGACTAGGGGTTCAACTCCCCCTGCTGGTCCATCGCAGGTTACCTTCCAAATATTTTCACTGGTACCCATTTATACTGCTGGGTGGATAGCAGCACATTTGTGACGCGCTCCACCGAATGTGGATGGTGTCGCAACTGACACCGGAGCTTTTGAGACAAAACGTGGTTTATCCGGACTTGCGGATGGGGGGAGGGGGGAGTGAACTACTACACTGCCGCGTAACTGTACTACTGGTATATTTACATATTGTTGAATCCAAAGGTCCTATTTCATAGGACTGCCCTTGCCCAGAGTCGGCTGAGATGGGCGCCAGCTTCCCCACGACCCCAATTAGGTTTAAACGGTTTAGAAAATGAATGAATTCACAGTGCCAGAGTGGTTAGCACGTCTGCTTCAAAGCCAGAAGGTCCTGGGTTCAAGTGCTGGGCTCAGCGAAGGTCTTTCTGTGTGAAGTTCGCATGATCTCACTGCGCTTGTGTCGGTTTCCTCTGGGTTCACCAGTGTCCTCCGACAGACCAAAGATGTGCGCATTAGTCAAAATTGACAGTTTCCAAATTGCTCCTAGGTGTGATTGTGAGCATGTGTGTGTGTGTGTGTGTGTGTGTGTGTGTGTGTGTTGCCCTGTAATGGTCTGCTAAGCTATTCACAAAGAGTCAGATGAAGTCACAGTGAGTGAATGAATGTCATGATACAT
>CM045730.1:9912500-9920000 GCA_024760905.1 Plotosus lineatus | reverse complement strand
AGCGTCCCAGTACCAGTACGCTAAGTCTACCACCATCCTTAAGAACAAGGAAGCTATTAAGGGTATGTGTGTGTGGCTAAGGGTGTTTCCAAACAGTAGGCGTTTCCAAACACGCCTTCCAAACAGTAAGTCCCTCCCTCCCTCCTCCTCCCACTCCATTCCATCAAGCCATCAACTACCATCACAAAGGTAAATAAAACGACTTTATTATACAGTACAGTTTATTTCTTTAATTACAATACAATAGCACATTTATTATACATAAAATAAGGTATATTTTTGTGTAGTTTTAAGGCTTATTTAGTAGAAAATTATGTTTTATGGGGACCTGGGAACGGATTATTCTCATTTTAATGGTTTCTTATGGGAAATAAATGTTCGGAAGACGAACTTTTCGCCTCACACACACTTTCTGGGAACCAATTATGTTCGTGAGCAGAGGTATCAATGTATATATATATATATATATATATATATATATATATATATATATATATATATATATATATATATATATATATATATATATATATATATATATATATATATATATATATATATATATATAAGTTATAATGTAATTATAATAATATATATAAGTTAAATGAAATGGGGCAGTGGTAGTCTACTGGTATAGGGTGCTGGATAGCTGATCCTAGAGTTGGAGGTTCGAGTCCCACTCTCCACAAGGTTGTCACGGTCCCCCCCCCAGTGCAGCTAACTGGGTTATCAAAGACCAGCCATGTCTCTCTCTGTCTATGGTGAGAGGTTCATGTAAAAGAACCATTGCTGACTTCTGTAAAGAGTAGCTGTAAAGCCATCAGCGTGTTTCTGCCCATTGCTCAAAGGGTTGTGTCAGGAAGGGCATCTGACGTAAAAACCTATGCCAAATCAAACAAGCGAATCATTCACTGTGGTGACCCCTGATAAAGGGAAAAAGCCGAAAGGTAATCTCATCATCACATTAGTTAAATGAAACAAGGGAAGCTTTGAAAGTGACAGAACAATATCCACTTTGCATCTCCCTAAGCTGGCAAGGGCAACACATTTCTTGTATTGCCTTCCATACATGCCTCTTGGCTGTGTAATGGGACCGATATTGTTGTAACTTGTGTACACACTTTCAAGACTCTGCATTCCTTTCCTGTTTATTATTTTTCATTCTTATATCCCAGAAAGCATGGTGCCTTACTGTGCATGGCTAACTGGCTTTTCTAAATTGCCCCAAGGTGTGAGTGTGAATGTGGCATTTTATAATTTTTTGACAAAGTTAGAACAGAAAAACTCAAGCGAATATCAATTGAACTAATATCCACCTACTGTATTGAATAAAAATAATATTCCTAACTAAGGAAAGTATGAAAGAAAAGCAGAAATGTAGAAGTAGAAGTGTGTGAGATTTTATTGTATAACCACAACAACAGTTAAGAACATACATACTGTATACGAATGGCGTGTAGGCTTGAGCGCATGTACTGTAAATGTGTTTGTACATAAAGAGGGGTGGCCTCACTGCTCTGTGTTTGTGGGTGTGTATCTTGATTAAAGCGCTTAAAGGGCAAAAAAGAAAAGAAAAAAACAAAACTCTTTTCTTGACAGAGGTTAGAGGTTAGATGTAGGAGGTGATCGATAGCATTACCATAGTTCTTACAGTGTCAGAGGTCCTGTAGCTGTACACAAGAGAATCCATAGACTAAATATACTCAATATATTTCCATATTTAGTATCAGAAAAACTTCTATAATATTTTATAAGTTATGTGAAGAACTATCACCATGTAAGAAACTTTCCATTTGCTTTTAAAGGCTGGACTGGGTGTAATTAAGCATGACTACTTTTCAGCACCTTGCTTATCCTGTTTATTGATTACTTTTGTTGGTCAACATGGAATCATTAACACCAGATAAGGAACTAAACATCAACAATATGACTTGATTCTATAAGAAAATCTTAATCCTCACTCACTCGTTCACTCATTTGCTGAACCGATTAATCGTACTAGGATAGCGGAAGGCTGGCGTCTCAGTCGACACTGGACGACGGCTTGGTGCATCCTGAAAATATCACCAGATCATCACAGGGCAACACACCAATCAATTCCACTCATATCCCCATACATCTAGGAGTAGTTTGGAACATCCAGTTAGCCGAACGTGCATCTCGTTGGACTGTGGGAGGAAACCGGAGTACTCGGCGGAAGCTCAAGCATGCACAGGGAACACATGCGAAGTCAACACAGAAACCCCTTTCCCAAACCTGGGACTCAAACCCAGGACCTTCTTGCTAACCACCATGCCATGGTGCTACCCGTATATGTGGGAGAAAATCAATACGTGGTGTTGGAGTGGTTCTCATATAGTGGGGTGCCCCCCTGGAGGAAGGGGGGGGGGGTGACCCCAGGGAACATGCTATTTTTTTTTTTTTTTTTTTTTTTGCCATATTAGAATAAAGTGTAATTGTACATCCACCACAGCAGGTGGCAGTGGCTTCCTCACTGTCAGACTGTGCCCAGAGGTAAAATAAGAAGTGAAGTTAATAAACCCACCATGGAAATTTTAACAGGGATGGAAAGAGAGGTGGAGAGACACGGAGACGATGAGAAAAATGAAAGTCTCCCGGAAGTGAAGTCGAGGAGGTATGATGAAGCGGATGTAGCACTCGGCTTCACTGTGCTGAGAAACATGGAAAAGCCGCTGTGTTTACTGTGTCTGAAAACATTGGCAGCGGACAGCATGAACCCAAATAAATTCAGGCGTCACTTAAAAACATCACACTCCGACCATGATGATGAGCCGCGTGAGTTTTTTCAGCGAAAACATGCCGAGTATTGCCAACAACCATCTTGCTTTGTGAATCGTACTCCAGCAAACCAGCGAGCTCTGTTAGCATCAGATAAGGTGGAGTAACAAACTGCTCAGTGTAGAAAACCCCACAGCACAGTAGAGGAACTGATCCTACCTGCAGCACACACGGTCTTGGTCATGCTGGATGACATCAGCACTGTAAAAATAAGTCCAGTTCCCAGATCAGCACTGAGCAGGAGCTGAGAGTTCAGTATCGTGCTTTAAACCCGGCTTCGAAAAGCTGTGCACCGCGAAACGTGTTCATTGTACCATCAATCTGGACTTCATCATTTGGAAAAATAAATAAAAATTTTAAATATAATAATAATAATAATAATAATAATAATAATAATAATATTATTATTATTTTATTTATTTTAGTTTTGTAGATTAAAGTGTTTTATATATTGTGCTCAAGAGTTAATATTGCTGATCAATTTGAATTTATTACAATTAATTGATTTTATTTAATTTTATTTTTCAGTATGGTTCAAATTGTTGGTCAAAAATGTTTACAGTTTAAATAAGGATACTTTTTTACGTCAGGCAAATTGATTAAAGACTAAAACATGTTAATAAAGTTATTCTTTGTTGGAAGTTGATCTATATTTCTTCATTTTTTTTTTTTTTTTGTATTCTATAAAAATAATAATACGGATTTATTACATTAATAAGGATACTGTACAGTGTGATGCAGAGGATTACTTATAAGAATTTTTAGATAAATAACACTACAGCGGTACCTCACTTTACGAAAGTCTCACCATATGAAAAATGCAGGCTACAAAATGCATTTTTGTCTCTGGATACAAAAGAAGTTCACGTTACGAAAGCGCCATCTTAAAAATTTAAACACAACATTCAAACATTCAAACGAGCCATTCAAACAATGCACAAGCTGCTCTCCCATCAATGATGTTCAAACATCCCGCCCCGCTGGCATTCCATTGGCTAGGAGGGATGACGCAGGTCCCTCCCATTGCCTATTATGGAGCTGCATCTCCCATAATTCTTTTCGTGTAAAGGTCAGAGTTGCTATTGTTTCATGCTTTATTTCTTGACTCAGGCTTTTAACCTTCCATAAACATTTGTAAAATTATATCTGCTAAGAAGACATGGTCAACACTCTTGCGCATACACATGCGCACACACACACACACACACACACACACGCGTGTGTGATTTCCGGTGCGAGTGAGGAGAAGAAACGGGCTCGAGTGATATCGCAAAGGAATATGGCCAAACCCGTCTACCATCGGTACAATATTGAAGCAGAAGGAGGTCTTGAAAGGTAAACTTTTATAAATTTAAAGGGTTTAGAGGGTAGTATTGGGGGCCTTGGAACGAATCACACGTTTTACATGTAAAATGCGGTTCAATTTACGAAAAATCCAGGTTAAGAAAAAGGCTCTGGAACGGATTACATTCGTAAGGTGAGGTTCCACTGTATTTAAATTGGGGGCCACAAATGAAAATAATTAAGAAGCACTGGGTTGGTACGTTCTCCTCACAGCAAGATGGTCCTAGGTTCAACACACAGGCTCTGCGAAGGTGTTTCTGTGTGGACTTTGCATGTCCGCCCCATGCTTACATGGGTGTCCTCCCACAGTGCAGTGATATGCACATTAGGCTAATTAGCTGTTCCAAATTGCCTCTAGGTATGAGTGTGATTGTGAACAGTTATGGGTTTGTATTGGCCCTCTGATGGTCTGGCAAGCTGTTCAGGGATGCCTCCCTGCAACCCTCGTCGGATTAAGTAGTACTGCAAATGAATGAGTGCATGAGTATGATTCTCTTCATGGAACATGTTATATAATGTTCACATCTTTACCTGGTGGCTATGTTTGATTGACCTGGGGCAATCTGGAGCAGCCAATTAGTCTAACTCGCATGTCTTTGGACTATGGGAGTAAACCAGCTCAATCACAAGCATAGGAAGAACACGCAAGCACAACACAGAAGCGTGGGCACCACGCGAGGCTGACGTGCTAACCGCAGTGTCACCACAATAAATGCTTTATTTATTATTGTTTATTTTTCATAAACTTCTACACTGCACCAAAACATTTTAGCACCGCATCAGGGCTGAGAAACGCAGATCCAAAAATCAAATCTCATGAAAGTAAACTATGTTCCAAATGTTTGGCGTCTGAGACACTTAGCGCAAGAATAACCACGTTTTACCCGTCTCTCCATTCAGCGTGCCGCGCATGAGCGTGTGTGTGTGTTTCCGTGTGTGTTCCTCGGAACGAGAGACCGTGTGGTAATGAGTCTATTGAATAAGAGAAGAGGAAAAAGAGAAGAAAAGCATGCGATAAGGGAGACTCAGTGAAAGGCAAGGAGGGTTGTTAAAGGTAATGAATCTATAGCGGTGTGTCTGAGCACCATTGTTAGGCGTAATTGCAGCAGCGTTCATCTACAAGCATGAGGAGCGCGCGCACCCCCCCCCCGATCTGTCTCTCTTGCTGTAAGGGCTACTCACTCACGCGCCAAGCTTTGCTGATATTAAACTGACACTATGATGCTAATTAAAATGGAAGAAAGGCCTCTATTCAGGCTCAAATCGGAGAGAGATAATAAAGCTTAACTGGGAATGAACGTGGCCTTTTGTGCTACGTTTTGAGGCCTGTTTACATCACAAAAAGAGACGATTTCGATCATCGCTTGAGGTGTAACGTCGCATCATTGTTCTATTTGTCCCAGGTGGTGGAACCCGAAGGCCCCACTCTTGGATAGAAGAGTGAGATGGTCATGTGATTAAAAAGCCATGTCTCCAAGAAGCTGTACTGTACTTGTTACAGAACGTGTGTGTGTGTGTGTGTGTGTGTGTGTGTGTGTGTGTGTGTGTGTGTGTGTGTGTGTGCACATATGTATGTGTGTGGGGGCATATGCGTATATATATATATATATATATATATATATATATATATATATATATATATATATATATATATATATATATATATATATATATATATATATATATATATATATATATATGTGTGTGTGTGTGTGTGTGTGTGTGTGTGTGTGTGTGTGTGTGTGTGTGTGTGTGTGTGAGAAGGGGTACATGTGTATATGTGTGTGTTTGTGTATACACATGTGTGTGTGTGTGTGTGTGTGTGTGTGTGTGTGTGTGTGTGTGTGTGTGTGTGTGTGCACATATGTATGTATGCATGTGTGTAGGGGTGCATGTGTATATGTGTGTGAGTATATGTGTGCACATGTGTGTGAGTGTGTGTGTGTGCACATGTGTGTATGTGTGTGTTTGTGTGTATGCGCGCGTGTGTGTGTGTGTGTGCACATGTGTGTATATGTGTCTGCACACGTGTGTGTGTGTGTGTGTCATGTGATTAAAAAGCCATGTCTCCAAGAAGCTGTACTGTACTTGTTACAGAACGTGTGTGTGTGTGTGTGTGTGTGTGTGTGTGTGTGTGTGTGTGTGTGTGTGTGTGTGTGTGTGTGTGTGTGTGTGTGTGTGAAAATATGTATGTGTGTTTCCACTTAATGCACCTTAATGCATGTTCTCTGTCATACTCACTGCATGCATCATGTGACAACCTCAGTCAAAGAATTTGAAGAATGAGCTCTGCTCTTAAAACGTGATACCATTAGAGGTGTCAGGACTCCACCAAATCAGACACAGTAATAGGTCCAATATGTACTTCTACACACACACACACACACACACAGACACACACACACACACACACACACACACACACACACACACACACACACACACACACACACACACACACACACACTTATAAGAAACATTTCTGTTGCATTTGCTTGCAGTGCACCTGCTTGTAATTATTGCTGTGCAGCAGGAAAAAGTGGAAAGAAGTAACGGGCACTGGTGGGCCTCTCTCTCTCTCTCTCTCTCTCTCTCTCTCTCTCTCTCTCTCCATGTATGTCTCTCCAAAACCCCAGGCTCTCTAATTAAAGCTCAGAAAGCCGAAGAGCTGTCAGGATCCATCTGAACTCCGTACACAGCGCCAAACACATCCCGGCATTTGTTTACATAGCAAACACTCGCCTGCTACCTTCCACACATGGCAGAACTCATTTATTAATGTGTGTATGCCAATCATACAGCTTTCTTTAATTACTGCCTCCTCTTGTCCTCTCAAAGAGGAACGGTAGCTACGGTAAATATTGTTCATCAAAGGAATTTGTGATGCAGAGCAAAAAAAAAAAAAAATGTTTTTTTGTTGTTTTTTTTTTTTTTTCTCCCTGATTTGAATAACTGCATTGTTTCTGGAGGTGGACACACTCGAGCACTGGAAGACGTCAATTCAACACAACACTAGGTGTTGTCGGATGTGTAGGTGGAGACTGGTAACATTACAGCCGCGGATAGTTTTGATATATGTGGATGTACGTTCGAGAGCTAAAAGGCTGAGAGCACTGCCAAGTACTATTTCACTTACATTATTATTTATAAATAAATACCATACTATTCATTCTATATCTAGTATTTAAGGATATAGTATAGTTTTCTGAAGTTGGAAGTGTTTGCATGGGTTTTCTCTGGGTACTCTGGTTTCCTCCAACTGTCTGAAAACATATACATTAGGCTCTTTGGATACTCCAGATTGCCCATAGGTGTGATTAGTGTAAATGGCTGTGTGTGTGTGTGTGTGTGTGTGTG
>CM045730.1:9900000-9905000 GCA_024760905.1 Plotosus lineatus | reverse complement strand
GATTGGTTGTATGTTTTGACCCTGTGATAGTCATGCGAGATATTCAGGGTGTACCCTGCCTTCACCTAGAGTGAGCTGAGATAGGCTTCAGCCTCATGGTGACCCTAATAAAGGATAAAGTAGTTTGGAAAATGCATATTTTAGATTTGCCATGATTTCAGTACCCTGAGGCCACAGATTAGCACAGGTGTACCGACAATCACACTTGTTTGCCAAACTACTTACTTATATTAGGGTCACAGAGAGATTGGAGCCTATCTCAGCCAACAATTTATGAAGATTGTGTTCACATCGAACAGCTCACCAGATCATCACAAGGCAATACACACAACCGTCCACACTGACTCTTGCATCCAGGGACAATTTGAAATAGCTAGCCCTGAGGTGCATGTCTTGAGACAGTGGGAGGAAACCGGTAGACCCAGAGGAAGCCCATGAGGAGAACATGAGGAGAACATGCAAACTCCACACAGACACCACCAAGCCAGGAATTCAAACCCAGGACCTTCTTGCTCTGAAGCGTATGTATTGTTATTTTTTAATGCACCAGATCATAGGTTCTTCTTCATAAATTTTGCACCCGAGGTTCATTTTCTTGCTCCTCACAGGTACATCACAAGGTTTTCACAGTTGTGAGAGCTGAACCTTCTTCTTCTTCTTCTTCTTTTCCTTTCGGCTTTTCCCTTCAGGGGTCGCCACAGCGAATCATCTGCCTCCATCTCACCCTATCCTCTGCATCTTCTTCTCTTACACCAACGACCTTCATGTCCTCTTTCACCACGTCCATGAATCGTCTCTTTGGTCTTCCTCTAGGCCTATGGCCTGGTAGTTCCAACCTCAGCATCCTACTACCAATACAGCTCGCTTGTGAGAGCTGAACCTAATACCCCCATTTCACTGGAGCGCGGCAGACTTACGGAAGCAAAAATGTTGTCATCCACAAACGTTCTGCAATTATTCCCTCATCTTCCATGTCATTCTGTGTCATTCCGTGTCATTCCATAGTTATTTCTCAAGTCTTCCCCCACTTCCGTAGCTTCCGGCAAGCCAAAATATTCCGTGAACGTGCTTTTGAACATGTAAAAAAAATTCTGTGAGCGTTCCGTGGGGTCGCTTTGGTGTACTTTGCCGCACCTGTTCCGCACATGCTGTGAACGTTCCGAGAGAGTAAGAATTTCCACTTTTCTGTGGGATTTTCACCCATTTTCCATGTAAAAATGCCGACGCTCTTCAGTAGACTGCGTTCCGCTCCTTTTTGCCATGATTTTTCCATGCCGTAGTCCAGTGAAATGGGGGTATTTTTCTTTCTGGTTGGCGTGGTGTTGGGGTGACATTATTATTATTATTATTATTATTATTATTGTGGATGCTTATATAGCTCAATTTCATACACGTGTAAGCTCAATGCGCATAAGACCCCAGCGCTCCCTGCACTCTGGGCACCCATTGCCACTGTACGGCACCAGTTGTTGCGTTGTTCTATCCTTTTGATGCTGAGCGCCAAGCAGGAAGCAACTACTCCCAAATTTTAATGTCTCATGGTATGACGCAGCCGGATTTGAACCTTCCGGAGGATAAAGTGGACGCTCTACCAACTGAGCTAAATCCCCAGTGACATGATAGCATAGTAGTTAGTATGTCCACTTTCTATAGCGCGAAGGTCCTGGGTTCGATTGCCAGCCTTGGGTGTATCTGTGTGGAGTTTGTTTGTTGTCCCCATACTCGCATGGGTTTTCCCGGGGGATTCCAGTTTCCTCCTACTCTCCTAAGACAGGCGCAATAGGCTAGTTGACTGTTCTAAATTCACCCCCACCCCCACACCACCCCCCAGAGTGGACGTGTATTGGTCCCGCAATGATCTTGCAAGATGTGGTCTAAGACAGGCTACAGCCTCTTAGTGACCTTAATAGGATTACGCGGAGTGAGTAGTCTGCTATCAAGACTTGACTGCAGGTCTGAAAAGTGCAGGGATGAGAGAAAGAAATAACCCGGTGCTATTTTACTTGTGGCCTTCCTACATAGTGAGATATTGGCGCAGACATTTTTTCTTGCTCTGGAAAAGAGGCTGCTCACTCTCTCTGTGCTGTGTCAGGGTTAAATCTTTCTCTGAAGGCTGTGAGAGAAGCACAAAGCACTGTAGAAAATCTTCCACTCGTCCTCTAAACTGGATCAGTCAGCAAATCCTGTGCCTGCGGGCTAAGGAGGAAAGGAGAAGGAATGTGTGAATGTGTGTATTTCTGTGTGTGTGTGTGTGTGTGTGTGCGTGTGTGTGTGTGTGTGTTCCTTTTTCTTCCCCAGGTGCAAAGTAGACAGTTGGTCCACACACTCGTACTCTCAAAGCTCAGCGGGGCAGCAGCGAGGTCCAGAGCTTCAGAGCAGCAGGGAGGAGAGATGGGTGTGTGTACGTGTTTGCGTGTACGTGTGTATGTGTGTATGTGGATCTGAGGAGGTACGGAATTACAGGTGGCTACAGTCGACCGTGTGGGACTTTGAGGGAGAGGTCAGGGTCAGTGATCTCTTAAAGAACAGCCCTTAAAGAAATATGCATTCACCTCTGACACTAATATGCTAATGCTAATCATGCTAATCTGAAAGTGGCTGAATCTGTGTTCGTGCTTTTTTTTCTGCTTACTCCAGACAAACATTGGCCGTGTGCTTGGGGGCAGAAGAAAGGCGCCAACTTGCATGCTGGTCTTTTTTTTTTTTTTTTTTTAATCAGCATGATACAGAGCCTGAGCACAAATGGTTGTGAGTGTGATAGTGCATGCTTCATAACAGGAACTCGGTCTGTTAGCATTAGGGAACTGCACACAAATACATTCCAATTCATCTACTGTTTACTTAAAGGCACTGGTGGCCTGGTGGTAAAGATGCTGGATCACTGATCCCAAAGTTGGGGGTTCAAGCCCCACTCTCCACAAGGTTGTCACTGTCCCCCCAGGGCAGCGAACTGGGTTATCAAAGGCCAGCCAAGTCTCTCACTGTCTATGGTGTGAGGTTCATGTAAAAGAACCATTGATGAGTTTCCTCAAGGGTTGTTGCAAAGTCATCAGCATGTTTCCGCTCTGCAATGGCCTTGCGAACTGTCCAGGGTGTACTCTATCCTTGCTCACAGTCGGCTGAGATGAGTGCCAGCCTCCCTGCAACCCTAATTAGGATTAAGTGGCTCGGAAAATAAATGAATGATTGACTATCTCCTGTATGTACAACAACATGAATAACTCTAAACTAATCATAATAATGTTTATTGCAATGTGGAAATAAGTGGGCAGGACGGTGGCACAGTGGTTAGCACGTCTGCATCACAGCAAGAAAGTCCTGGGTTCGAGTGTTGAGCATTTTTGTGAGGAGTTTGCATGTTGTTGCACAACCCCTCGGTTGTGTTGGTTTCCTTTGGTTACTCCAGTTTCATCCTACATGCCAAAAACATGCACATCAGGGTAACTGGGTGTTCCAAATTGCCCCTAGGTGTGAGAGTGAGTGTGAATGTTTGTGTGTGTTGGCCCTGTGATGGTCTGGAAAGCTCTTCATGGTGTACTCCACCTTTTTCCCCTTCACGTGAATAGATAGACTCCAGTCTCCCTGTAACTCTAGAGATTCTGAATGTGATGTAATAAACTTTCAGCCGGACACAGAAATGCAGGAGACAGTGTGAGATGTCATGGAGCTGATTTATTACTTAAGGGGGAAGCACTCAAGCAGGATGCAAACACGGTGACTCTTGGAGACAACGGGAAACACAATGAACACTATGCACTGGGAACTAAGGCGTGAGTAACTGGTCGGGTATGGTGCTGGAGCCCGGAGCCAGAGAGAACACAGGGAAACAGAGACGTGAAGTGAGACAAGCTTCTAGCACTGAAGTGAGCATGCTGCTTGTCTTTACAGCGTGGTAGATTGGCGAGTGGAATCAGGAGTGTGCGTTGCAATCCGCCCGCAAATGTCACCCACGCCCCTCTGCTGGAGCAGGCAGCACTTGTAAAGAGACAAAGTTAGAACAGAGCTGCCAAAGTCAAAGTCCCCCAACAACACAGACCATAACGCTGAAGGCTTCAAAGAGCTTTTATATCTCACCCTAAAGATTTCACTAGATAATAGATCACCAATACTGGGAGCCTGAAGTGTAAATCCATGTTCCACCTGCAGGAGGTACGAAGGAATTGGCACCTAATCTTAAACACTCACTCGCCCACTTATACGCCCAAGCACGTACTGGCAACAGGGTCCCGGGGAGGCTGCTATGTCTGCTAACACTGGGTGAAGGCGGGGTACACCCTGAACATCTTTTCAGAAGTTTGCATGACAACACATGTACAGCCATTCACACTCACTCCTGGGGGCAATTTGAAACAGCCAATTAGCCCAAGGTGCCTGTTTTTGAAACCCATGAAAATCTGTGATGAGAGGCATATAGAACAACCATTGCTGTTGTTTGTGAAGAATAGGCCAGTAGGTTGCTGTCAACGGGCTTCTGCCCTTGCTGAGTCGGCTGAGATGGGCACCAGTCTTCCCACAACCCTAATTAGGATTAAGTGGCTCAAATGAATGAGTGAATAAATGAATAACTCCATTTGGCAGTTCCAAATTGCTACTAGTTATGAGTGTGGATGGCGGTGTGTGTGTGTGTGTGTGTGTGTGTGTGTGTGTGTGTATGTGTGTGTGTGTGTGTGTGTGTGTGTGTGTGTGTGTGTTGGCCCTGTGATGGTCTCACAAACAGTTCCGGATGTACTCTGTGTACACCCAGTATTGGCTGGGATAAGATACGTCCTGCTGTGACTTCAGTATGATTAGGTGGTTAGGCAAATAATAGAGTGAGTGAGATTGTCTCAATAGGTATCAAACCCCTAGTGGATGGTTGATGCATAACATTTATTGGCAATCGATGAAAGCTCTCATAGAGAGAATAAAACAGTTCTTAGAAGGTTCCCAAGTTCTACTCACTCGGAACAGGCACAAGAACCAACAGAGAACTAGCACTGAGGTCGCACTGGTGCAAGGGG
>CM045730.1:9885000-9895000 GCA_024760905.1 Plotosus lineatus | reverse complement strand
TGTGATCATAGTATAAAAACAACGATGAGAAGTATCTGAACTCCACACGTGTAAATTTTATGTGACACGCGCATGAAAGTAAGAGGATGATTGACTAAATCAGTAGCGTAAGTAGCGGGTGAACATATGAGCACGTGAGATAGAGAAGCAAAGCATACAAGAGGAGAAGATGTGCTTTCATTCCAGGAGATGTCATGCTGTTGGGCTCGGCTGCCACCCCCACTATGCCAGCCTAGCGCCAGCAGCATCTCCCTTCACCCGGCAGATGCTCCTCCATCCAGCCTAGCAGACAGGCATCACTGTGCCAACATACACTCACCCGCCTGTGTGAGGAGAGGATGGCAAGGACAGATACAGCAGGGCACAGGCACACACAGCAATGCCAAATATAGCGCTAACTCTCCCTGCTACACAGAAACACGTACACTTTCCTTTTCCTGTGCTAACACCCCCACAGGCTCTGGAATATTCTGGCTCGGATTATCTAGTAAGTGTGCGACATGTGAATTGTAATTAGTAGCTGTAGGGTGAGCGGAGAGCACTTGGGGGCTACATGAGAACGCCGAAAAAGTCCTGCCTCTTGTCAATGCTTATTCTTTTTTCCAGTCTCCCAGACTCCTCTGTTTCATCTATCTGTTGCTTTTTCTTCTTACAAACACACGTGGAACTATGATTAGCAATGCCTGATGAAGCCATGCGCTCTAATCTATACTAAAACTGGACTGAACTAAAACTGAACACGATCGTGCTGGTTATAGCAGCAGCATCTGCTCTGGAATCATTTCCCAGGCCTCCAGAGTCTGTTTGGTTTCTACTGGTGACACCTTGCGCTTCAGGGCTGTGTCATTCTGTTGCCCAGACAACAAGATGAAGTTTTTTTTTCTTGACTTAAAGTAAAATGCAAGGCGACTTAGTCTGTCCGCCTCACAGCCAGACGGCTCTGGGTTTGATTCCCGAACTCGACAAGGTTGTTGTTGTTGTATGAAGTTTGTACGTGCCTATGTCGGTTTTATCTGGGTACACTGGTTTCCTCCTTCAATAACAAGACTTACACATTAGGATGACTGGATGTTCAGAATTTACGTGTTGTACGTGTTGCGCTATGAATCCTAGCGCTGTCCAGTTTGTATTCTATCTTTGCTCACTGTCGGTGAAGATAGGCTCCAGCTGCCCTGTGTCCCTAATTGAATAAGAGCTGAGAGAGGGAGAGTCGGTGTATAGTGTATACTGTAGAAATGAAGGAGTTGAAGGACTGTTATGGTAATGGAGCATCTCGGAATCAGTACGACTTCATTAAACCTTTCACATTTTTTTTTTTATAATGTGAATCTTAGCAGATACTGCCGTAGCTTTGGGTGAGTTGCGTTTGCATCCACAACAAGTGATACAGACACTTATTTTAACATAAATTACCATAAAAAGAACAAAACTGAACTGCAGGGGTTAGCATTCCCCCACAGAAATGACACCAACAAGTTTGGTGGTGTTAACGTCTCTTATGTAGCCAGTAGTGAGACGTCGCATTCTAGTGCCTCTGAGGATGAGAATGTCGCAGGAGATGTGTGTGACAGTAAATCCAAAATGACATTATGTTCTGCCAGCTCATATTTCCTATTGTACATTGGCTTAGGAACAAAAGGAAATGTTTTACATTATTTCTGCACTTGCTGTTTTTGCAGCTCGGCATTGGCTAATAATGTGATATGCTACACAGGTCAGTGACGCAACCCAGCCAGCCCAACAAATTCACATCACTAATCAGGCTGGAACAGCCAATCAGACAGGTATTATGTCCAAGCATGTCTAGGGTCACAACTTTGAAAACTGCCACAGACTGTTGTTGCCGCATGGAGCCCATGATGTAATATGTGTTTATCTTAAATACAGTAGCTAGTAACACTAATGAGACTGCTAGAGGCACCCTTTAAACAAACAAACAGGAATAACTTTGGCAGGAGAGTAATACCTAATGATCCTCACATCTTACACACCATACAAATGGGAGGAAATATGATGTCTCTGTTTGATGACAGTGGGGTCTTAAGAGGAAAGTGTAATCATGTGATTATTATAAGAAAATGTAAATGGTACCTGAAATGACTTGGAAAGCAGTTGAAATCCATATGTTTATTGTAACACAACTCTTGGACAATGTAAGCTACATTTGTCAAAATCAAGGCCAAATTCAGCCCACCAACTCATTTTATGTGGCCTGTTAGAGATTTTAAAAAATATATGATTACCATACACTCTTTGCATCAACCATTACCATGAAGCGTTATTCATCATCGCTCCACTAGGTGGCAGCAGCCTATTTCATCATCCTTCTGCCATGCATTTCCTGGCCTTTTTGAAGTGGATGTTTGCTGATTATTCTGCCTTTAAATTTTGCCTAGAAATTTTATGATGTGACCCTTCGTGAAAATGAGTTTGGCACCCCCGATAAACAATACCACACAACAGGATTAGTAAATAGACTTCACGTTGAGAATGTTCAGAATCGTTCCCGAGGTTTCTACAATTTTCTGTTGTGTACCTGATGTGAATATGTGACGTGTTCTTTAGTAGTATGAGCAATACCCCTTATCTGATTGTGTAACTGTTTGGCCAAAATCCATGAACTCCAGTGTCGGGTGGTGTATCTGGTACCTGGGCCTTCAACAGAACGTACCGGACTTAATCTACTTCTTAGAACCACTTCCCAATCATATACACCATCAATAATATACAAACACACAATATAACAAGGTGTGGCATTGCAGACGCAGAGAGAGCGGCATTTCATGCGTTTACTGTTAGTGACTCTGAACATTGCATCATTTTCACTGGTGTTAACTGGTGGAAGTTTCCGTAAAAATTGGCAGTCAGCCAAAAATTAAAAAGGGTGAACTTTACCTCCACTTTCTTGATCTCTCCTTATGATGTCTCACTTTTCTGGAAAAGTGCGCCTTGAAAATGGATTTTTAAGAATGTCAGATGCCAAGTTAATTTCTCCTCCTCCATCAGCCATTGTGTGTGTAAAATAACTTCCAACTTAAAAGTGTCACTTGAGATCACTACAGACCGGTGAGGCGCATTCAGGGGAGGGAGATGAGGCAGAGCCTCCTTTGTCAATCTTGAAAAAAAAGTGAATTATAAAATGGAATAAATGTTAATATTCATAGGCTGGTATTTACTACAAACCCTTTTACCGTTCGAATCCAATATTAAAAATATATTTTTTAATACAGAACAGCACAATTTCTGTGTCCCGGTCAAATACAAGGAGGAGCTGTGCAGTGAGGTAGCACTTTGCTGTGCAGCTCAGTGGATTGTGTCCCTCACAAACTGCACTGGTATGCAATGCACATAGTGTGTCACTGTCCATCTATATATTGCAAATGAAATGCTTTCAAACTCTCATATTATATGCTTTGCCTTTTCGTAATCTGTATAATGTATAAAATGTATTTCAGAAACGGGTTTATGCTGCAGATTAATCATAAATCCCAGTAAAAAAAGTTCCTCGGTGAGGCGAGCAGTACCCCTGACTCACGACAGAGGGCGCATGTGAGCCCACAGATTCTTGCATGGCCTACAATTTTCTTCGTTTGTAGTTTATATTTCCTTTACAATCCACTTTATCAAAATGGAAGATTGTTAGGAACCACACCGTCTGGACCTCACCGGTTCCTCGTGTTTGTTGATGTGTGAAAGACCAAGCTGATTGGTTCAGTTCCCACTTTAGTAGCTTAATAAAATATATCGTAATAACTACAAAACATGTGATCTTGCATAATGATAATGGCTTCGCTTAATCTGAATCGAGCTACCCCCCTCTAGTGATCAGACACGTTGAAGTATTTGTTCTCATCTGACTCCCAGTTTTATTGTTTGTTGTCTGATGCCGTTAGAGAACTCCATGGTGGATCGTTACTTAACGTCACAAAGCATATAGTTCACATGATATGAAAGAAGTGACCAGAGTGTACTCTGCCCTCACTCAGAGTCTGCTGAGATGGGCACCAGCCACCCTGGTTAAGCGGTTCAGAAAATGAATGAATGAGTGGTATACATTACACCAACACCATACTAGCTGTGTGAACAGTCATGTCATTGCTTCTGTCTTTGGTATTGATTTTGATTTCTGTTGTCAATCAAATGATGAATAATATTCTCTTCTGAGTTCATGTGTATTTGTAAATTTGACTCTGGGCGGCACGGTGGCGTAGTGGTCCGCACATCCACCTCACAGCAAGATAGTCCTGGGTTTGATTCCCAGCTTCGGCGTTTCTATGTGCAGTTTACATATTCTCCCCGTGCTTGTGTGGGTTTCCTCCGGCTACTCTAGTTTCCTCCCAAGGTCCAAAAACATGCACAGTAGGTTAAAAGGCTGTTCCAAATCACTCCTAGGTGTTATTGTGAGTATGAATGGTTGTGTGAGTGTTGGCCCTGTGATGGCCTGATGAGCTGTTTAATGTGTACCCTACCCTCAATTGGAGTCAGCTGAGATAGGCACCAGCCTCCCCATGACCCTTATTCGGATTAAGTGGGTCAGAAAATTAATAAATCTGTCTCGTACCTTATCAGCTGTCATCCTCACAACACGTTACTGCTACAAACTATTCACCTAGTTTTGCTCTGACCAACCAATCAGAGGATGGAAAAATGCTGATGTTATTGTAAGCCCGCTAGTTGACCCTGTGAGGCGAAACGGAAATCTGATTGGATAAAGAAACAGCCTATCACTAATATAGTTTAAGTGACATGAGCCAGCACTGCTGATTCTGAAGGCCCGGAACAGATTAGCTTGACATAGCAACACATAGGAGCTGAAATGTGATTGGACTAAAAAAAAAAAAAAATCTAACATACACGTACTGGTACTGGAAGCAGTGCAGCCAAGAGACACACTATGAAAAGAAGAGAATGGACTGTTCAGTTCATTTTCTGTCACCGCTTAATCCTAATTAGGGTTGCGGGGAGGCTGGTGCCCATCCCAGCCAACTCTGAGTGAGGGCAGAGTACACCCTGGACAGCTCACCAGGCCATCACAGGGCGGGAATAGACAGTTGGGAATAAATTAAGAAAACTTTATAAACAAATGCTAGAATTCAAGTTGTAAATATACGTCAGTGCTTCGGATAGTTTTAGATTGGCAGAGAAGGCTTCGCCGGTCCTGATGGACCACCACTGATGAAATCAGTCCTGATAAATGTGTTGTACACATAACTGTTTACTGGCAATTTAACAGCAAGACATGCACGCAGCAACGACTCACGTCATCACTTCAGACATTAATTAATTTAATCATTCATTCTAGAAATCGTGTGTGTGTGTGTGTGTGTGTGTGTGTGTGTGTGTGTGTGTGTGTGTGTGTGTGTGTGTGTGTGTGTGTGTGTGTGTGTTGGTAATATTTTGTGCAGGCATCATTTTTTTCAGAACACATAAAAGTTTTCTTCCTGGCATTGCTTCTTGTCTATTTTTCATTCATTTTCTGAACCACTTCATCGTAATTAGGGTCACGAGGAGACTGGTGCACATCTCAGTTGACTCTGGGTGAGGTCCACATACCCTGGACAGCTCTCCGGACCATTGCAGGGCCTACAGTGACACAACCATTCACACTCACACTCACATGCAGGGGGCGATTTTGAACAGCTAA
The DNA here is from genome assembly GCA_024760905.1 of Plotosus lineatus. Lineage (NCBI taxonomy): Eukaryota > Metazoa > Chordata > Actinopteri > Siluriformes > Plotosidae > Plotosus > Plotosus lineatus. Next base: position 9,889,356 of record CM045730.1, on the reverse strand, counting down.
TTAACTTACTGTGTGCGTTTTTGGTCTGTGGGAGGAAACCTGAGAACCCGGAGGAAACCCCATGCAAGCACTGGGAGAGCATGCAAACTCCTCACGGAAACGCCCAAGCCAAGACTTTCTTGCCTTGAGGCAGACGTGCTAACCAGTAAACCACTACACACACACACACACACACACACACACACACACACACACCCGCCGCCCCCCTGTGTTTTTACGAATGTCGTAGCAGTTATAATATTGAGGATTAACAGAGTGAAGAGATTTTTGGGAAGTCAGGGCATCTGCGGGGCTGTTTAAGCGTTTAGAGGTGGTTCAAGTTGGGGAAAAGGTTGGGATTTGGGGTTTAGTTGTGAAGGTTAGGGTTAGAGTAAGGGACTCGGGAAGGCATGATATTCATGAATGTCCCCACATTGCTAGAAATACAAGATTTGTGTGTGTGTGTGTGTGTGTGTGTGTGTGTGTGTGTGTGTGTGTGTGTGTGTGTGTGTGTGTGTGTGTGTGTGTCTGTTATGCTCCACAAAAGGCTAAGCAGGGGCCACTGTTATCGATAACCCTGCGGTGAGCTGTGCAGCATGGCACTGTGAGTCCAGACTTCAGGGACTGCAGATAATGGTGCAATGCCGGTGCTTAAATCTCAGTGAACCATAGCCGAGTAAGTAATTATCACTGCAGATCCACACTGGAGGTGCTAATCAGAGCTAATGCCGATCCTCTCGGCCACGGCTAACCCGGTAACCCCTTGGCTGTTCTCCATTCAGCAACACAAGAACACTGTTGGTCTCTGTGTTTCCTTAAAAAGAGAAAAAGAGAAAGAGAGAAAAAAGAAGGAAAGGATTCTCATTTAGCTGCGGTGTCGAAGGACAACGATGGCACTCTGTCCTGTCATTGAAGGTTCATTAGAAGAACAATAGTGGCCTGGCGATTTCATTAGCGGAGGTTAATAAGCAGGACTGGGGCAATTCATTACCCACCATGCTCTGTGTGTTGTTGGGAGAGAGGGCCACGAGGTCAGAGCTTCTTAATTCTTTCACAGGCGTGATTCACACATTCACTCACAACATGTGTAAACAAGGCACATGAAATAAAGATGTATGATGGAGGCTGTTCTCATGAAACCGTTTATAATCGTAGTCACACACTCATTTTTGATTTTTTTTTTATATATAAAAAAATGTAGCTCTTCATTCTCTCACGCTCTCCCAGCTGAGCGATTTCAGCCTCAAATAATTAATAAAGGCCCTGCAATGGCCTGATGAGCTGTCCAGTGTGCACCCACGTCACACCCAGAGTTGGCTGAGATGGGCACAAGCCTCCTCGTGACCCTAATTAGGATTAATCTGTTCCGAACATGGACAAATGAACGGATAATTAATGTACGGGTTGCCAGTACAGTATTGTGGGGCCGGTGGTGTAGTGGTTAGGGTGCTGCGCTCATGATCAGGAGGTTGTGAGTTCGAATCCCACTGAGACCCCCACTGTGCTAAGACCCCTGGGCAAGGTCTCAACCACAAGTGTGCCTCTGTTCACCCAGCAGTATAAATGGGAACCAGTAAAAATATACTGGGAAGGTAACCTGCGATGGACTAGCGTCCCATCCAGGGGGAGTTGAACTCCCGGTCGCTTCACGCTACGGAAACCGGGGATTAGTACTGACCTGATGAGCCACAAGGCTAAGCCACTAGGCTCAGGTGTAAAACCCCAACAGACTTTGAGACTTTGCCAGTACAGTGGAACCTCACCTTACGAAATTAATCTGTTCCAGAGCCTTTTTCTTAACCTGGATTTTTCGTAAAGTGAACCGCATTTTACATGTAAAATGTGTGATTCGTTCCGAGGCCCCCAATACAACCCCCTAAACCCTTTAAAAATTATAAAAGCATCACTTTTAATCCTGCCTTCTGCTTCAATATCGTATCGATGGTAGACGGGTTTGGACATATTCCTTTGCGATATCACTCAACCGCATGCCACGAGCCCGCTTCTTCTTTTCACTCGCAACGGAAATCACACACGCACGCACACGCACGCACACGCATGTGTGTGTGTACGTGTCTTAGCAGAGTTATAATCTTACAAATGTTTATGGAAGGTTAAAATCCAGTAACTTTGTCCTCTACACGAAAAGCATTATTGGAGATGCAGCTCCATAACAGCCAATGGGAGGGAGCTGCGTTATCCCTTCTAGCCAATGGGAGGCCAGTGAGGCGGAATGTTGGGAGATAGCCAATGGGAGGCGAGCGGGAGCGGGGCGGAATGTTGAGACATGTAGTCAGTGGGAGAGCGAGTCGTGTATTGTTTGAATGTTTGAATGGCGCGTTTCATAAGGAGAACTTGTTTTGTATACAGAGACAAAAAATTTAGGTAAACAATAAAGGCAGGTAGGTTGATGGACATGCATGATACATCCAGAAAAATCCAAAAGAACCAAGAGAACGATGAAAATGAGGGATATTATGAAAATAAAATATCTCCCACATCTCTCTGAGCTCTCACTAACATCGCCGCTGACAAAAACACGGGTGTGAAAATGCTCCTACACACACTGGCACCACCAAGGCGGCTGCGTTTCCCCAGATGTTCTGGCAGACTATTGATAATTCTTTTTATTTTCAGTGCACACACACACACACACACACACACACACACACACACACACACACACACACACTCCGCTTCTGTCACTTCCTTAATGTAGATTATTCACACAGCCAGAAAAGTACAGAGTAATGGGCTGACATAAGTTCTTAGAAGCAATACACACACACACACACACACACACACACACACACACACACACACACACACACACACACACACACACACACTCACACACATCTGCTTTTTATTTTCTCTATTTGCTTATTATTTTTTTTAAACACACTTAAACCTAATTAGGGTAACGTGGAGGTTGGCACCCATCTCAGCCGAGAGCTGAGTGCACCCTGGACAGCTCGCCAGGCCATCACAGCTCAACTCAATGTCCCAATACACCTTACAAACAGCACCAATAGTTCTTTTACATTACAGCTTATACAGTGAGCGATATACCTGGCGTTTGATAGCCCAGTTAACTGACAGCAGTGGCAACCAATGATAGTGGGGCTTGAACCCTCAACTTTCGGCGCAGTCAGCCAGCGGGCCGACACCGCCCAGTTACTACTGTCAGAAACACCATAACATTACAGCTATCAGTATTATAAAACCAATACATTGTTGCTCCCTATAACTTTTATCTCTCTTTTCATTCATTGATTTTCTGAACTGCTTAAGACTAATTAGGGTCGCATGGAAGCCGGCGCCTAGGTCTGCCGACTCTGGCCGAGGGCGGGGTACAGCTTGGACAGCTCGCCAGGCCATTGCAAGGCCAAAGCTCACAGAACTGTTCACACACACCCATCGAGGGATGATTTAGAAAAGCCAGTTGACCTACTCTGCGTGTGCTTGATTATGATAGGAAACCGGAGAACCAGGAGGAAACCCACGCAAGCACGGAGAGAACATGCAAACTCCACACAGAAGCACCCGAGCTGGGGGTCAAACCCAGGACCTTATTGCTGTGAGGCAGATGTGTTAACCACTACACCACTGTGCCGCCATTCTTCTTTCATTTCTTCCAATTTGCCGATATGTCACTGGATAATGGAAGAAAACCAGAGTACCCAGAGGAAACCTATGCAAGCATTGGGAGAGCATGCAAACTCCATACATATACGCCCTCACTGAGCGCGGGACTTGGACTCGGGACCGTTTTGCTGTGAGGCGTTTGTGCTGACCAGTTCACCCCGAGGGCATCTCTCTCTCTCTCTTTCACAATGCATGCATGTGTCCCCTCAGGGTACTTTGCTAACTTTTACTTTAGGCTAATTGGCTGTTCCAGATTGCCCCTGGGTGTGAGTGTGAATGATTACGTGACTGATAGATTGGCAAGCTCTACTGGATGTACCATGCCTTTACCCAAAGTTGGATGAGATAGGCTCCTGCCTCCTGCCAGCCCTAGTAGGCACAAGTACTTCAGAAAACATCAGAATACTTTATTGATCCTGGAGGAGATAATGATAATAAATGAATGAATATTTATTTATTTATTTATTTTTTTTTTTTTACATTTCCATAATGGTGACCACAGCTTTTTCTTGCAGAAAATGAACCTCCATAATGTTTTTTTTTTTTTTTTTTTTTTTTTTTTTTGGCAGGCCAGGTTTTGCCCTGCTACTGGTAACATGTAATCCAGTACAACCTGTTGCATGGTCGAGTGGTCGGCGGCTAAACCGGATTCCCCCACCAGCTTCCAAATTTGGTGAGTAGGGTGGCTAGCAACCCAGGAGGAATAAAAACAAGACCCATCCAAGTGCG
>CM045730.1:9875000-9880000 GCA_024760905.1 Plotosus lineatus | reverse complement strand
CACACACACACACACACACACACACACACACACACACACATTGTGAGACATTAGTATATAAAGAAATATGGTTGATTCATTAAAATTAATTTTGTGTGCCACAGTAAACTTAACATTTTCATCTGATCCATGTTCATGCATCACGTCGTCACAACTTTCATTTCTCAAACCATTCACATTTCACTCGTCTCAGTCTGGTCCTGAAAACTCACTGAATCTGTCACAACACTGGAATTTCAGGACGTCCTGGAGAATTTTGCATTGCTAATATAATTACTTGGTATCAAACGGGTTTAATAGCGACACCACCTCACCAAACTTGCCCTAAAACGACTCGTTTTATCCTCGTATATGCAAAACATTCTGATTAATATTTCATGAATATTATTTTTTTTTTCATTTGCTAATGTGGATGACTAAAAAGCAATAAGAAACTTCCATGTAATTTTGAGGTTTAATGTGGTACAGGGTTATTAACATGATAATGAACCGATGACATATGAATGATTAGCACTGCCACTCATATACTTCAGAAAAAAGTATTATTACTATTATTATTATTATTATTATTATTATTATTATTATTATTATTATTATTATTATTACTAGCTGTGTTGTTGCAATAAGCAAAAACATAGATACTACAATATAAAACACATTTAATGTAATAAGTAAAAAATAATATAATAATACTGATAAATAATAATAATAATGTAATAAACAAAATATTTCATATTTTAAAATAATTGGTCCATTGCTTATAAAATAAAGTAAAAAAATTAATATTATTTATTGCACAATATTAAGAAATTAACATGAAATAATACTCGTGAAATAAACAAAAAAAAAAAACAATAAAACATCAATTTTATTTTCCTAATATTTTGCATTCTGCTTTATTTGCATAAAATATGTAAAATTTTAAGCATATTATACCACATACTTAGACATAGAGCATTAGAAGACTATCATGGCTCAAATTAAGCAGAGCAGAAGTTGTTGTTGTTATTATTATTATTATTATTATTATTATTATTATTTTTTTATTTTATTTTTTTTTTTTTTTAATTGTTATTATTATTATTATTATTATTAAGTGCAGCATCTGTCAGACTATGGCTGTATAATGTATACCGTGTACTGAAACCTACTTACGACATCACAACATTAAACTACTGACGTACTTATTTTCCTTTATAGATTATGTGCACGTAGTCCGCCCACCGTCTCTCACTGTATTACAAATCAAGCTTCTGTTCATAATGAATAAGAACTGTGTTTCTGTTTATTAGCTCGTTCCGCGGTATGTAAATGCATTCTGCCGTCTTGCCGTAAGACCGTCGGAGGGGACGCAGGAAAGAGATTACGTACACAGATATTGCAAATGCAATTGTCTCAACACGGCCGGGTGGCGGCTTGGAAATTGACTTTGTGATTATTCAGTTAGTGCGATAATTAAATATTGCACGCCCAAGGTTCCAAAAGCCACTGAACCACGAGGATATTTAACAGGGCTTGACACATGTTGGAAATAATGTTTATTTATCAATACAAATCTGAAGCATCGTCGAGTGGAGGAGACTGACTTCAGTTGTTTTTCAAGTTTGAGCACTAGAGGTTAGTTTAATTACTGTCACTCAAATACAGCCGTGTTAGCGGTGATCATTTGCAGTTGTTAGCATTAATAAACTGTAATAACACCTCGGAAACCTTAAGGTGAATTATAGCGTTACTCCTCACCATGTACTACCCGTGTTAACGAGGGCCTGGCATACGGAGGTAGTGAGGTACATTTACAGCAGTTTATCAAACACTCATATTCAGAGCAACTTACAACCATTCCTGAGCATTTAAAAAAAAAAAAAAAAAAAAAAAAACATATATATATATATATATATATATATTACTATTTTTTTTCTAATCAAAAAAGCCCAAGGAAACAACCCGAACACATTTCTTTCAACAAAATTATAAAAACACTAATAATAATAATAATAATAATAATAATAATAATAGTAATAATAATAATAATAATAATAAAATAATAACGTAAGATTAACAAACATTAACACTCTTACAAATTCGTGAACAACACAATCCTGCATACTTAAGGTCATCACACAGTTGAATGAGGCACATGGGACCAAGCTGGGTTGCATCACAACAAGTATAGAACACGTTCTGAATGGCAGCAGCACTGAGTACAATGCGTTTTGTAGCATTTCTTGAAAGAGGACCATATGGTCCTACTGGGCATTGAAAGCTGAAGAGCCATGCTCCGGGGCCCAACAGTGGTATTAAAGGGGATTGAACTCTGACTTACGGATCAGTCACCCATTGCCTGACCTCTGGGTCACCACTTACTCAGCTGGTTAGTAAAAAGTTAGCAATATAAGTAGTTTTTGATAAGCGAGGTATTTCGACAGTCAATAATTCATAAAAAATATGTTAACAAATCACTTATTTATTTATTGATTGATTTATTTAGTTTGTTCACATTGTGATTTTCCTGATGTACATACTGGTAAACTGTCAATAATTAATTAATTATGTAACTTTGTTTTTCTGTTTTTATAATATCTTTTTGACAAGAATCAGTGAGAGGAAACCTTTTTATTTGTTCTGCTGGTTTTTAATGCACTTAAAGTTTTAAAATGTGAATATAGAGTAGTTTATTATTAATTCCAAGTAAAAATTGTATCATACAATAAATAAACATGAGTGGGATCTATAGCCAGAGGATCTATTATTTGTTTGTTTGTTTGTTTGTTTGTTTGTTTGTTTGTTTGTTTGTTTGTCTGTGTGCTTGCTTGCTTATTTCACACAGTGGTGGAAAGAAGGACACTGGGGGGTTAAATTAGAACTTATAAAATAAATTAAAAAAAAATAAATAATAATAATAATAATAATAATAATAATAATAATAATAATAATAATACTTCACACGCAAATACATCATTAGTGTTTTAATGATGTAAAGTGACCTTCCTTCATCTTTTGGTTATTTATGGAGTATCGAGTTCTCGTTAATACTTTTCGTAATTCCTAAATCCTAACACACACACACACACACACACACACACACACACACACACACACACACACACAGAGAGAGAGAGAGAGAGAGAGAGAGAGAGAGAGAGAGAGAGAGAGAGAGAGATACTTGATCTATTAAAGGGTTATTAAAACCTGGATCCTGAAGTATCAGTGAATTGTTCGGGAATAACCAAATTATATTATTCACATCTGGTAATGAAAGCAATGTTGGAATATATTATATATATTGCATGTTTCTGAAATTCTGAAATAAATAAATATTAAGGGGTTTCCTGGAGTTTATCTTACACTTCCCTCAAATGCACAAAAAAATAAATTAAAAAAAAAAAAAAAAAAAAAAAAAAAAAAATATATATATATATATATATATATATATATATATATATATATATATATATATATATATATATATGTTTGTGTGTGTGTGTGTAGATATAGATATAGGTCGATATACACAAAATGAAGAGGCAGAAAGGGGACGAGTGATGTGTGTTTTGTGGAGGTGGGTGGGGCTGGGTGGGGGTTTACTTGCTTTAAACATGAATTATTTTATGGAACCTCAACTAGAATTCTTAATAAATATGAAATATTCTTTATAAATCATTAGTGGTCAAATTAGTAGTGCACATGACAGTAATTAGCTCACTAATGCATTAAAATATGCCTGGATTTGCATTACACGACTTGACTGAAGCAGTGATATGGTTAATAAAATGATTATAAGCCGGGGTTCGAATTACTAAACTCTGGATTATGTATGAACTCAGGAATAATGACTGCAGTGTGTCGGAGAGATAGTGTCAGTTATTTTAATGCAATCTTATTATTATTATTATTATTATTGTTGTTGTTGTTGTTGTTGTTGTTGTTAGTAGTAGTAGTAGTAGTAGTAATAGTGATAGCATTAGATATTGTTATCTTGGAAATACCAAACTGTAACACGACAACAAAAAATAATAAATATACACAATCATTCTAAATAAAATGTATGAGCAAAAAAAAAAAAAAAAAAAAAAAAAAAAAAATATATATATATATATATATATATGTGTGTATGTATATATATAAAAGTATATATATATATATATATATATATATATGTGTGTATGTATATATATAAAAGTATATATAAGTCCGCTCTGGTCACGGCGTGGGATTCCGGTCCAGTGTAATAAATGGCACTGTGGGTAATTAGGCAGCATTGATCTTTTATGAAATTTTAACATGACCCTGAGCAGCTGGAATGTAATTTACATACTTTATGTTTTTTTTTTTTCTCCAGTTAAAGTAAAACACTGTTTATTTGTAATATCAGCAATATCCATGCAGAAACTGTGAGATATTTCACATCAGCAGAACACTCAGTGTGCCACAGCACAACTGGATCAACCAATAAAATTAGAAATGATGTCTGTGACCAGTAGTCCATGGGAGCTAATTGGCCGAGCTATTGCTGGAGGAATGGATGGCATATGCTCACTTCCCTGTCATTCACAGCGATCGGCAGCCAATCATGGGCGTCTGTGAGCGCATTTGTAGGAGGGTGCGGATAGTGCTTTACCTCTGAAAGTGTTAGACAAATATGCATGGTGGCGCAGTTCAAAAAGAGACGGGTAGCTGGCATTGCACGTCATGGAGGGGGCGTGTGAATGCTTTCACCCCTCACTGGTCGGTGGTGATCATGTGAGAGGAAAAGCAATGCATGATTGGTGGGAATTGGACACTACTAAATTAGGGAGAATAAAAAAAAAAAAATGCAAATACATAAGAGATTTATGGTTTTTAAATGACAAGCCTGGCAATGGAAATTGAAGATTTTTAATCATACTATAATATTTATAATGTATAAACATTGTATGAATAATACTATAAAAGTATAGTATAAGAAGGGCAGTGGTGGTCTGGTGGTAAAGGTGCTGATCCAAAGGTTGTGGGTTCAACCC
>CM045730.1:9865000-9867500 GCA_024760905.1 Plotosus lineatus | reverse complement strand
CCATAATGCTCTTAGTGTAAAGAACAGAGTTACTGTTGTTTCATGAGTTTTTTGACTCAGGCTTTTAACCTTCCATAATGATTTATAAGATTATAACTCTGCTAAGAAGACATGGTCAATACACACACACACACACACACACACACACACACACACACACACACACACATGTTTGATTTCCGATGTGAGTGAAAAGAAGAAGCGGGCTCGTGGCATGCGGTTGAGTGATATTGCAAAGGAATATGGCCAAACCTGTCTACTATCGGTACAATATTGAAACAGGCGGAGGCCTTAAAAGGTATACCTTTATATTTTTTAAAGGGTTTGGGGGTAGTATTGGGGGCCTTGGAACAAATTACGCGTTTTACACGTAAAATGCGGTTCAATTTACGAAAAATCCAGGTTCAGAAAAAGGCTCTGGAACGGATTAATTTTGTAAGGTGAGGTACCACTGTATGTATATATGGGGCAGTGGTGGTCTAGTGGATAGGGTGCAGGATCACCGATCCTAAGGTTGGGGGTTCGAGTCCCCACAGGGTTGTCACCGTCCCCCCAGTGCAGCTAACTGGGTTATCAAAGGTGGGCCATGTCTGTCACTGTCTATGGTGAGAGGTATGTAAAAGAACCATTGCTGACTTTCGTAAAGAGTAGCTGCAAAGTCGTCAGCGTGTTTCTGTCCCTTGTTAAAGGGTCGTGACAGGAAGGGCATCCGACGTAAAAAAAAACCTCTGCCAAATCAAATGTGCGAATCAGATGATTCGCTGTGGCGACTCCCGAGAAAGGGAAAAAAAGAGAAAGAAGATAAACACCATTAAAACTCATAATCATGAATCCTTCATTCTTCATATATATATATATATATATATATATATATATATATATATATATATTTATACTGATGCCATAGAAGGGTTTAGAATCCCACATGTCCTTTTGACCTGAATATAAAATGTGAAAAACTTATTAATTATTATTATTATTATTATTATTATTATTATTATTATTATTATTATTATTATTGCCAGGTATGCTGTGACTACCTCTCAGCCCCACCTAGAGGCAGCACGTTGTATAAAGTCGCTGCAGAGCCGAGTAAAGCTGCCGAATGCAGCATATTTACATTTGACACTTCGACTATTTCAGGAAATGTTTTTTCTTCTTTTTTTTTTTTTTTTTTTTTACTGAAGGTCCACAGTGCTCCTACAACAATTGGAATGACTTTATTTTCACCTTATGAAAGTAATGTCTGGATACTTTCCCATTTTCTGATCATCTGTCTTTGGAACATTACAGCCAAAGTGTACTGCCACATCTATTAACATTCACATCTTTCTTTATTTTTCTTTGTGAATAATTGTCGGAGTGATTATGAGCAAAATTTTATCAGTTTAATTTCTATCAGTGGGGCTGGTGGTGTAGTGGTTAGGGTGCTGCGCTCATGATCAGGAGGTTGTGAGTTCAAATCCCAGTTAGACCCCCACTGTGCTAAGACCCCTGGGCAAGGTCTTAACCACAAGTGTGCCTATGTTTACCCAGCAGTATTAATGGGAACCAGTAAAAATATACTGGGAAGGTAACGTGTGATGGACTAGCGTCCCATCCAGGAGGAGGTGAGCTCCTGGTTGCTTCACGCTACAGAAACCGGGGATAAGCACCAGCCTGATGAGCCACTAGGCTCGGGTTTAAAAAACCCAAAGGACTTTACCTTAATATGTATCAGATTATTATTAAACAACAATTATGATTATTCATCAGTTCACTTCATTTTCTGGAACCGGTTAATTCTAATTAGTGTCACGGGGAGGCTGGCACCCATTTCTGCCAACTCCAGGTGCGGTCAGAGTACATCCTGGACAGCTCGCCAGGCCACCGCAGGGTGGAAACACGCTGACAGCTTTGTAGCTCCTCTTGTTGAAAGTCAGCAATGGTTCTTTTACATGAACCTCCCACCATAGACAGTGAGAGACATGGCCGGCCTTTGATAACCGAGTTAGTGCACTGCGGGGGCAGTGACAACCTGATGAGAGTGGGGCTTGAACCCCCAACCTGAGGCTCAGTGATCCAGCACCCTGTACTCCCAGGCCACAACTGATGAATTATTATTATTATTATTATTATTATTATTATTATTATTATTATTATTATTATTATTATTATTATTATTATTATTATTATTATCCATCAGTTCAGTTCATTTTCTGTAACCGCTTAATCCTAATTAGGGTCACGGGTAGGCTGACACCCATCCCAGCCAACTTCGGGCAAGGGCAGAGTACACCCTGGACAGCTCGCCAGGCCATCGCAGGGCGTAAACACGCCGACGGCTTTGCAGCCTACTCTTGTCGAAAGTCAGCAATGGTTCTTTTACATGCCTCGCACCATAGACAGTGAGAGACATGGCCGGCCTTTGAAACCCAGTTAGCTGCACTGGGGATATTATTATTATTATTATTATTATTATTATTATTATTATTATTATTATTATTATTATTATTATTAT
>CM045730.1:9847500-9857500 GCA_024760905.1 Plotosus lineatus | reverse complement strand
GGACATGACAGCCTTTGATAACCCAGTTAGCTGCACCGGGGGGCAGTGACAACCTTGTGGAGAGTGGGACTCGAACCCCCAACCTTTGGATCAGCGATCCAGCGCCCAATACCACTAGAACAATTCGGATCAAATCAGTATGAAATTTGGTTGCCTATCAAAGCTTCGGATGCTGAAGAAACACCAAAATGAATATGTACATGAATGTTCTTCATTTTAACACCCACTCGAGAGCATTCTGAGTCACCACTTCTAATATATTAGGATTTTAAGAACAATAATTGTTAAAAGTAAAAAAAAAAAAAAAACAAACCTTGATATCATGTGATGATGATGATGATGATGATGATGATGATGATGATGATGTAGCATCGCCCATCGCTTAGTGTTTAGTCGGCACAGGGCCATCAGTGTACCATACCATGTATGTAGAACTAAGACTGATCATGTGTAATTTTGACAAAGGAACTGTCCCGTATTCTTTATAAGCCAGTTTGTCCTGACCAAGGAAGAGGTTGGAACCTCCAGGTACCATTAACATCAGCCACAATTTTTGAAAGCCATTTGTGCTTCAACTATTCCTTCTTCGTATAGTTGGAGTAAAGATCAGCCTTATAACTTCAGGAATGGTCTGAGCAACCATAAACCATACAGCGTGACATGGCATTGTCCTTTGTTATCCAACTCCACCATACGTGCCCCACAGTGGATTATGAACATGATGGGTGATGTGACATCATAATCGCAAACTTCCTTGTAGGATCTGATGTGTGTAAGTAGAGCTCATTAGTAAAAATAAAAGTGTGGTTTATTCCAGCACTACTTGTGCTTATAAAAATTGGCGTGCTCTGTGAACATTCGTTTTCCTTTTGAAATCGGATGTGTTTTCACATATATGTTATTTTTATATATTATTATTTCACCCATTATAAAATAAAACTTTTTTTGTGACATCATCAGTGAAGGGCGGTGATGGCCTGGTGGTAAGGTAACGGATCACTGATCCCAAGGTTGGGGGTTCAAGCCCCACTGTCAACAGGTTGTCGCTGTCCCCCCAGTGGAGATAACTGGGTAATCAAAGGCCGGCCATGTCTCTCACTGTCTATGGTGTGAGGTTCATCTAAAAGAACCATTGCTGGCTTTTGACAAGAGTAGCTGCAAAGTCATCCAGGGTGTACTCTGCCCTTGCTCGGAGTCGGCTGAAATGGATCCCAGCCTCTTCGTGACCCTATTTGGGATTAAGCGGTTACAGAAGATGAATATGGATCAATGAATCATCAGTTCATGGATTCTGAAACATTCATTGTAAAAAAAATTTAGATTGTTAAGTTACAAACAGTCAGCTAGACAAACAAACAAATAAACCCATGCCAATGAAAATAATAACCTTCTTGGCACAAGTAACTGTGTTGGCAATGTGCCAGACAGCTCCAGGGTAAGAGTACATATGAGCATTTTCAATCCAAGCCATGGATACAAATTCAACCAATCACTGTGCATTCTGTGTAACCTTGAGATTCTAATCACCCATCATGACTTGTCTGTGAGTTTCCCCGAATGGAGCAGTCCAAGGTGTAAACGTTGAGGATATACATCAGCATAAGTCGCTTCCTTCTTTATGCTTTTGTGGATATCAAAATGCGAACATGACCACAGCTACCATTTATTCATTCATTCATTCATTTTCTGAACCACTTAATTGTAATTGGGGTCACGGCGAGACTGGCACCATCTCAGCCGACTCCGGGCGAGGGCAGAGTACACCCTGGACTGCTCACCAGGCCATCGGAGGGCAGAAACATGCTGATGGCTATGCATCTCCTCTTGACGAAAGTCAGCAATGGTTCTTTTACATGACCCTCCCACCACAGACAGTGAGAGGCATGGCCGGCCTTTGATAATCCAGTTACCTGCACTGGAGGGACAGTGGTGAAAACTCAATGACAGTGGGGTTTTGAGCCCCAAACCATGGAAGCAGTAAGCATGTAGTGGTGTGTATGGTCACCATACAGCACGAAGGTCCTGAGTTTGAGTCATCAGCTTGGCAAGGGTTTTTATGTGGAGTTTGCATGTTTTCCCTGTAATTCCATTGATTTCCTCTAGGGACTCCAGTTTCCTCTGACACTCCAAAGACATGTGCATTACGCTGATTGGTTGTTTTAAATTGCCCCCAGGTGTGAGTGTAAATAGTTGTGTGTGTTGGCCCTGCAATAGACTGACAAGCTGTTCATGATGTACCCCACCTTTGCACAGAGTCAGCTGAGATAGGCCTAAGAGCCATCTGTACTTCATCAGAAAGCTAGTGTCCTTCAACATCTGAAAAAACCTGCAGCAGATGTTCTATCAGCCTGTGGTGGCAAGCATCCTTCTTCATGCGGTGGTTTAGGGGTGGTTGAAGAAGAAGGCTGACTCACGGCTGGACAAACTGGTGAAGAAGGTGGGCTCTGTGGTTGGGATGGAACTAAACAGTGCAACATCTATGGCAGAGAAACAGGCGATGAGTCGACTCCTGTCAATTATAGACGATCAACTGCCTGCACTGCACAACATAACCACTGGACAAAGGAGCAGCATCAGTGCCAGGCTGCTGTCATTGCCCTGGTACACTGATAGAATGAGGAGATCGTTCCTCCCCCATGCCATCGGGCTTTTGAACTCTAGCATAGGGGTGAGAGACGCAAACACACACACACACACACACACACACACACACACACACACACACAAACACAGACACATACACCACAATTATATAGCAAAATTTTGATCTACGAGCTCTGCTGGGAAAATGGCTTATCCTAGCCGATTAGCCTCATATTCTTCTGCGTGTATTCCTCTATGCTCTGAGAACGCCTTGTGCAGTACTTCTCAATTATTTTCTGTGATGCCCCCTATCGGAAGAAAAAAAACATTTCACACCAGCACCCCACACTCAAGTATAAACAGTGTTTACTGCGCTACATATCATTTGCTCGGTGCTTTTCCCCTATACCATAGCCTGACAATGAGAGTTCCACTGCAACCTGGTGTAATTGCACATCCTCTACAGTAGGTGGCAGTGACACTCTCACTGTGTTCCCTACACGATAGGGAACATAGTGAGAGGTGCCACTGCCAACTACTGTAGAAGATGTGCAATTACACTTAATTCTAGTACAGTATGGCAAAAAAGCATGTTCCCCAGAGTCACAGGCTCCCCTGGCATCACACCACACCTCCAAAGGGGGGGCACGCCCGACTATTTCAGAAGCACTGGCCTTGTGAGAGCTCACCACGAGCCTTTCCTGCTGACATTCATAGTGTGTACATGCACAAAAAGGAATAATGTATGATTTGTGGCACTGAGAATATTAAGATTCCTGGTGGTTAACAGCAGTTAACCTTGGGTTTACATTGAGGCCACAATGTCAATGATCTTCACAATTTGAGAGAAGGGAGTCATGAAATCAAATCGTGATAATCTCGCGAGAACTTGGTTGAATCGTGATGATTGTGCTGAACATGATAGAAAGTGAGAGTCATAGTAGAGCATACTAGAGCTTAACAGACCTTAACAAAGCGTAACCGACCTTGAGGCACCTTCGTCGGAGATCTTGATGAACTTCAAAACATGATTCCTTCAGGATTCATCTCCTGTACGCATGGTTCCTCTTTCGTGTGACCAATGCTTCCTCTTTATACCCAATTGTGTGCTAAGCGTGAAAATTTTGGTCGCAGATCGTGCTCATAACTCGTAGGAGACTGTAACCGAACATGACAGAACATGACATCATACGACAAATCATGGGATCTTAAGGAAACCTGATAAAAAAACTGTGGAAGGTCTTGACCAGAATTATGTTGGCCTGTGAACAAAACAACAGATTATAACTGAGAGTGCTTAAGAAAGTATAGAAAAAGAAAAAGAAGAAAATAATTGTGGAGCTTCATTTATTTTATTTATTTATTTATTCATTATTATTATTATTATTTTTTTTTTAATCTTGGAGATTATAACCCTGGTGCAAATATCGTACTATATATATTTATAGAATTTGATAGATTTTTATGTAACTGGTTGAGACTTAGCAGGCTTGTCAAGGGGCACCTTGGTGGTACTGGGGCTTGAACCACCAATTTTCTGTGATAAAAGAAACCTTGGTCCCAGAACGGCATGAACGCCATCACTTCCAGCTGTAGTGTACACGTGTTTTAAGTTGGCGTGCCAAATCAGGACTGAATGTGGTTGCCAGGTTCAAAACTGAGGGCAGTGGTAGCCTGGTGGTAAAGGTGATGGATCACTGATCCTAAGGTTGTGGGTTCAAGCCTCACTCTCAACGGGTTGTCACCGTCCCCCAGTGCAGCTACCTGGATTATCAAAGGCCGGCCATGTCTCTCACTGTCTATGGTATGAGGTTCATGTAAAAGAACCATTGCAAACTGTCGACAAGAGGAGCTACATAGCCGTCAGCGCGTTTCTGCCCTGCGATGGCCTGGCGAGTTGTCCAGGGTGTACTCTACCCTCGCCCGGAATCGGCTGGGATGGGCGCCAGCCTCCTCGCAACCCTAATTTGGATTAAGCGCTTACAGAAAATGAATGAATGAAAGGTTCAAAACTGGTTTTCATTCTGCTGCCATTCCACAGGTTTAGATCAAACCTGCATTACGGATCTCAGGTGGGCTTTCAGATCTGCGATCCAGACCCATGTCATATTTGGACTGGTGTGCGGCTGCACAAAGGACCAGATCTGTTTGCTGGATCTGTGCCAAATGCCGGTACATCTGTGGTTTTGTGGTGAACTTCTGTCTGGATTCCAATCACCATTCCAAACCCTCAACCCTCGAGCCACCACCAACCTGTGTAAACCCAGGGTAAACAACCCTGAAAAAATGTAGTCTGTAAGTGATGAAATATTGCATGGGCCTGGCTGTGACATAATTTGGGTCCATTATTTTGGAAACACATGCTGAAATTGTGATTTTTCCTCATATCATTGCTCATCCATATTTTCCTTTATGGAGAACAGTGTACATTCGCTTGTAGGCTCACAATGACTTTGCAGTAGCCTGAGCAATGAGGTCCAGGCATCCCTCTCCTCAACCACTTTCTCCAGCTCTTCAGGGGGGTAGTGAAGCGTTCCCAGACCAACCATGAGACAGTCCCTCCAGCATGTTTTGGGTTGACCCCAGGTCCTCTTTCCAGTTGGACGACCTCGAAACACCACACCAAGGAGTCATTTGGGAGTCATTCTTACCAGGCAGCCGGGTCACTACAACGGGCTTGTCTCAACACGGTGGCGAAGCCATTCTACTCCAAGCTCTTCATGGATGACCAAACATCTCAACCTATCTCTATGGGAGAGCCCCGCCATCCTGTGAAGGAGGCTCATTTTAGCCACTTGTAGTCGCAAACTTATTCTTTTAGACACCACCCAGAGCTCAGTACCATAGGTGAGGGTAGGAACATACACCAGCAGGTAAATCAATAGCTTTGCCTTCCAGCTCAGCTTGCTTGTCAGCACAACGGACAGGTACAAGCTTCGGTTTATGGCAGAGGCTGCAGCATGGATCTCCCGTTCAGTTCAGTTCATTTTCTGTAACCGCTTCATCCTAATTAGGGTCGCGGGGAGGCTGGTGCCCATCCCAGCCAACTCAGGGCGAGGGCAGAGTACACCCTGGAAGGCTCGCCAGGCCATCGCAGGGCGGAAACACGCTGACGGCTTTGCAGCCTACTCTTGTCGAAAGTCAGCAATGGTTCTTTTACATGCCTCACACCATAGACAGTGAGAGACATGGCCGGCCTTTGATAACCCAGTTAGCTGCACTGGGGGGGGGGGCAGTGACAACCTTGCGGAGAGTGGGACTCGAACCCCCAACCTTTGAATCAGCGATCCGGCGCTTTATACCACTAGACCACCACTGCCCCGGATCTCCCGTTACAATTATTTTTATACAAGTGAACAATTGAGGGTTAAGGGCCTTGCTCAAGGGCCCAGCACTGGTGAATGTGAGGATTAAACCACTGACCTTCGGATCAATAGCCCATTGCCTTATCTACTAAGTTACCACTGACCCTTTTCACTGGGTCATCATTTATGTCAAAGTATTCTAGATTTCCACATACAATATATATACAGGGATCCCTCACTACTTTGCACTTCAATTCGTGCGGCTTCAGTGCATCGCGTTTTTTTTTGTTTTGTTTTTTTTTAATATTCATCGAATTAAACAATAAGCAAATTAAGAAAGAATCGGAAAAAAAGTTAAGCAAAATGCCGCAAGGCCAATTATGCAAAAAAAAAAAAAAATCCTAAACAAATACAAAACAAAAAAATAACCAAAAACCCCCATCAAAACTTCTTATATTTTTATATGAGGTGCGTATCTGAGTGCGTGCATGCACATCTGAGTGCGTGCACATGCGTCTGTATGTGTGTGTTTATATTTTATTTACATCTTATGCATTATTTTTGAATGTTTAATTGTTATTATAAGCATTTATAGTGTTGAATATGTATTTATTGATATACATACACATACATGTACGTATACGTCAGTCGGTGGGGGCAATCCTACTTCGTGGAAATCGGCGGTCACAGGGGGATCTCGGTCCCAATTAACTGCGGAAAATGAGGGCTCCCTGTACATGTATATGGTATATAAAATACTAAAAAGTTTACAACTCCTCGGAGGCCCACGGCACCCTTTGAACAAATTTTAGTGCTCCCTTACCATTAATCCCACTTAAGGCTGTCATTATTTATGACGTTATTAATTTATATATTTAGCATCTGTTTCAAGCTCATAACTTATTTAAGACTAATATGTAGGATTGGATTGCTTAAATATCCAACAGGTTCTCAAGTGTTTTTGATATAAATAAATGTGCCTTGATTAATTAGGTTCATCTTTGGGACTGAAGAGATCAAATAAAACAGTGTCTCAGCAAAGCTCACAGAGACCATCCTCAGAGGACTACGGTTGGATTCACTGTCCCAGTCCCAGCTGTGACCTCCTTTTTTCCTGTGTCTCTCTCTCTGTCCTGTTAGTTTGTGTGAGTGAGTGAGTGTGTGTGTGTGTGTGTGTGTGTGTGTGTGTGTGTGTGTGTGTGTGTGTGGTCCTTTCACTTTTGTTCCTGAACCTCATCTAGGAATAGCATAAATCCCTTTCACCAACTTCTCATCAGCCCATGTGTTATGTAATACTCTCCGTCACTTAGAATTCATTTTATATATATATATATATATATATATATATATATATATAATAAAAATAAAAGGACAGGACAAAGACTTTCTATTGAAACTCCATTTATCACTACAGATCTGTTTCGAGGGGTGGTGAAACCATTCTCTCTCTTCAGGTGATTATAGAAGATTCTTATTCTATATTATTCTATCTTATTCTTATTCTTATTCTATTTTCTTCTATAATCACCTGAAGAGAGAGGATGGTTTCACCACCCCTCGAAACAGATCTGTAGTGATAAATGGAGTTTCAATAGAAAGTCTTTGTCCTGTCCTTTTATTTTTATTGTTATTTGCTCTACCAAAAAGTATTGAGCACTCTCCTATGGAAGGATCTACTCAGAAAACCATATATGTATATATATATATATATATATATATATATATATATATATATATATATATATATATATATAAAACATGCAAGGTTCAAACCCATTGGCTTGCATGAGTCATGCTCCCCTCCCCTGTTTTACCTTGCTTTTCCTCTCCCTCATCTTTCCAGCAACTATAATAAATCCTTGTTGATTTTGTGTGTTCTGCATGAAGTTTCCTCATTCTTCTGTAATCTCATATGATTCTACAGCAATTCCTGCAATTCCAAGTTTCCTCCAGAAGATTTTCACTGATGTGATATTTCAGCAGAGGATTCACTAGCAGACAACCACTGCCATGCATTACTATGAAATGATGCATGATACAAATGAGTAAGAAATAATGTTTTCTCTATTAGTGTCCAGCAATGAATAATTGCTCACTGTAAAAGTATACAATATGTGGAAATGTGTTTTTTTTCTTTCTTTTTTTAAATGCAATAAAATGAAACTGTCACTTTTTTATGTTTTCAAACTGATCGAAGTACATAAAACATGTTCATTGTTTTACTGATCATCTTAAATCTGATTTATAAAAATGAACAAAGTTAGAATTTGAGACCTGCAACACACTCAAAAAAAAAAAAAAAAGCTGGGGCAGTCATGCTTACCACTGTAATTCTCTTTTAATCACATTTTTAATGTAAGATTTGGGAACTGAGGATACCAATTGTTGCCATATTGCAATTAAAAATTTTGTAAAATCTCGCTTGGTACGAGAACTGAGCCTCTCAGCTGAGTGTGGTCTCTCAGGGTCCAAATGCATAATGCAAAAGGCCTGAAATTACTCTGCTGAGATAAGCATGGACTTTCTGGAAAGAGACTTTACCTCGATATAATATACTATATGTCTTTTAAAAATTCTAATACTGTGTATGCCTGAAGGTTAATGGTACATTTACACATAAAACACACCCATGCCTTGGGCGCTGATGCACCTCCATGCCATTACAGATGCTGACTCTTGCACCTTTCACTCTAATTATATGAATGGTAATTTACATCTTCGCACACTGAACTTATTGCATGTTTTTCAAGAAACCAGGTTGAAATGTTGACTCATCTGACTACAGCACATTGTTCCACTGATCCACCAGTCAATCTGAGATGATCTTGAGACGGCGAACTAGCCATGTTTCTCTGGATAGGGTTGATGTATAACACCCTCCTTGAGTAATACAGTTCAGTTTGTGTTCCTGAATGCAGCTGTGAGCTGTGTTAAATGACAGTTTTCTGAAGTACTCTCAATCTCATGTGACAATATTTGTTACAGTAGCAAGATGGTCTATCAGACAGCGCCGCCCCAGGGCTCAAAGGTAACACAAATCTAACAAAGACTTTTGACTCTGCCCTTTACACATTAAGGTGTGTGTGAATTTCCAGAGTTCTTTCACAATCTTATACACTGTCTGTCTTCCTTTTGGCTTTTTCCCTTTTACTCGGGAGTCGCCACAGTGAATCATCTGATTCGCACGTTTGATTTGGCAGAGGTTTTTTACGTCGGATGCCCTTTCAGCAAGGGACAGAAACACGCTGACGACTTTGCAGCGACTCTTTACGAAAGTCAGCAATGGTTCTTTTACATGCCTCACACCATAGACAGTGAGAGACATGGCCCGCCTTTGATAACCCAGTTAGCTGCACTGGCGGGGACAGTGACAACCTTGTGGAGAGTGGGACTCGAACCCCCAACTTTTGGATCAGCGATCCAGCGCCCTAGACCACCAGACCACCACTGCCCCGCCACTGAGGCTTTTGAAAGATATATATACATATATATATATATATACACAAAAATAAAAGGACAGGACAAAGACTTTCTATTGAAACTCCATTTATCACTACAGATCTGTTTCGAGGGGTGGTGAAACCATCCTCTCTCTTCAGGTGATTATAGAAGAATCTATAGAATGTTACCTATAAGCTATAGATGTTACCAGTTACTTTAGGACTATCGTTCATTCGTTCATTTTCTGTAACCGCTTAATCCTAATTAGGGTTGTGAGGAGGCTGGCACATTTCCCAGCTGACCCTGGGCGAGGGTAGACTACAGAGTACACCCTGAACAGCTCGCCAGGCCATCTCAGGGCAGAAACACACTGACGGCTATGCAGCCTACTCTTGATGAAATTCATCAATGGTTCTTTTACAAGAACCTCACACCATAGACAGTGAGAGCCATGGCTGGCCTTTGATAACCCAGTTAGCTACACTGGGGGGACAGTGACAACCTGTTGAGGGTGGGGCTTGAACCCCCCCCAACCTTGGGCTCAGTGATCCAGCACCTTGATCACTACGCCACCACTGCCTGTACTTTAGGACTATTACTTGAATATTTTGTAAGATTTCCGGTTATAGTCTGTGTTTGGGGGGACTTTGAATGTGGCGACTCTTCTAACC
>CM045730.1:9832500-9842500 GCA_024760905.1 Plotosus lineatus | reverse complement strand
TTATTCCTCAGAATGTCCTCCAGGGGGGGGAAAGTGAAAAAGACAAGCGGATGACAGGACGAATATGGAAGGTGTGTGCTGTTAACGCAAAGCTCGGTGTGTGAAACGTCCTCAGAATTTTATAACATCTCTCTCTCTCTCTCTCTCTCTCTCTCTTTTATCTGAACCCTAACAGCGTCTGATTAGCGTCTCCAAGCTTTCAGTTGCGCTAAAGTCAATCTCCGCCTCTCTGGGGATGTTCACCATATGATGCTCTTCAGATGACCGAACTCCCGTGATCTTCTTTAACCCAAACAAACAAATCAACCTTTATAATTCAATGTGACAAGCTGACATGGAAAATGAGTGCAACATTTTATACTTATATGCATTTTTGTGTCAGACGGTTGTCTGCTTGCTTGTTTTGCTTGCACTCCATAGCCGAGGGCTTCAAAGTGCATATGCGAGTACGCTTCCTTTCCACGCCTTCAGACAGATCGCCCTTCGCCCTAGTGAATTTGGTGATTAATTTTGGACACTTTCCCTAATTAGCCGCCCAAAGGAAGGGGACACAGGAAACACGGGAAAAACAAGCAAGGCGGAGGAAAGATAACCCGAGGAAACAGACGGGCTGATGTCCGAAATGACATTACAGGCGCAATCTGACGCTCTCGAGCTCCCATTTGGGATATTTGAAGATAGATGCTGGTGATGCCTCAGGACCTGCAAGGCCTTTTAATCAGTGACTGGAAACAAGCTTCTTATTAGTCTAATTTCGTTCTCATTCTCGCTGACAAAGACCAGGCCGAAGAACACACTACGCTGATGCCTGCACGTGTCCATGCCAAGCCTGGTGCCGTCGGGAAATATAGGTGGCATTTGGCAGATGACAGATACAGATGGAGCGGATCTGTGATTTAAAGTGAATTTGAAGTAATTTTAGTCTTTAGTTTTGCTGACCAATTTGCTTTTTCTATGAATACCCGCCCATGTGTATACAGAGCTGCGGGCAACACGAATGGCAGCTTAACCCTGGCATCAAAATCAGAATTTTACAGAAAGTTGGACGGTGCTGGAAATGATGGCCAAAAAAACAAAAAAAAAACAAAAAAAAACAAAACAAAACAAAAAAAACATAAAACAAAACACACAAAAAAATCCCACTGAGTGTAGATTACCATTTAATTCTTAACAATTATACTGAATTGGGAGTTTGTGGTACACCACAGCATGCAGACTCTAATTATATGTATTTATGTATTATATGATAGAATGGCTCGCTCATGCTACAGTAAACAGCAATCAAGATTTTTATAAACTTTTTATTTATAAACAAGGCAATAGTGGTGAGATCACAATGTATATTGAAGCTTGAAGCTGATATGTTTAGTGTTCTATTAAATGAACTGGTACAGAGCTTGATCATTCATTCATTCATTTTCTGTAACCGCTTAATCCTAATTAGGGTTGCGGGGAGGCTGGTGCCCATTGCAGCCGACTCCAAGCAAGGGCAGAGTACACCTGAGACGGCTCATCAGGCTATCGCAGGGAAGAAACATGCTGACGGCTATGCAGCTCCAGCAATGGTTCTTTAACATGAACCTCTCACCATAGACAGTGAGAGACATGGCCCGCCTTTGATAACCCAGTCAGCTGCACGGGGGGACGGGGGGACAGGGGGGACGACTTGAACCCCCAACCTTGGGATCAGTGATCCAGCACCTTTACCACCAAGCCACCACTGTCCTTAACTTTATTGTATGATGTGAGGGTGTATGATTTATTGTATGATGCAAAGGTGTATGATTATTGTATGATGTGAGGGTGTATGATTTATTGTATGAAGTAAGGGTGTATGATTGTTGTATGATGTAAGGGTGTATGATTGTTGTATGATGTGAGGGTGTATGATTATTGTATGAAGTAAGTGTGTATGATTTTTGTATTATGTGAGGGTGTATGATTTATTGTATTATGTAAGGGTGTATGATTGTTGTATGATGTGAGGGTGTATGATTTATTGTATGATGTAAGGGTGTATGATTGTTGTATGATGTGAGGGTGTATGATTTATTGTATTATGTAAGGGTGTATGATTGTTGTATGATGTGAGGGTGTATGATTATTGTATGATGTAAGGGTGTATGATTATTGTATGATGTAAGGGTGTATGATTGTTGTATGATGTGAGGGTGTATGATTTTTGTATTATGTGAGGGTGTATATTTATTTTATTATGTAAAGGTGTATGATTGTTGTATGATGTAAAGGTGTATGATTATTGTATGAAGTAAGAGTGTATGATTTTTGTATTATGTGAGGGTGTATATTTATTTTATTATGTAAAGGTGTATGATTGTTGTATGATGTAAAGTGTATGATTATTGTATGAAGTAAGAGTGTATGGTTTTTGTATTATGTGAGGGTGTATGATTTATTGTATGATGTAAGGGTGTATGATTGTTGTGTGATGTAAGGGTGTATGATTATTGTATGAAGTAAGGGTGTATGATTTTTGTATCATGTGAGGGTGTATGATTTATTGTATGATGTAAGGGTGTATGATTTATTTGATTATGTAAGGATGTATGATTATTGTATGATATAAGGATGAATGATCTATTGTATGATGTAACGGTGTATGATTTATTGTATGATGTAACAGTGTGTGCTTTATTGTATGATGTAAGGGTGGCATCGTGGTTTGCACATCTGTCTCAGAGTCCTGAGCACAATGAGGATGTTTCTCTGAGGAGTTTGCATGCTCGCTCCTTGCCTGACCGGGTTTCCTCTAGGGTTTATTGGATTTCTTCTACAGTCCATAGACATGCACTCAGTCACTCATTCACTCACTAATTTGCTGAGCCGCTTAATCCTACTAAAGTTGCATAGAGGTTGGAGCCTATCTCAGCCCACACTGGGTGAAGGCAAACAACACTCTGAATAGCTTGTTATACCATGCTATATTCCCCTCACAATATGTGGGTTGAGAGTGTTCACTTTTTATAGCTGGGAAACATTGTTGTTGTTTTTTTTACAAAATTTCCTCTGGGATCAATAAATTATTCTGATTTCAAGTCTTTGGACTGTGGGAGGAAACCGGAGTATCTGGAGGAAACATTTGCAAGCACAGGGAGTGCATGGAAACTCCACACAGAAACGCCTGAGCTCTGGACTCGAACACAGGACTGCCTTGCTGCGATTGCAGACATGCTAACCAGCATGCTAACCAGCATGCTAACCGCGTCAGCCCCATAGATGTGCACATCAGGCTAATTGACTGTTACAAATGGTGTGAATCTTTGTGTGTTATTGGCAGTGCTGGCCTGCGGTAAAGGTGCTGGGTCAGTGATACCAAGGTTGGGGGTTCAAGCCCCTCCCTCAACGAGTTGTCATTGTACTCCTGGTGCAGTTAACTGGGTATCAAAAACTGGCCATGTCTCTCACTGTCTACGGTGGAGGTTCATGTAAAAAAAAAAAACATTTCTGACTTTTGTCAAGAGTAACTGCATAGCTGTCAGCGTGTTTCTGCCCAGTGAAGGTCTAGCGAGCCGTCCAGAGTGTGCTCTTGCCCCGCCCGGAGTCGGCTGGGATGGGTGCCACCCTCCCCAGGACCCTGATTGGGATTAAGCAACCACAGAAAATGATGACAACGTTTGTGTGTTAGCCCAGTAATGGACTGGTGAGCTGTTCAGGGTATACCGTACCTACAACCAGAGTCGTCTTGGTTAGACTTCAGCCTTCGTGCAAGCCAAGTAGAAGTTAGCGGTTTGGCAGATGAATGAATGAATAAATGAATGGACGAGGTAATGCGTGTGCACCTGTGCTTGGGACACTTTTTCCGTATATACTACAAGACGGCATAAAACAAGGTAGCCAACGTGATACGCATTTTGGCACGAAATACAGTGACACGACTACAAATATATCTTCAGCCTGAGTGCTGTCAGTGATCTGGATCTTACACGAAAGACTATAAAAGAGAGCATGAAGAGACAGCCATATAAATGACACTTTGCATATCTCTGGGTCCATTACCGGCCTCAACTGAGGGCCATTAAAAGCTTGAGGTAATTACCCACACATGCGATCCCTGCAGTTTCCTGTAAGAACAGACATGACTGTTTGAGTCACCAGTGTGACACAATCCTTCTCTTTGTGCTTGTCAGGGGAAAATAAGCAAATTCCAGCCAATAAAGAACATGAAGTGCCAGTGTAATTGGGATATTTGGGGGCTTCCTGTTTCAGCGGCTGAAATGAAGACTGTAAGAGTAGAGGAGGCAGCTCACCTGGGTGACTCGCGCACTTTGGAGTGGCCACTGGCCTGGTGCAGGTTCACGAGCGATAGTGACCACGATCAGGAGGTATGAGTAACAAATGAGGTCAATTAAGGAGTCGAAGAGGGGCACCTGGCTCAAGCTCTGGTTGCACTAAACCGATCTGCCTTCTTTGTTTCATCCTAAAGGATCCCATTTTCAGGCCCATCACTTCAGGCTCCGACAATGGTCTCGATTGTTTGTAATGGAGGGTGAGGTTTAGCGAGGTGGTCTCTTTCCCTGGACCTGAGTATCACTGGCATCAGAGCTCTCAGGGCCAAGGCAAGTTCAGATCCACTCTTTCTGAATCCCTCGCGCCCCTTCCGTGGCCCATGACTCCACAGTTCAGGAGCTTGAGGAGTTGAATTTGCTGCAAATTTGTAACTTCAACTTTCTTTAATTGAAGCAAAGTGGGCCAAACAAGGGGCTGATTGAGGTGAGTAACAGCACCGTTGGGAATTTCTGAAAGAGACAAACAGAGAAAGAAAGAGAGGGAAAGACTGGATCATAGGCCTGTCCATCTACATCCTGCTCACTGACCTGAGACTCAACTGAGAAAGCGGAGATACTCAGATAACCAAATGCCATCCGAGTATAAATGTCCCGCCTCTGGAGTAAATACGAAATTCAGCCATGGTATCTGATCTAGATCATCAGAGTCCAGTGTTTTGCATTAATAAAAATCTTATATATATATATATATATATATACACACACATATACACATACACACATGCACACACACACACACACACATATATATATATATATATATATATATATATATATATATATATATATATATATATATATATATATATATATATATATATATATATATATATATATATATATATATATATATATATATATATATATAAGCTGAATAAGTCACTAATACACTTTTAGCATGCCCTTCATATTCTTACTCACTCGTTTTCTGGTCCATGTAATCATAGTGCTAGGTGCTAGGGTTACATTTAGGCTGGGGCCTATCTCAGCCCACCCTTCAAGACAGCGTGGTACACCCCCGAACAGCTCGCCAGACCATGATATGGTCAACGAGCTCACAACTGTTCACACTCACACCCATCTTAAGACATTCAGATTGTTCTGTCAAATACTCTAATCAGGAAGTTGCTAAGAGCCAGAATAACAAACAAATAAACAAATAAATAAACACAGGCACAAACACAAACATAACCTCGAGGTAATGACACCGTCTCTTCACTAAGACAGGTTAGGGTGCTGCGGAAAATAAACCAGCTGCATGTACTGTTTTGAGATACGACAGCTGGGTAAGACTGTGTAATAAAATATATAAAATGAGAAATTCAATCCATCTGTTAAGGGCGAGAACACCCAACTCACAGCAGGAAGGCCCTGGGTTCGAGTCCCAGTCTCAGTGAAGTTGTTTTTGTGTAAAGTTTGTATGTCCTTCCCACACTGCTGTGGTTTCCCCCATTAGCCTTTCACAGTTGCCCCTAGGTGTAAATGTGAGTACACGGGGTTTACCCCTAACTTTCCCCAGTGTTGGCTGAGACAGGCTCTGGCCTCCTTGTGACCCTTATAGGATTCAATAATTCAGTAAGTGAGTGAATGAATAAATCTGTTTTAATTTTCATGTTTTATTATGTTGGCGAAGGGGTTAGCACACCTGTTTCACAGCAAGAATGTCCTGGGTTCAATTCCCAGTGTAAGCGTTATTGTGTGGAGTTTGCATGCTCTCACTGTGCTTGCATGGGTTTCCTCCAGGTTCCTCCCACAGTCCAAAAACATGCTCAGCAGCTTATCTGGCTTTTTTAAATTGCCCCTCGATGTGAGTGTAAATGTGAATGGTTGTGAGGGTGTACCCCGCTCTCGCCCAGGGTCGGCTGAGATGGACCCCAACCTCCCCACGACACTAATTAGGATTAAGCAGTTCAGAGAATGAATGTTTTTTATTATTATTCATTCATTCAATTTATGAACCGCTTAATCCTAACTATTGGCACGAGGAGGCTGGTGCCCATCTCAGCCAACTCTGGGCAATGGGTAAGAGCAGAATACAGCCTTCACAGCTTGCCAGGCCATTGCAGGGTATATTATTATTATTATTATTATTATTATTATTATTATTATTATTATTATTTATCTTTTAATTTTTAGTTTACTTTATTTCTAATCTGTGTGTTTGTGCCTTGTCTGTTTATTTTTTATTTTTTTGTATGTGACTGGAAAACTGAAATTAATTTTATTCCTTGACATCCATAAAGTGCTACTCTGCCTAATTAAAAAAAAAAAAAAAACATAGAACATAGAAATGAAACTGTAACCTCTCCTCAATTAGTTCTACTGATTGTTACCTTGTTGTTTAGAATAATGGTGTAGATGCCCCACATGACCATTTACAGCGGTACATGGAAGTGGAACCCAAGTCAAGCAAAATGTACCGTCCTCTTGCTGTTTTGTAATCGATGGAATGCCGTCCTATCATCTTTTAAGCTAATTTATTTTTCAAGAAGTGCGATTTACATTTCAGTTACCCAAATCCGATCTAATGTATACATCACTGTGAAGTGGCACCAGACTGAAAAAGCCCACCTCCTTCCCCTCACAATCCCCACCCTCCATCACCCCCAGTCCCCTTGCTTTTTTGTTGTTGTTTTTTTTGTTGTTGTTGTTGTTTTTTTTGTTTTTCTTTTTTTTTTTTTTCGGCGTGGATTTCAAACGGTGCATGTGCAGTTCTTGAGTTGGAAGGATTACAATGACAATTAAAAATCAAAAGCGCCAACATCCATATAACGACTGGACATTGTGCTTTGAGCTCTACTGAAGAGGGAGAAGGAGGTGGGGGAGGTGATGGGGTGGATGGTTGGGGGGGGGAACGACACATCCAGATGCACCGTAGCTTTGTTTCATCATGAGGATGCTGCTCATCAGAATATTATGCAAGGAGTGTTATTTTAGATGAAAGTAGGAACGGTGAATGACATGTAAATGAAAATCATTTGGCAGGAGGTTAAAAAGAACACACAGCCTGTTAACACAATGCACGACCACTTGTTATCATTGATGCTTGGATACTTACATAAAATAAAATAAAGTCAAATAAAAATTTAGAAAATGTCATTTAAATTGTATTTTAAAATAAATTAGATGTACTTGTAAGTTTAATTAATTAAACCGTAATGTTTATTCCTTTGATCATTTATTTTTATGGTCATCGATTCATCAACATTTTTCCCAAAAGTTTTGACATTTCTCATCATTAGAGAGAAATTAAACACAAAACTTTTAAAAGCCTGAACGCATAGTTTATTTTCCTTCCCATCAAAATAAGTTGCTTCATTAACCCTTTTTGTGAAAATAATAATAAAAACAAGTCAACAATGGAGCACCACCGTACTCTAAAAAGTGGGGCATCCCAAACATAGAAGCAACAGTAAACCCTGAAGTGTTTCGTATTGGGATGAACTGAGGTATATACCATGCACTGATGTAAACATACACACACTTGTCTGATGTATATAAACATAGATGTACCTGTGTTTATTTTAATCGGAAGTGCACTGGTTAGTTTAATATCGGTGTACTGTTATTGTTGTTATCTTATTTTATATCCAATGGCACGTCTATATCCTTTTCTCTGTGCTTTCAGACTATAAATGGTCGGCTCTGATGCAAACTATCAAATAGATTTTTTTTAAAAATGCAAATTTAAAAATGTAGGTAAAAACAACCTGATAATAAAGCCATACATATTTTCAATGTACAGTGGTTCCGAGAGTGAGCTCATAAGTCGAAACGTTTGTTAGATGAAATAAAAATTATCATCGGAAACAATAGAAAACCAATTAATCCGTTCCACCCCCCTCCCAAACTCATATAACCTGACAACAAGCATGTATTTTTGATGTAATAAATTGAAGATAAACATGTAAAAAACAATAAACAGTTCACAATACTAACTTGTACAGTAACATTAATAATACTGTAATTAACAATAAATAATAATAAAACAATAATAAACGCTAGGTCAATAAACAATACAGTAAGTGCGTCTGAACTTAAAAATAGTAACATGAACTTACACTACTATTTTTTTCTTTACTTTTTATTTACTTATTTATTTAATTATTTTGGGGGGATTTTTCTAACTGTTTAAACGAGGCTAATTGGGATGTATGACACCAGGGAACATGCTTTTTTAACATACTAGACCAGCCTTAAGCACATCCTCTACACTAGATGGCAGTGGCGCTCTCACTGTATTCCTTATGGTATAAGGAAAAAGCATCGAGCAAACAATATGAAGTGCAGTAAACACTATTTATCGTCTCGCGCGGGGTGCTGGGGGAGGAATGTAAGGTGTAATTTTTATTTTTTTTTCTTGCTATACGAGGCATCAAAGAAAATAATTGAGAAGCTCTGCACAAGGCGTACTGGGAGTGCAGAGAAATACAAGCAGAAGAATACAAGGCTAATCAGCCCGGAAAAGCTATTTCCCTCACAGAATTCATAAGTTGAAAATTTGCTCTTTGGATGGGGCAGATTTTTAGTAGGATTGAAGCTCGCATCATGTAAAATTCGTTATAAGGGACACTTGTAAGTCGCGGGACCACTGTAATATGTATATAATAACTAACAATGTAATATAATAGGACCTTTCAGTACTGTTATGTTTGTTTTAATTTATAAACCAATTCTTACCCACCCACTCATTTACACACTGCTTAATCCAACTATTCAAGGGAAGACTGGAGCCTATCTCAGCCAATTCTTGGTGAAGGCTTGCTAGACCATTGCATGCATATTGGCAAATTAAACAGTCAATTAAACTAATGTGCATGTCTTTGGAGTGTATTTAGGAAACAGAAGTACCCAGAGGAAACCCCACACAGAAACATCCTCACTGAGCCCAGGACTTGGACCTCCTTGTTGAGAGCCAGACGTGCTATCCACTGCACCATCGTACTGTATATAACACAATTATTTTGTACTTTTTTGCGAAAGTTTAGAGCTCAGAATTCAATTTAAATGTAATGTCTTAAGAGTTTCCCTAAACAAATCATTTCACTCTACTCTTACACTATACTTCTGCCATGTTTCGCTTCATTTGCTGCACAATTCAGAAATGAGTTGGAGGCGGATACTGTCATATATCATAAATCTTTATGCCCGGCTGTATGCTTAACATACAATGAAAGTTCTATTCCATTCAACCAGTAATAAAGTACTTTATAGTTGATGGGGGAAAGGAGAAAGTGAAAAAAAGTTTGTTACTTACTTTGGTATGCAAATAGAAGGGGGAGATGCTTAACCCTTTAACACCCAGCAGGACCATACGGTCCTCTTTCAATAAATGCTAATAACTACTAGACGCATTGTATTCAGTGCTGCTGCCATTCACAACATGTTCTATACTTGTTGTGGTGTCGCCTGATGCAACACAGCTTGGTTCCACGTGCCCCAGTCAGCTGTGAGATGACCTTGAGTGTGCACGATCAACACAGCTAGGTTCCATGTGCCCCAGTCGGCTGTGAGACGAGATTGAGTTATTCACACACTTGCGAGAGTGTTATTATTTGATATTATTATTATGGTAGTGTCATTATTAGTGTTATTCTAATTTTCTTGAAATAAATGTGTTCAGGGTGTTGTCTTTGGCCTTTTTGATTAGGAAACACTAGTGATATATATTTTTTTAATTGCAAAAAAATAAT
>CM045730.1:9757500-9827500 GCA_024760905.1 Plotosus lineatus | reverse complement strand
AACGTGTTGCTGGTAATTGAATTATGATGCTAGTTAGCTGACTTATGGAAGCTAAACGTCAAGCCGGTGTCTCACTCACAAGGATAAGAAGGTGTTTGCTCTCATCTCCACGTTGCCAGATTCTTGTTGACGAAGAATAACTCTGGCTCACAACAAGGGTTTTAGGGAAAGTGAGAGGACAAAGCTCTTTTGGCTGAAGACACGTTCGTTAATTAAGGCTTTTTGTTATACGGTTGCAGAGGAGCGAGTTCAAAGAGATGCTTTATGGCGACATTGTTTAATGAGGAAGTGCTGCTGCTTTGATGCCTGCCACTTGTGCCTCTCTCGTAGCTTTGATAGCAGTGCGCACACAAGGAGGCAGAAGTGTGTGTATGCGTGTGTGTGTGTGTGTGTGTGTGTGTGTGTGTGTGTGTGTGTGTTAAAAAATGGAAAGAACAAAGTAAATGAAAAGCATGCAAGAAAACACTTATACTGCTGTATGTTGCAATATACAGTACATCAGTTCATTTTCTATAACCGCTTCATCCTAATTAGGGTCGCGGGGAGGTTGGCGCCCATCCCAGCCAACTCAGGGCGAGGGCAGAGTACACCCTGGACAGCTCGCCAGGCCATCGCAGGGCGGAAACACGCTGACGGCTTTGCAGCCTACTCTTGTCGAAAGTCAGCAATGGTTCTTTTACATGCCTCACACCATAGACAGTGAGAGACATGGCCGGCCTTTGATAACTCAGTTAGCCGCACTGGGGGGGGACAGTGACAACCTTGTGGAGAGTCAGCGATGAATCAGCGATCCAGCGCCTTATACCACAAGACCACCACTGCCCCTATACAGTACATTGCTTATGTTAATTTGCATCAGTCCATAATCTATACTGGTTATTCACCAGTGTCGCTGGTACCGAGTTCTAATCCCAGCCTACTTTAACAGGAAGTGCTGCTCACCTGTCTCCTTCCTGTGACTTCCATTTCTCAGTTCAGTTCAGTTCATTTTCTGCAACCACTTAATCCTAATTAGGGTCGCGGGGAGGCTGGCGCCGCCCATCCTGGCCGACTCCGGGTGAGGGCAGAGTACACCCTGGACAGCCCGCCAGGCCATTGCAGGGCGGAAGCACGCTGATGGATTTGCAGCTACTCCTGTCGACTGGTTCTTTTACATGAACCTCACACCATAGACAGTGAGAGACACAGCCAGCCATTGATAACCCAGTTAGCTGCACTGCGGGGACAGTGACAACCTGTGTTGAGTGGGGCTTGAACCCCCAACCTTAGGATCATTGATCCAGCACCTATACCACTAGGCCACCACTGCCACACTTCCATTTTTTTTTCCTCATTATTTTTCCCCTACTTCCTGCAGCACAGAAAACTCATTAGCATAAATCTCTCGCAGGTCTACAATAGCTTCTTTCCAGGTATTCTTCATTCAGTACAGCCACTGGAGAGGGCAGGGTCCAAGAATAGGATGAGGGCGAGTCCTTAAAGATAATTAATAGAGGGTGAAACCAGCCTGCTTCATGGTCGGATACACTTTCTCGATGATACTGGACATTGTTTGTCTCACCTAGAGCGACAGCACAGTGCATGGGTTCTGACCAAGTCAAACAGACAATAGAAAATTTGTAATACAGGTAGAGTGGAAAAGACCATATTCTTATGAGACAGGATTGCTATGGAGATCTGCTGGTAGCTCCTTGTTCAATCCAGTGTGCAATAAAAGTGAGCCACCCCTAATTGATCAGGCAGAACCAATCTTGGGCACCAAGACCACCAAACTGCTTCAAACGCTATGGGATGGGTCTTTATAATGTGAGGTTCTTTGTCTTACCAAACTTGGGTTTGCGTGAAACTACTATGCGAATGAAGTCAAATTGATTGGTTGACTATTTAAAGACAGTACACATCAAGTCTTTGTGGAAATTTGGTGCAACAAGACCACAGTCTATAAAGGCCTAATTTGATATGGTGCTCTGGGAGATACACACTATTGAAGGTGAGGGATGCAGATGGGTTTGTTGGCAAGTATCTAGCGGTGAATGCCATCATAAAATTAACAGATGAAAAGCTTAGATCAATGACAATGGTCAGTTCTTGCCTTTCCCATTCAATAACTCCAGAAATTGATTAGTCAGGGTTTCAGGTATCAATAAAGTAAGAGTGGTGGTTGGGTCTCACAGCAGGGAAACTGTGTGATTCAGCTACAGTATCAGATGGTTCTATATCAGCTTTACTTCAATGGGGACACCGACGGTGGCAAGGGCTTTGCCCCTCTCAACTCCCTCTACAGGGGCATCCTTAGGAATTCCCCACTGGAACAGGTGAGACATTGAGACAGGCTGATTACCAAGTGAGACTAATCAGTGGACAAGACCTCCAGCCTAAAGTTGCACTTTCCTGATAGAACTTTCATTGTTAAGGATAGATTAGGAAACCTAAACTTAGTAAAAGGTGACTTAGTTGTTGGTCTTTAAGAACAATAAAGAATGCATTATTGGGAATCAGGTTGAATAATTATCGCAGGGGTCGGGAACCTTTTTGACGAAGAGAGCCAAAAATAAACACATATTTTAAAATCGAATCCTCTGAGAGCCATATACTAGTATATATAAATACTGAATACAACTAAATGGAAAAAGAAGACCAACGATTTGAGAGTATAATAAGACTCTGAATTAATTTAAACAACATTGTTATAATGAAGTTATTTATTAATAAGAAAAGTACATTTTACTATTAATGCGACTTCTGGTGCTGCATGGTGTTGCTGATGGCTTTGTAGTCTGGTTGATACGTGCTGAGGTTCAGCGTCATGCAAGGCTTCCATCTGTTAAACATGACCGCAGGTTGGTCTTGATGTTTTTCACATGTGAGAAGGACTGCTCGCGTGCACATGTGGAGCCAAACATGTTTAATACGGCATGACTCACACGCTGCAGTATTTAGTATATGATAGAAAGTTTTGTCAATCAGCTGGTCTGCGGGTTGAAGTTTATCCATGTCTGTCCATTCGTGGCTTTTTGCTTGCCAGCTCTGCTTGGCTTCGTGCAAATGAGCTGATCAAAAATGAGGGAAATTTATCTCTTAACCCAAAAACAACTCGCGCAAGCTGTTGCATATAATCCAATAAAATTAGAGTTTCAAGGTATCGGACCCGCCCACACTCTGGAGTACAGAAAGGATTGGCTCTCCACTGCGCACCACAGCGACAAGTGGCGTTGAAAATAGATTTATAGATTAAAATGCGTGAGACTTGTTTATGTTTTGGTTTTATTTCATGGCTTTTTTCTGTATTTTTATTTAAAGGACAGTGAAATTATGTGTTAGCTTTTCTATTAATACAGGCCAATTGATTTATCTGAGAGCCAGATGCAGTTATTAAAAGAGCCACATCTGGCTCGCGAGCCATTGGTTCTCGACCCCTGAATTATAGTGTTTGTTATGTGCAGATGGATGGACCGATTGAATAGTTTAATTAAACATTAAAGAATTTCTTTCTGAGTACATTTACAAATATGCACAAAATTGGGATACGTGGCTTGGGCCCTGTTGTTTGCAGTATGAGAGGTCCCCCAAGTCGTCAATGAGTTTGGTGTGTCAAAGACATCATTAGAAAAAACTGAGGGGAACGACTTTCCATTAGTAACAATTTAAATCAGTTCAATTTTGACATGAGTGCAAAACTTGCTTTCTATTTTAAGTAAAAAAAAAAGTTGCTCTGGAAACCTTTTTTTTTTTGCCTCTACTTTGCCACACTAAGTTCATAAAACACAACAATAATATTTTCCCACAGTTGTTGCATGCAGGCTCTTTCCCACAACTTGAACCCAACAAAAAAGTGGTTCAGTCAGAATCCAAAACTATGCTGTGCATGGGGCTGATCAAAGATCCAGTCATTGGGGCATCCTGGTGATCTTGGTGCTCGAGTCTGTCCGTTTCTGGGTGAAATTGAGAAACTGCTTAAATCTGGTGTATTTCCAATACTTCTTCTTGACAAACTGCTCAATCAGTGAGGAATCACAAGAGAAGATTATATCTTTACCACTTAATTTGGTTGCACCATTTGGTCACAATTCCATTTTGATTGTCTGATACCTCAGTGACATTTAAACGTCTCATGATCAGGATCCACCACCCAGAGGATCTACTCATTTACAGTAATAATTGGCACAGCATTTAGAACAGCAGGGCGCTATCCTGAGACTCTTGAGATAACCAAACCTAAGTGTGTAGCTAGGTGTGTGGAGGTGCATCAAGGCTTGAATTTGGGGTAGAGGCATCCTTCCGCTTGATTAAACCCAAGACTAAAATTTGAGTGGTACAATTTCTGGGGATGCTTGGCTATTACAGATGTTTTGCAGCTAAGTTCTTGGATGTCATCAGCCTGCCAACTAACATCTTTGAAAAGAGGTACCCAGATCAAGTGGTCACTGTTCAGATCTCTGTGAACAGGCTTTCTGCCTATATATACAGTTATATTGATGTGAGCAAGTGTTGCATTCACCTGACTCTGGTAGGTTTCCCAGCCTGACCATAGTTTCTAACAGATGTGGCCCATCCTTCTGTGAGGCAATCCTTGCATCTGCATGTGACCATTCCAGTCCAGGTGTTTTTGAGGTAGATATCTGCACAGGGTCAGTGTTGGTGCAAGTTTTGATTCCAACCAAGCAGACACCACAGTTTTCACCTCAATTGATTTTTAAACAGTTGATAGGTGTGGTTGTTGAATACCCCTACTTTAGACACTGCTTGTGTTTCAGGACATGCACCAGAAGAGTTCAAGAAACAGCCATTCCAGTGTCCGCATAAAGTAGCATTTAGAGAGTTATCGCATATAGCCTTTACTGGGGGCAACACAGTGCAATTGTGGTTAGTACTTCTGCCTTACAGACAGAAGGTTCTGGGTTTGAGCCCAGTGCATGGTGAGGGTATTTCTGCGTGTTCTCGGCTAGCTTGCATGGGCTTCATCTTTGAAGCCCAGCTTTCTCCCACAGTCCAAAAACATGCGCATTAGGCTAATTGTATTTTCTCAATTTTGTTAGGGTGTGAAGGTAAATATGAATATGGGTGTGTCTGTGCTGACTCCATGAAGCGCTATTGAGCTGATTAAAACGTGCCCTGCCTTTGCCCACAGTCAACTGGCATGGGCTACAGCCTTCCTATAATGTTACTGAATAAAATTGAAATAATATAGTAAAGTAGCAGTGGTGTTCCAGTGGTAGGGTGATGGATTATTAATCCCAAAATAGGGGGTTCCGGCCACACTGTCAACAGTTGTCACTGCTGTCCACACCACTGCAGCTAACCACATTATTAAAGGCCAACCATGTCTCTGAGTGTCTATGGTGAGAGGTGTATAAGAAAAATTCTGACTTTCGACAAGAGTAGGCTACATAGCCATCAGCGTATCTCTGCCCAGCGTTTTCCTGGCAAGCTGTCCAGGGTGTACTGTGCTCTCAGAAAGAATCAACTGAGATTTCAGTGGATGTCAAATGGTGGAGGCTGTGGTTCACGTAACTGTTAAGGAAGATTGTTTATTTAAAGTTTTTAAAGTGTTGTTTAATAACTGTAAAAGAAACTGTCCATCTATGGCACAGGTGTCAAACTCATGCCACAAAGGGCCATGTGGCTGCAGGTTTCTGTGCCAACCAAACTGATCTGAGTCTTCAGGCATTTGATTGGTCAGTTTCTGTACAGAGAACACAGATTGACTAATCAACTTCTGAAGACTCAGACAACCCTTTGCGGCATGTGTTTGACACCCCTGGTCTATGGTTTTATATGTTTCTCACTCTTGGTCAGCATGGGTTTTCTAAAGTCACTTTGATTTCCCCAAAATTGTCAGAAAGTGACCCCGCTATGCAAAAATGTCCTTAGGTCCGAAACAATGTGAGGGTGTGGATGCAGTGTGAGTCATATCCAAGGTGTATTCTTCACTTGTACCCTCTGTTCACAGGAGAAGTTATATCTCTACTCAACCCTGATTAATAAACTCCCTACTCCCCAATCCCTCTCATTTGCTGATCCACTTAACCCTACTATAGTCATGGGAAGGTTGGAGCCTGTCTTAACCAATATCATTGCAGGACCAACACACACACACACACACACACACACACACACACACACACACACACACACACACACACACACACACACACACACACACACACACACACAATCATGCACACTAACACGTATTGCTAGGGGAAATTTCGATTAGCCAATCAGAGGAAACCCATGCAAGCATGTGAAGACTCATTATGCAAACTTAACCAGGGACATTCTTGCTGTAAGGCAGGCTTGCTAAGCACAACGCCACTGTGCCATTCTGATTAATAAAACAAATGTACTAATTATTAATGGATGTTCTGCTAGTAATGTAATCTGCTCTCAACATAATGATAAGCTAATTTATGAAACGGTCCAGTGTGAGTTCATGTTTTATACTTGTTGAACGTTCGCAATGTTACAGTAGAAAAGGTGCGTACTGTAATTAGAGCTACACCAGCATCGCCACCCACTCTCTCTCTCTCTCTCTCTCTCTCTCTCTCTCTCTCTCTCTCTCTCTCTCTCTCTCTCTTCTTTGTGGTGATGTGCCATGCTGCTGAGTTTGTCTGTTATTGCCTAATTCCTGCTAACAGCAGCCGGTGTAATCATACACCCCAATTAGGCGTCCCTGCTCCCTGCTTACCCCAATTGCTTCCTTTCCTCACCTCTCCTCACCACACTTCCTAATGAGCTTTCATCTGTGGTACTGAGCCCAAAAGTGCACCTCAGCCACTGAGTAGATACTCATAACCCAGCAAGAGCTTGATGAATTCCAAGTCCTCGCTTGCTGTCTACTAACGGCTTATCTTTGATTCAAAAATAAATGACAAGAAGGGTTTGCTGTGTGTCAGGAAGCTCAAACAGAAATATCATGAGTACTGGAGGGGGGTGGTGGTAGTTCTGAAAGCATTTTGAGTGTTTGTGAAATATAGATCACTGTTTTGGCTCAAGAGTGGCTTTGTGGTATAGTGGTTGGCTATACAGTGGTACCTCACCTTATGAGAGTCTCACCAAACGAAAAATTCAGGTTACAAAAAGCATTTTCCTAAAATTTTTGTCTCAGGATACGAAACAAGTTGAGACGTTACGAAAGCGCCATCTTAAAAATTCAAACGGGCCATTCAAACATTAAAACGCGCCATTCAAACATTCAAACAATGGACGAGCTGCTCTCTCATCAATGACGTTCAAACATCCCGCCCCACTGGCCTCCCATTGGCTAACAACTGAGCTGTCGTTCATGTCACCTTCACTCAAGTGCCATCTTGGACAGGTCCACCTGACGCCATCTTGGACAGGGATCCCATTGCCTAGGAGGAATGACGCAGCTACCTCCCACTGCCTATTATGGAGCTGAATCCACCATGATGCTTTTCGTGTGAAGGACAGAGTTACTGTTGTTTTATGCTTTATGTCTTGACTCAGGCTCTTAACCTTCCATAAACATTTGTAAGATTATAACTCTGCTAAGAAGACATGGTCAACACGCACGCACATACACACACACACACACACACACACACACACACATATACACACACACACGCACACACACACACAGAGACGCGCGCATGTGATTTCCGGTGCAAGTGAGAAGAAGAAACGGGCTCGAGTGATATCACAAAGGAATATGGCCAAACCCGTCTACCATCGGTACGATATTGAAGCAGAAGAAGGTCTTAAAAGGTATGCTTTTAGACTTTTTAAAGGGTTTAGGATGTAGTATTGGGGGCCTTGGTACGAATCACACGTTTTACATATTAAATGCGGTTCAACTTGGAAAAAATGCAGGTTACGAAAAAAGCTCTGGAACGGATTAATTTCGTAAGGTGAGGTACCACTGTATATAGTGGGAAGTTGTTCGGGGTGCATCTTACCTTTGTGCAGGGTTGGCTGACATAGGTTTCAGCTTCAGTGCAATCCTAGTAAGGTTAAGGCCCCTTTCCCACCCCCTTTCCCCAACCTTGAGACAGAAAGTGGAGGGCCAAGGCTGCAACCATTTTGGATATATTGGGTGGTACATAGTAGTGGCTAGCACACCCAGCTAACAGTAAAAAGGGTCCTTGGTTTAAATCTATGTGGCGCAGGCATGTTGCTCAGTGTTTGCATGAGTTTCTTGTGGGTAATATACTTACCTTGCACAGTCCAAAAACATGCACATTAGGTGAACCGGCGGTACAAAAAGCCCCAAGATGTAAGTGTGAGTGTGAATGGTTGTGTGCGCTTGTTAGCCCTGCAATAGACTTTTGACCCGTTCAGAGTGTAGCCTGTCTTTGCCTACAGTCCACAAAGACAGGCTCCAACCCTTTTAGGATTAATTTATTATTACAACTTTGGGGTTCAAGCCCCACTCTCAATGGGTTGTCACTGGCCCCCCAGTGCACCTAACTGGGTTATCATAGGCTGGCATTGTCTCTCACTGTCTATGGTGCAAGGTTCATGTAAAAGAACCGTTGCTGACTTTTGACAAGAGTAGCTGCATAGTCGTCAGCGTGTTTCTGCCCTGCAATGGCCTGGCGAGCCATCCACAGAGTGTACTCTGCCCTCACCTGGAGTTGACTGAGATGGACACCAGCCTCCCTGCGACCCTAATTAGGATAAAGAGGGTCAGAAAATGAATGAATGAATAATAAATCAACTTTTTTTAAAGTAATGTATGCACAAAGCCATTACTTTAACCTAAAATACCACCAGCTGTACGTATTATAAGATCATGGTTAGTGTAGACTAGACGTATATGCTACATGAATCCAAAAAAAAAAAAAAAAAAAAAAACTTTCCCAACTTGAAGTCCATGCTCTGATCTTTACATATGATAGCAGATGTAATATAAACATGTTCTTCAAGCTGCAATCTAAACGTTACGGCTCTACTGACAAGACAAGGTTTGAAAAATGGTTTTGGCTGAATATGGTCATATATACAGGGATCCTTCGCTTTCCGCGGTTAATTGGGACCGAGGTCCCACTCGACCGCCAAATTCCGTGAAGTAGGATCCCCACCCCCCCCCACCCACCCCTTACTGATGTATACATACATGTGTATGAGATGAGAGATTTCCTTTCGGCTTTTTTCCCTTTATCAGGAGTCGCCACAGCGAATGATTCGCACGTTTGATTTCGCATCGGTTTTTACGTCGGATGCCCTTCCTGACACAACCCTTTAGCAACGGACAGAAACACACTGACGGCTTTGCAGCTACTCTTTACAAAAGCCAGTAATGGTTCTTTTATTTTTTTTATTTTTTATACATGCCTCTCAACATAGACAGTGAGAGACATGGCCCGCCTTTGATAACCCAGTCAGCTGCACTGGGGGGGGCGCGACCGTGTGGAGAGAGGGACTCGAACCCACAACTTTCGGATCAGCAATCCAGCACCCTATACCACCAGGCCACCACTGCCCTCCCACATGTATATGCGTATATAATAGCTATAATAGATACATATTCAACACTATAAATGCTTATAATAACAATTAAACATTAAAAAATGATGCGTAAGATGTAAATAAAATATAAATACACACACATACACATTCATACCTCACATAAAAATCTAAATAGTTTTGTTGGGGGGTTTTGGGTTGTATTTTTTTTTTTTGCATAATTGGTCTTGTTTTGCAACATTTTCCTTAATTTCTTCATTTTTTATTCAATGAATATTTTTTTTTAAAAATTTTAAAAACCGCAATGCACTGAAGCCGCATGAATTGAAGCGTGAAGTAGCGAGGGATTGTACGAATAAAGCAGAGTACTCAGAGGAAATCCATGCAAGCCCAGGGTGAATATGAAAACTTCACATAGAATCCATTCATTCATTCATTTGCTGTAACCGCTTAATCCTAATTAGGATCGCGAGGAGGCTGGCGCCCATCCCAGCCGACACTGGGCGAGGGCAGAGCACACCCTGCCAGCGCAGGGCGGAAACACACTGACAGCTATGTAGCTACTCTTGTCAAAAGTCAGCAATGGTTCTTTTGGATCAACGTTACACCATAGACGGTGAGAGACATGGCCGGCCTTTGATAACCCAGTCAGCTGCACTGGGAGGGGCAGTGACAACCACTCTCTCACAGCCTGGGACTCAAACCCAGAACCTTATTACTATGAAGCGAACCTGCTCCACATTATACCCCCCTTGCCACTCCACATGTATAATTATTTTTCTATTCTATTAAAATCTTTCTACCTTTGGGTACTGAGTTCACACCTCAGTTACTTGATTAATTTTCATGTTTTTGACGTAAAACCTGATACGTCATGAAGACCCACATCCTTTCACACTGCATGTCTGAAGTGAAACACTGGATGTTTGACACGTGAAAATAAAAGTAGCACCTCATGAACCCCCCCCTCAGTATTTCAGGGTGAAAGTAGCACCTTTAGCAGGATTAGCATGTTAGCAGTTGTACACTTTAGATATTTTAGATATTACCTTGCTGGGACTTTTCGCATTTGAAGACAGCTGCGTTCAGAATGATCTCAAAACTCCAGCAAGTCTGTCTGAAAGGGCAATAAAAGTGATCACATTAATATGATATGCAAACATCAGATGCTGAAGGCATGTTTAGTGTTGGGCCAGCTTCGCTATTTGCGTGTCGGCATAGTGAAATGATGCAAGAATCATGTTGCCTTGATTTGACAATGAATATGCATTTGCTGAGAACATTATTAATGACTTCTCATTACAAATCCCGTTGAATTTCAATTTTTTTTTCTCCCCGTTTCAGTAATACTGCTCATACGGGAAAAGTTTTTAGAATGTGGATAATTGTCTGTCACGGATAATGATGGCAACAGACATCCACGAGCAAAAAAAAAAAAAAAAAAAAAAAAAAAACCCAATGTGGTTGGTGTCATTTTTTTATTATTTCAAAAGATTCTCATTTCAGATTGATGGAAATCTATCAAATAATTCTTGGTATTCTTCTACAAGCAAATTATTGCATCACTGCCATTGAATAATAGGCAATTATTGAATGAGGTGAAGTATGATATGAAGAATTATTCACTCGAGAAGTTGTTATCTGTTGAGTCCAGTAGATGGCGTTATCATACGAAAGCTGAATTTTATAAATGTTATAATGATATATTGTTTAATTTAGTCAATCATGACGGTAACAATGCAATAATTCAGTTATTCCATGGCACTGGTGCAATATCAATAAGTATTTCATGGCTTTCCACCAATGAGAAACAAGATTATCTTTTGAATGAATATTAAATTGATTGATTCCATCATTGCTGTTGGACTAGTAGCAGCATATTAGCATAAATAATTGTTTTTCATTCTTTTCTAACTTTTTTAATTACTGCCAATCACTTATAACTTTTTACATGGAATTTCTTGGACCAATATACCAGTGCTCCTCAATTATTTTCTGTGGCGCCCCCTCTAGGAAGAAAAAACATTTCACCCCCCCACCACCACCACCCCACGAGCGACTATAAGTACTATTATTTGTCTATAAAATTGTTATTAGTACACCTCTGCATAAAATTACATTTTTATCAACATTAAAAACAAAAAAGAAAGAAATATAGTTCAACTTACAATAAAGAAAAACTTCATTAACATTTTTAATCTGTAAAAGAAAAGATTTAAAGTGCACCAATGCGCCTGAAATAAAAAAACACACCCTTATTTAAACTCATTCAACTTATTTGTCTTAATAACTCCATCTCTCTCCACCTTTCTTTTCGTTCCAGTTAGAAAATTTTCTGTGTTGTTTCTTGAGGGGTTGTTTACTGCACTTTATATCGTTTGCTCGTGTGAAAAACCGCTACACCATAGCGCAACAATGAGAGCGCCACTGCCAACTACTGGAGTGGAGGTGCATTTACACTTAATTCTCGTGCAAAATAAAGTTAATTTATTTGAATGAATTAACCACATTAATACTACTGGGTTCATGGGAATGCTTAATCCTATCTCAGACAACTCTGATTGAGGGCAGGGTGCACCCTGAATAGCTTGCCAGACTATAGCAGGTCCAGTACACAGAACCATTGACATTCACACCTAGAGGAAATTTGGAACAATGAATGCGCATGTATTTGAACTCCGGGAGGAAATCGATGTCAAAACACAGTGAGGACTTGAAAACTCCACACAGAAATGCCCTTGCCGGACCCAGGACTCAAACCCAGGACCTTTCTGGAGTAGTCCAATGTGCATGTTCTTGGACTACAGCAGGAAACTTAAGTACCTGGACAACATGCAAGCTCACAGAGAACATGCGGACTCCGCAAAGAGACGGCCAGGCCAAGCCCAGGACTTGAGCTCAGTACTCTGGGGCGGCTGTGCTAACCACAAATATACATATTTATTAATTTCATAAGCCACTCGATCTCAGTTAGGGTCATGGGAAGACTGGCGCCCATCTCAGCCGACTCCGCTGTCTCAGCTGAGAAATCAAACCCGGGACATTCTTGCTCTGAGGCGAGTAAGCTAACCACTGCAGCACTCTAGCGCCCATATGCTCTGCATTTATTTATTTGTTTATTTATTTAACTTCTGTCAACTCAAAATCCCAAAGTTTTCTTCTTCTTGAAGCAACGTGGTGCGTGGTGCGTCGCGTGGTGTGGTGATTAGCACGTTTGCCTTATAG
This sequence comes from Plotosus lineatus, assembly GCA_024760905.1. Taxonomy (NCBI): domain Eukaryota; kingdom Metazoa; phylum Chordata; class Actinopteri; order Siluriformes; family Plotosidae; genus Plotosus; species Plotosus lineatus. The sequence continues at coordinate 9,814,843 of CM045730.1, read as the reverse complement.
CAAGAAGGTCATGGGTTTGATTCCCAGCTTGGGTGTTTCTGTGTGGAGTTTGCATGTTCTCGCCGTGCTTGTGTGGGTTTCCTCCTGGTACTCCGGCGTCCTCCCACGGTCCAAAAACATACACAGTAGGTTAATCGGCTGCTCCAAATCAACCCTAGGTTTGAATGTGAGTGTAAATGGTTGTGTGAGTGTCAGCCCTGCGATGGCCAGGTGGGCTACCCAGGGTGTACCCCGCTCTTTCCCAGAGTCGGCTGAGATGGGCGCCGTCCTCCCTACGGCCCTAATTAGGATTAAGCGGTTCAGAAAACGAATGAATGTCACTCTCACACCTCTGCTGGTCTTCCACGGATGCATTATACTATTAAGAACTGAGGCACCAGGACATCACCAGAATCACAAGTCACCGACCTTACACTGCTAGCCGCACGAACACTCACACACACACACACACGCACGCCTGTCCCTGCAGCCTCTGCTGAGCTGTTTGTTTAGGAATCTCTGCTCGAAAATTGTATTCCATCGACCATGCTCGCTATCAACACACAATTATCTGGGTTAATCATGTGGAACAGTGGCAAATTCACCTGGGGCTTAGGAACTAATGACATTCGCGTCTGGCCTGCTTTAGTGAAATAGCCTCACACCTGCAGCAGGAGAGACGAGATTGCCAAAGAAAATTTGGTCTCATTTTGCCCCTCCTCTCTCTCTCTCTCTCTCTCTCTCTCTCTCTCTCTCTCTCTCTCTCTCTCTCTCTCTCTCTCTCTCTCTCTCTCTCTCTCTCTCCACCCCCACTCCTTTCATTTTCTTTCCACTCTTTAAATCTGCCTTTTCTCAATTGTTTCTCCTTCTACTTTCTTATTTTTGTTTTTCTCCCCAGCCACTTGTTCCGAGCTTTCCCCTCCCTCTCTCCTACATTTCCGCATCAATACACATCTTTCCCTATCTAACAGTTTTCTTTATTTCTGTTTTAATTTTTTTTTTTTTTTTTTTTTTTTTTATACATCTTTTCATTTCACAGCATGCACTGGCATTTGTTTCTCTTTTATTGGTACGATTGCTTGGACACATCTGATAAAACATGCATAGGATGGGGGCATCTCTACATGCATAGCCTGGATGCGGAGATGAGTTCGCACTGCATAATTGTGCGGAGGTCATGCGAGATGACACAAAAAAAAAAAAAAAAAAAAAAAAAAAAAAAAAAAAAAACCTCCATCACTCAGCAGGTCCCGTGGCTTTGCGAAATCTGAAATCGTGGCTATGTGGCGACTGCTGGAAGAAAGTATCATTGCTCATCATTATTTGTCGATATTGACACACCCTGTCATTTTGTATTGGTTGCATCCATGTGTGAAATAGCAGTGTGAGAACGCAGGGTGCTCTCTGGTTTGTTTGCATTGCAATGTGTTTCACCTTCAGTCTTTAAGAGCAACCCATATGCATGAGCACCGTTCCTAACTCACAAGACAAATTGTTCAGTCCTCGCTGTGAAGCCACCATGAGAAGCTCCGACCCACCCATGTGAACTTCTCTCATTTTAATGATAATAAATGAACCACTGAAAAATCTGCAGTATCTTTGGTTTTGTTATGTATAGGTATGCATGCGTTTCAGGAACAGGATGGCATTATGGGATTTCTGTGCATTTCTTCTGGGGGGGGGGGGGGGCATAATGGTTCGAAGTGTACCTCAGACTGAAAGATTCATTCAATCATTCATTCGTTTTCTGTAACCACTTAATCCTAATTAGGGTTGCAAGGAGGCTGGCGCCCATCCCAGCCGACTCCGGGCGAGGACAGAGTACACCCTGGACAGCTCACCAGGCCATCGCAGTGCAGAAACATGCTGATGGCTATGCAGCTACTCTTGATGAAAGTCAGCAATGGGTCTTTTACATGAACCTCAAACCATAGACAGTGAGAGACATGGCCGGCCTATGATAACCCAGTTAACTGCACTGGGGGGCCCTCATTGTTTGAATGTGTCAACCCTCCGATAGTCGGGCGAGCTGTTCAGAGTGCACCTCACCTTCGACAGTGTTGACTGAAAGAGGCTTCAGCCAAATCGTGAACATGACTAAGTGGTCCAGCGAAAGAGTGTTGAAACGAGCCAAACGTGCCATTCAAACATTCAAACAATGCATGAGCTGCTTTCCCTTTGGCTATCTCCCAACATCCCGCCCTGCTGGCCTCCAATTGGCGAGGAGGGATGACGCAGCTCCCTCCCATGGGCTAGCTCCCAACATCCCGCCTCGCTGGCCTCCCATTGGCTAGGAATGATGGCACAGCTCCCTCCCATTGGTTATTATGGAGCTGCATCTCCCATAATGCGTTTCGTGTAAAGGGCAGAGTTACTGTTTTTTGACTCAGGCTTTTAACCTTCCATAAACATTTGTAAGATTATAACTCTGCTAATAAGACATGGTCAACACACTCACGCACGGGTTATTTCCTGCGCGAATGAAAAGAGGAAGCGGGCTCATGATATCGCAAAGGAATATGGCCAACCCCGTCTACCACCGGTACGATATTGAAGCAGAAGGAGGTCTTAAAAGTTATACTTTTATCATTTTTAAAGGGTTTATGGGGTAGTATTGGGAGCCTTGGAATAAATCACACGTTTTACATGCAAAATACGGTTCAGTTTACGAAAACTCAAGGTTACGAAAAAGGCTCTGGAACGGATTAATTTCGTAAGGTGAGGTATCACTCCATATAAATATTCATGTTTAATTCTATTAGGGTAGAGGTGGTCTGGGGGTAAAGGCACTGGATCACTGATCCTAAGATTGGGGGTTCGAGTCCCACTCTCCACGGGTTGTCACTGTCCCCCCAATGCACCTGACGGGTTGTCAAAGGCCGGCCGTGTCACTCACTGTCTATGGTGAGAGTTTCATGTAAAAGGTCCATTGCTGACTTTCGACAAGTGTAGCTGCATAGCTGTCAGCTGGTTTCTACCCTGCGATGGCCTGGCGAGCTGCCCAGGGTGTACTCTGCCCTCGACCAGGGGCAGCTGAGATGGGGGCCAGCCTCCCCATGACCCTAATTAGGATTAAGCAGTTACAGAGAATGAACGAATTTAATTTTATTCTCAGCTTATTTCACTCTTAACTAAACTTCTCACACATTAAAGTCATTTAATGAAATGCACTGTTATAACACCTTTATTACTAGACATTGACCACGTAATGAATAGTCCTTTGACGTGTCCGGATTCTTTTGGATCTGTTTTCAATTCCTTTCAGAGAATGTGCAATAATACAGGCGTTTGCTGTGCAAATATCCTGTTAATTGAAAAATGGTACGGAGGAATAATCAAATTTAAAGCTTAAACATGGCTTTTATAGCAAAAGAAGCAGAGGACACACGCATCAGGGCACGCCGGCGTGATCCTCCAAAGTCCATGACATGGTTTAACATTCCAACTGAATTCATAAAAAGTCCCTAAAGGCCCACATAATCTCCAGTTTCTCTCTCTCTCTCTCTCTCTCTCTCTCTCTCTCTCTCTCTCTCTCTCTCTCTCTCTCTCTCTCTCTCTCTCTCTCTCTCTCTCTCTCTCTTTCCCTCTCTCTCTCAACGTAATGGAAGACAATACAAGAGCACACCAGATGAGTCAATGAGCAAAAGCGGCTTTAGTTCGGTACTTAATACAGAAGGTCGGAAATAGATTCGTGATTCTTGGCGGCGTAGGTTGCGTAGCGTGATACAACCATATCCGTGTCCTTTTAGTTAATTTCATTTCTTCAAAAGTGTTGATTCTTTGACGAAAGCCTGTTATCTCGTTTAAGAGGCCTAGCATGGGATCCGGTGGCGCCTTGACATTTGTATTCATTTTTCTCAAAATTAGTCCTGACACAAATTTAATGAAAACACACACACACACACACACACACACACACACACACATGCTCACGCATGCACGCACGCACACACAGCAGATTAGAAAGCAAGCCAAGAACATCTGAAAATATATTTTGTTTTTATGTTTCACCATTATTTATTTATTTATCAAGATTATTTTTATTATTTTAATTTCCGCTTCATTACATTTTTAATGCTTCCTGTACAGCTGATTCTCAATCTATCTGTATTGAGGTCAAATGTAAAACAAAGCAAAGTGATGCTGAGACATGTGGAGAGATTTTTTTTTTTTTTTTTTTTTTTTTTTTTATGAACTCTATAGGGATTAAAGGTTATAATAATTATATTGATCTGTAGGCTTATTAATATTCTAACCAAAGCTACCACAACAAAAGGAGCAGATGGCCAAACATCAATATCATCTTGCACAGTACATTTCATCCCTCCTTCATTTCCTTTCCTCCGCATCCGCATCCCTTCTGTAAAACACCATCCTCCCCTGCATCAGTAGCAACGTTGATAATTCACTGCATTTGAAAATAAAGATATGAAAGCAGCCAAGGATGAAAGATTTCATCATTTTCTCTGTCGCTCCTGCTCTTCCACATACTGGATTGTTGTGTGTTTGCCCTCCTAATGCACACAGTGCTGATGAACAACGTCTGTGCCCAGGAATGAGCAACATTCCTGACACGTTTATATTAAATGCTATAATCTTTTATATCTTAGGTATATATATATATATATATATATATATATATATATATATATATATATATATATATATATATATATATATAATGTATTATATTATATGTATACATATATATATATAATATATATAATGTATTATATTATATGTATACATATATATATATATATATATATATATATATATATATATATATATATATATATATATATATATATATATATATATATATATATATATATATATATATATATATATATATATATATATATACACACACACACACACACACACACATATTCGGCCCTCTTCTTATGAAATTAATCCATTCCAGAGCCTATTTCGTAGCCTGGACTTTTCGTAAGTAGAGGAGCGTTTTACATGTAAAATGCATGATTCGTTCCAAGGCTCCCAAGACTACCCCATAAACCAGTGGTTCTTAACCTTGTTGGCGGTACTGAACCCCACCAGTTTCATATGCTTATTCACTGAACCCTTCTTTAGTAAAAAATAAAATATGATTTTTTTTTTTCAAATTCAAGACATCGGTATATGTTTTTATTGGGGCACCAAATTGAACCGTGCATTAACATCACTGTGTTCAAAGAACAAAACCAATACAATGCATGAACTCCCCCATCACAACTACTTACATTTTTATTATGTGAGGTGCGCATCTGAGTGCGTGCACGCGTGCGTCTGTATGTGTGTGTATTTGTTTTATTTACATCTTATGCATTATTTTTGAATGCTTAATCGTTCTTATAAGCATTTATAGTATTGAATACGTATTTATTGAAATTATATGTGCATATACATGTACGTATACGTCAGTCAGCACAGGGTTGATCCCACTTTGCAAATCATGCAGATAGGACGCCGACTAATATCACGTTCTGTTATATATGTGAATCCATGTTGTACATATTTGTCCGACCACTTTCTTTTTATACTCAACATAGTATGTATTAAAACATTAAGAAAGAAATCACACGACGTACCATCACAACAGTCACAATTCGACTACTGAGCACACCAAATTTCCTGCAGCACAGATTGGCCAAGCAATGTAGCGTGATCACCTGCAGCCAGTGATGGCCAAGCGGGCGTGTCGTCATGAATATGAGTCAGGTGTGTATCTTGACCTCCGCAGAACCTCTGAGACTGACTCACCAAACCCCAAGGGTTCGATCGAACCCAGGTTAGGAACCACTGCCATAAATCCTTTAAAATGATAAAAGTGCACCAATTTTATATGAAATATGCATAAAATATGAGATTTAAGTAAAAGAAAATTATTTATTAAACCATTTAAACATTTTATTAACATATTTATTAATTGAACTATTATGAAACATTTTTATTAACCAATTTTTTATTAACCAAACCAAACAATATTAAACCTTATTAAACATTTGTGACGCACTCCGCCGAGTGTGAGCGGTGTCGCGGCTGACACCGGAGCGTTTGGTACAACATTCACTTGTTTGCTTGAGAGATCCGAGGTCCAGATGGGCCGCGCCCCGTCTCAGGGGTTCCGGTGCAGGCGGCATCGCAGCCAACGCCAGAGCTTTTGAGATGGGGCGTGGCTCATCCGGACCTCCGATCCCTCAAGCAGGTAAATTTTACTTGTTTAGTACCCAACATTAACCCGTTTGCTTGAGAGATCAAAGGTCCGGATGAGCCGCGTTTTGCCCACATCCGGCAGAGCACGCCGCATTTATTAAACATTTACTGAATTAAATAACTTAAAAAACGAAAAATAAGCTGCAATGAGCACTCTCAAAAAAACTCAAGAAACTCATGGACCAACAGTATAACTTTCCTTTATGCGTGTGACAAATGTGGATTGAAAATTTGCAAAATAAGTGGATATTTCCATTGTTTTATAAAATCATGGACATGAAAATAATTATTTTGTCATAGATAGATGGTGTTTTTGGATGTTTGAACTCGGTTGTTATGTTCTGAAGGATGTATTTTTGCAGATATCGCATTTTCTTCCTGGTACGCCATTTTCAACTTTGGCTCTTACTCAAAACACCCCCTTGTGGCTTAATGCATATTATACTGGAGCAGGTCACATATTTAAGGAAACCTTTTAGAACACTGGTCGCTGGCCTGTAAATAGTGTTCGGTAAGAGTCCGAGGCTGGTGTTATAAAACTAGTACAACTCCTTGAGAAAATAAAGACGTAAACATCTCCTGCATTTCCTGACTACAGTGCAAAGTGAAAGAAGGAAAAGTTTAAACTGAGTTTTCTTTTCCTTCACTCGCGCCTTTCATTCACTGATTTGTGCCTTCATTTGTATCACCTGTCTTGTTCTTCTAGTTATCCGTTTAACAAGTTCATGTTCGGTGTTACCATTCATGCTTGGTGTTGTTTTACTTAAATGAAAGCTTGTTGTCCTTCTTGAATTAGAACATCTGTTTTTATTCTGTGCGAATCCGAGCTGTGGTGTTTGAGAATTTATTTGGTGGATCCCAGTTTTCAGCTCAACAGATAAGTAGTATACAGTGGTACCTCATCTTACAAAATTAATCCATTCCAGAGCCTTTTTCTTCACCTGGATTTTTCGTAAATTGAACAGCATTTTACATGTAAAATGCGTGATTCGTTCCAAGGCCATCAACACTACCCCCTAAACCCTTTAAAAATGATAAAAGTAGACCTTTTCAGACCTCCTTCTGCTTCAATATCGTACCAGTGGTAGACGGGTTTGGCCATATTCCTTTGCGATATCACTCAACCACATGCCAGGAGCCCACTCGCACCGGAAATCACATGCACGCATGTGTTTGTGTGTGTGTGTGAGCGCGTGTGTTGACCATGTCTTCTTAGCAGAGTTATAATCTTACAAATGTTTATGGAAGGTTAAAAGCCTGAGTCAAAAAATAAAGCAATGAGCACACTCATGAAACAACAGAAACTCTGTCCTTTACACGAAAAGCTTATGAGAAATGCAGCTCCATAATAGCCAATGGGAGGGAGCTGCGTCATCCCTCCTATCCAATGGGAGGCCAGTGGGAGGGGGGAATGTTGGGAGATAGCCAATGAGAGGGAGCTGCGTCATCCCTCCTAGCCAATGGGAGGCCAGCGGGAGGGGGGAATGTTGGGAGATAGCCAATGAGAGGGAGCTGCGTCATCCCTCCTAGCCAATGGGAGGCCAGCGGGAGGGGGGAATGTTGGGAGATAGCCAATGAGAGGGAGCTGCGTCATCCCTCCTAGCAGGGTTCCAGGGTGTTCAGTGGCAGGTAGTGGAGTGCACCAAGGTTAAATCATGGAACATGCTGGTGAACTGATTAAATGACCCAGAGAGTGATTAAATGAACCCGGTTTTATACTGCAGGATGTGGTACTGGACTTGGACGCAGGTGTGCTGAATAAGCAGGTGGGCGGACTAACCAGGAAGCCACACCCATTCCTAGACAAACCCAACTCGGATAAGACGTATACAGAGAGGATGGGGTAAACACAGGACACACCAGGAACAGAGGGTGGAGAAAAAGACTAGATACGAACATCCATGACATCCAATCAGCATCAACAATGGATTTCTGTGATGGGCAGCCACAGACACGGGGCAAACATTTCAATACATTTCATAGGTGTTTTATGCCTATGGTGCATGTTTTTGTTTTTTGTTTTTTCCCTCCAAATAATTTTTTGAGGTTTGTGGGTTTTACTTTAATTTTTGCGGTAAAATCTATGAGAGCTCATGTCTCGTTATACTAATTATGGCATGTTTTCTTGTACTTTAGAAAGTAGGTTGCTCTGTTTTACAGGTGTCTTTATTTCAAAGGGTGCTTCACCTAAAAAAAGACATTTTAGACAGTATAATATGTCAGCGTATAACAAACATAAAGATATAACTGCTTCAGATTTCCATCACTCATGTACCATTATGTCTCTGTGAGCCCTTGAGTCATGATGACACTAAGCGTTTATAGTGACAGCAGGGGTTTGGAAAGGGGGACAATGAGCGACACCTGCACAGATTTCTCTACGCACAGAGTGAGACAGGTAACAAACAACAGAAAATAGAAAATAACTCAATGTCTACAATAGAACGTCAACTCTACCGTTTTATTCACGTACAAAGTAGAATGACTCTTGGATCAGACCCCGGATCAAGTGAAAGAAGAAGAAGAAGCAGAAGATGATGATGATGATGATGATGATGATGATGATGAATATAAACTCTATAGTTTCATTCTTTTGGATGGATCTAGTGCTTTGGTATATAATAGGCAAAGAAGTATAGATACATGGACTGTGGACATTACCTTATAGGGGCCTAGTCACTTCATCGTTAATTTTCTGTAACCGTTTAATGCTAATTAGGGTCGCGGGGAGGCTGGCACCTATCCCAGCCGACTCTGAGCGAGGACAGAGTACACCCTGGATGGCTCACCTATGGCTGACGGCTATGCAGCTACTCTTGTCGAAAGTCAGCAATGGGTCTTTTACATGAACCTCACACCATAGACAGTGAGAGACATGGCCGGCCTATGATAACCCAGTTCGTGCACTGGGGGGATATTGTCATTCATTCATTCATTTTCAAAACCACTTAATCCTAATTAGGGTTGCAGGGAGACTGGCATCTATATCAGCCGACTCCTGGTGAGGGCGTAGTACAGCTTGGATAGCTTGCCAGGCCATCGCAAGGTGTTATTGTTTAGAAATCAAATCGAACTGATCACAACGTTTTTTCTGAAACCACTTGATTACTCCTGTACGCAAATCTCACTGACCCCTGCACCTAGCACAACAATCATAAACATTCGTTCATTCATTTTCTAAGTTGCTTAATCCTAATTATGTTCACTGGGAGGCTGGCGCCCATCTCAACAGACTCAGGGTGAAGACAGGGTAAACTGACAACAGCCCGCTTGTCCATCACAGGGCCAAGACACATTCAACCATTCACACCCAGTCTCGCATCTAGGAATTTGCCTAATGTGCATGTTTATTGGAATTTGGGAGGAGACCGGAGTACCCCGAGGAAACCAATGCAAGCACAGTGAGAACATGCAAACTCCACACAGAAATGCCCTGAACCCGGGAATCATGCCAAGCCCTCGTTGCCGTGATGCAAACGTGTGAACCACTGCACCAGCGTCTCGCCCCATTAGTAAACATTGCTGTTGTTATTATCCCTGTTAAAATCGCATCTCTTCTTCTTTTCCCTGATACGATCTCACATTTTCTCCAAATCTGTGTCACATTGCTTGGTTATCAGGCATGTGGAAGACCGTTCCTCAGGTCACGCAGTCTTGCTATTATTATTGTGAGCCAATATAAAACCAAAACAAGATGTAATACAGGTGAACATTAAATCCAGGGAGCCTGCTAGGGTTATGTGAAGGCTGAAGCTTATCTCAGCCGACACTGGGTGAATGCAGGATACATCCCGAATATCTGATAGGCTAACACAGGGCCAACACACACATGCATAACCATTCACACTGACACCTAGGGGCAACTTTGAGCAGCCAATTAGCTTAATGTGTATGTTTTTGAACCGTTATGTGAAACTGAAGTACTCGGAGAAAACACATGCAGACACAGTGAGAACAAATTCTGCATGAGAAACACTTAAACCGAGCCTGGTTCTTTCAGTGAGGTACGTGTCCAAACCGCCACGCCACCGTGTCATCCCCAATGCGAACAATGTGTATATTTTTTGGGAATTTCTTACCTCCTCATCGCAGTAGGATTAAGCAATTTGATGAATGAATGAATGAATGAATGAATGAATGGGTGAGGGCCGCCACAGCCGAATGGTTAGAGAAGTGGCTTTGAGACTGAAAGGTCACTGGTTCGATTCCTGAACCATCAGAAAGAGTGTGTGGTGATGGTTGTCGTAACCTGCACCCTACTTTTCCTCACATTCATGACTGAAGTGCCCTTGAGCAAGGTACTTAACCCCCAACTGCTCTCTGGCCACCCCATTATGTGGCAGCCCACTGCTCCGAGTGTGTGTGTGTGTGCTCACTTTGGAGTTAATAATTTCAGTTATGGGATTAATACAGTACAGTATATCAAAATTTAAAAAAAAGAAAGAAAGAAAGAAATGATAAAAAAAAAAAAAATAGCTAAACCATTGAAAGGCCAGTACACGTGCAAGTATTTACACTCACACTCACACCTAGAGGTAATGCAACACAGCCTTACGAGAAAATGGTTTGGTAGTATAAGGAAACCAGAGTACCTGGAGGAAACCCAGACAAGTACAGGGAGAACATGCAAACTCCACAAGAAACTCCTGAGCCTGGGACTCAAACCCAGGACCTTCTTGCTGTGAGGCAGCTATGACCACTACACCACCATGGCGTGAACATAAAGATGCACATTAAGCTAATTGGCTGTTTCAAATTGCCCCTAGGTTTGGATAAGCATGCTGGTGGGTCGTCACTGCCCACCCAGTGCAACTAACTGGGTTATCAAAGGCCAGCCATGTCTCTCACTGTCTATGGTGTGAGGTCCATGTAAACGAACCATTGCTGACTTTCGACCAGAGTATCTGCATAGCCATCAGAGTGTTTCTGCCCTGTGATGGCCTGGTGAGCTGTCCAGGGTATTCCTGCCCGGACCCAGAGTCAGCTGAGATGGGCATCAGCCTCCCTGTGACCGTAATTACGATTAAGTGTTTCGGGAAATGAATGAATGAATGAAGGCAGCAAATGGCTAATATGTCAACACTCAGCACTAGTAATGTCATTTTTATTCCAGAATTTTAACCTCATACTTTTATCCTGTTTGCATTTCAGCAGGCATCACGCCTGCATACTCCTGGGATGGCCTGCGGAGCCGAAGTCCAGATATGACAGTCTCCCACAGGGTGAGCTTCAGAGAGCCCACTAATAAACAGAGAATGCATTCTGAATAGTGTGCGCGCGTGTGCGTGTGTGTGTGTGTGTGGGGGGGGGGGTGTAATTGTTGAAGGGACACCGGTCCAACAGTAGGTCCCCAGATTGAAAGGTCCTGGTTCTAGAAGGTACAATTTGTTCTGCTTGGCTGAACATGGGCGTAATTGTACCCCCCGGGGAGGCTCCACGGGACCATCGGTACCATCCAAATGAGTTGGGAGATGGAAGTGTCAATCATAGTGTCAAAGTTCCCAGCCTTATTCTTTATTCCTAGTCATATATGCAGCTGCAGGCTATGACAGTAAATGGTAGACGCAATGAACATGAATAAGGCTGGGAACTTTGACCTAGCAAACAATCTTTTAAAACTTTTTTTTTTTTTTTTTAACTTATGCCATACAATATTATATCTTGGTTTTTTTTTTAGAACTGGAAATTTGATGTTTTCTGCATAGCTGTTCTCTCAAAAAAAATCATATTGCCACATAGTGGTATGGAGTCCTTCAGTTCAGTTCATTTTCTGTACCCGCTTAATCCTAATTTGGGTCGCGGGGAGGCTGGTACCCATCCCAGCCAACTTCGGGCGAGGGCAGAGTACACCCTGGACAGCTCGTCAGGCCATCGCAGGGCGGAAACACGCTGACGGCTTTGCAGCCTACTCTTGTCAAGAGTCAGCAATGGTTCTTTTACATGCCTCACACCATAGACAGTGAGAGACATGGCCGGCCTTTGATAACCCAGTTAGCTCCACAGGAGGGGACAGTGACAACCTTGTGCAGGGTGGGACTCGAACCCCCAACCTTTGGATCAGTGATCCAGCACCCTATACCACTAGACCACCACTGGCCCGGTATGGAGTCCTGAATCCTGAAATCATGTTCAGTGCTGGACTTTCTCTTTCACTCTGTCACTCACGCAACCATTTAATTCTATAAAGGTCACAGGGAGGCTGGAGCCTATCTCAATCAACACTGTGCAAAGGCAGGGTACACTCTGAACATCTCTCCACATTATTAGAAGGCCAACACATGCACAATTATTTACACTCACCTTCACACCTTGGGGCAATTTAGAATATCCAATTAGCCTAATATGCATGATTTGGACTGTTGGAGGAAACTGGAGTACCCCTGAGGAAACCTAGGGCAATACAAGGAGCACATGCAAACACCACACAGAAGCACCCACACCGAGCCTGGGACTGGAATACAGGATCCTCTTACAGTGAGCTGGATGTGCTCACCACTGCGCCATGGTAGTGCTCACTGGAATTTCTACCTGTGCATTAACTGTAATCCAGAGTTTGTACTGATCCAGCCTTAAATTCAAATCCTGAATAAGCCCCCATCCCCCACCCCACAAACACGATGTAATGGTAGATTAATACTCAGCCCAAGTGATGCCAACAGTTTGATCCGGTTGTACATGGTCTACTATTAAAAGATCTCCTCATGCATCATATATAATGGAATATGACTTATAAACCTGAACAATATTTATAATGGTGCATTTTTATTGTTCTCAACTAAACGTACAGGTTTTGGTGCTTTTTTGACCCAGCACTTGCTGTGTATACTACTTGACAAGTTGTATCTCAGTGAAGAAGAAGAAAGCAATGTTTACTTCCCCGTGTACTCGCCCCATGAGCTTTGTCAACTCTTTTAATAGCATCTTGGAGAGAACCTGTGAGAAGATTAAAATGCTGTTGTTAAAGCCCCTGAAGTAATTGTTTTGGACGGGTCTATCACTGCAGGACAAAGGCCTCAGTGATGAGGGCAAGCAACAAAAGCGTTAGCGGTGCATGTGACACCCTGGCAGCGGGAAGGAAGCTCAGCTCACAGAGAAGGAGGAGATGAGGGGGGTGATGAGGGGGAGCACACATTGGTAATGAATCTGCCAACACATTCCGCACCACAGAATCATGGGGGGGTGGGGGTGGAATTAATCTGAGAGATATGAGCGAATACGAAAGATGGGTATTCATTAAAAATCTACCTTTAGATGCGATTGGTTCTGGTGCTTTGACGAGGCCTCCAGTGACAGAGATGTTTCAGCTGGTTTAAGCAAATGTGACAGGTTCAGGTAGAGGCCTGACTGTAGGCAGTTTGATGCTGGCTGTGATGAAAAGACTGCAGATATTAGTGAAAGTTGAATGGTTCACAATGAGCTATTCATTAAAACTTTGCCTTTAATAAACAACCATTTAAAATAGATCATGAACATTTAATCAAAAGTTTTTAATTAACTTCTACAAATAAAATTTCAGGTGCATTTAAAGAACTTCTGAGTCGTTGCAATATCATCGCACCTACTCACTCATTTGCTGATTCTTATTGAGAGGCTGGAGCCTATCACAGCCGACAATGGCCGAAGGCTGTGTACACCCTGAATAGCTCATCAGACCACTAGAGGGCGAACACTCACACAAGGACAATTCTCTCCCAGAACAATTTAGATCAATTTGATCAGCTACTTCAGATTCATCTCACAACAAGAAGGTCCTGGGTTCAAGTCCTGGGCTTGGCAATGGGGTTTCTGGTTGTTTGCACATTTCTTTCATCCTTTCTTCAGGGTACTCTAGTTTCCTCCCACAGTCATAGTCTGCACATTAAGCTAACTGGGTATGATTGGGATGCAAATGGTTTGGTGTGTGTTTGTGTGTGTTGGCTCCAGCAATAGACTGGTATGTTTTTCATGATGTATCCCAAGTCCACCATGTGGGCCTTCCACAACTTATGGCCATTAATTCATCCATCAATTTTCTGTAACCGCTTAATATGTAGGGTCACGAGGAGCCTTGCACCCATCGCAGCCGAATCCGGGCAAGGGCAGGGTGAACCTTGGATGGCTTGCCAGGCCATCGCAGAGCAGAAACACACTGATGGCTATGTAGCTACTCTGGTCAAATGTCAGCAATGGTTCATTTACATGAACATCTCACCACAGACAGTGAGAGACATGGCCGGCCTTTGATCGCCCAGTTAGCTGCACTGGGGGAACAGTGCCAACCTGTTAAGAGTGGGGCTTGAACCCCAACCTTAGGATCAGTGATCCGGCACCTTTACCACCAGGCCACCACTGCCCACTAACCACTGGCCAGAGAATTAAAATACCAAGAATGTATATTGTAGCATTAAACTTCCATTCACTAGAACTAAGGAGTCCAGACATGTCCATGAATGACAACATCATGAGGAGAACGAGTTTGCCAAGGTTAGAGGGAAATAAATAAGATCACTGAGTTCATTGGCCAGCAGCAGAACCCGACCTCACTGAGGGAATTGCAGGTGAATGAGGACAAAATCCCATGAACACATTCAAATATCTAGTCAGAACCTTTTAATGAAGAGTGGATGCCATAATCTCATGAAAAAGGGCACCAACTCCATATTAATGGCTTTAAGATCGGATGTACACATGAGCACATATGGGTGTGGCTGTTAGAAATCCACAGAATTTTCGCAATGTATAATCTCAGGTGTTCAAGTGCAGTGGTAGCACGTCCACCTCACAGTATGAAGATCCTGGGGTTTGAGACCTGGGTGACCTGGGTTTCTATGTGGAGTTAGCATGTTTTTGTTGTTTTATTTTGTTATTTTTACATTTTATTGTTCTGTTCTAATTATGACTCAATGATGTTACACCTTTCTGAGCTATTTTGCACCCCCTACTGACGGTACTTCAAGAGCATCTTTTTCTTTCGGCTGTTCCCTTCAGGGGTCGCCACAGCAAACGATCTGCCTCCATCTCACCCTATCCTCTCCATCTTCTACTCTTACTCCAACGACCTTCATGTCCGCTTTCACCACATCCATAAATCTTCTCTTTGGTCTTCCTCTGGGCCTTCTGCCTGGTAGTTCCAACCTCAGCATCCCACTACCAATATACTCACTATCCCTCCTCTGTACATGTCCAAACCATCTCAATCTAGCCTCTCTGACTTTGTCTCCAAAACATCTAACATGTGCTGTCCCTCTGATGTACCCATTCCTGATCCTATCCATCCTCGTTACTCCCAAAGAGAACCTCAACATTTTCATCTCTGCTACCTCCAACTCTGACTCCTGTCTTTTCCCCAGGGCCACTGTCTCTAAACCATACAACATCGCTAGCCTCATCACCGTCTTGTACACTTTTCCCTTCATTCTTGCCGATACTCTCCTATCACGTAACAGTAAATTTCTCCATTGTGAGATTAATAAAGTTGTATCTTATCTTATCTTATCTTCTAACTGTACATGCATGAGTTAACTCTGGCGACTCGGATTTGCTCCTACAGACCAAATACATGTACTCAGGATAATTGACTGTTTTCAAATTTCCCTTAGGTGTAGATGACACAGTCAAAGATTGTGTGAGTGTTGACCTGCAATGGTCTGGTGAGAAGCTCAGGGTGTGTCTTTATCTTCACCCAGAATCGTCTGAGATAAGCTCCAGCCACCCACGGACTCTAGTATAGGACTAGGTATCTTGGCAAAAGAGTGAGCGAGAATATAATGTCAGTCGGCAATCACTAGTAGATACGATCACCAAAAGGTTGATATAATAAGTACCTGTACTGCTTCTTCCATCCTAGCCACCAGTGGTGGTGAGAACCATTTGGATCCCTTTGTGGGTTTGGACACAGGAGTTGACACCTTTGAACAAAGGTCAGTGAATACAACTGTTAAACAATCGTTCCTTTGTTGTTTATTTTTCTTGTACACATCAAACCACATGGTCTACAGGAAGCAATCAACTTTGCAGCTTGCAACTAGCATGAGTATCAAGTAACTCTTCTAATCAGAAAATACCACGTCTCAGTTCGATAATAGTCTCGGGTTCAGGAAGTGATTGTATCTACCACGTGCTCTAGCGCTGTAAAGAAACCTCTCGTAAGAGATTTATTTGTAAACAAAAGACTACAAAGCATGACACTTTGTGTTGTTTATCTTCATTTATCCAGCCTACATGAAACTCGCGTCCCATCCAGGGGATTTACACTCCTATGGAACCCTGATGACCCAGAAGGCTTGGGTGTAAACGGTTCAACAGACTTCACCCACCTCCACAAAGAAGGTGATCTTTTTATTGGTGAGGGTTTGTTTGTCTGTAATAACTGTTCTGTTGACAGGCATTAACAGATAAAGTTTTATAATGGGAGTGTGATCACCCAATGATATCCCAATGATATCCCCCATCAAATTTTGGTAGAAATTCTTGCACTGATGCCACAAAAATCATAAAAAATAAAAATAAAACAAACCCTGTATTTTATAAGTGCATTTTTAAATCAATAATTAAACATTCAATTTGAATAAATTCCATTCTGTATGTTTAGGATCAGAACCTTTGATGTCAGACCAAGTTTCCTTCAGATCACATCAAGTGAAATTGCTTTTGTGTTTGGTGCCAATTTACATTTACAGCATTTGACAGACTCTCTTGTCCAGACCGACTTACGATTATCAATGTTTATACAACTGAGCAGTTGAGGGTTAAGGGCCTTGCTCAGGGGCCCTACAGTGTTGCTAGTGGGGATTGAACCACTGACCTTCAGATCAGTAACCCATTGCCTTAACCACTAAGCCACAACTGCCCACTGTTTTTTTTGTTGTTGTTGTTGTTGTTTTTTTTTCAATTTAATATGAGAGATCCCATTTTTTGGAAGTGTCGTACAACAGCAGGCCAGCAGGGAGTGCTGTGGACTTAATTGTCATAGCTTGGCAACAGTTTTGTTCTCACCAAATACTCTTGATTAATTAATGTGTTCTTGCTTTGTTTTTAACTATAAAATTATGTCTATATAGTCAATAATATGTGACCATGGTGGGAGTCGGTATACAGCAAAATTTATTAATAGCAAAGACAGCTAAGTGTTTCTTACCCTGAACAGAAAGTAAACCTCAAATTCAAGTTCTGGTCAAGGATTTGTAATTTTTAAGAGTTAAAAAAAAAAGACTAAATTGAGTTGTAAAACCGTATCAATGTACATATAAATTGATGTGTGATTTTATAGTTTAGGCATTGCTAATTGTGCTCACTGAACCTCAGGTTTTTTTTGTTTGTTTGTTTGTTTGTTTTTTTAAGTGAACCTTTACCACATGAACTGATCATATGTATAGATTAGTAGATTGGTTTGTTTCCATACCCCACATGCAGGCATATTCCTGCTGGACACACCACACTGAAAGGTCCAACTTGGTCCGAACAGCCACCAGCTATATGAAGTTGAGGAAGATTGGAGTATCCGACATCACTGGGGGGCGCTGTGTGTTTCGGACCCATGAACTGTGGAAGGCCGACAGCCTTCCGGTCTCAGATGTCATCATGTAATAATGTCATATATTTAGTCTTCCATAAATCTTTTGCAAATTGCTGGGCTTCACTTTTACACACTCAAATTAATTATTGATCATTAACATCATCAATATGAATATGAAAATGAATACAGAAATCGTAATATCTTTGTAATGAGTTTCATATTTTCTTTATTTAAAGACATTTGCAATGCTCATTTCATTTTTTGAACCACTTAAATCATAATTAAGGTCACGCAAAGGCTGGCACCCATCTCAGCCAACTCTGGGTGAGGGCGGAGTACACCCTGGACAACTCACCAGGCCATTGCAAGGCCAACACTCACACAGCCATTCATCCTCACACTCACAACAAGGTTGGAACAGCCTTGGATTTGGAACAGCCAATTAGCCTGCGGTGCATGTTTCTGGACTGTGGGAGAAAACCAGAGTGCTCAGAGGAAACCCATGCAAAGTTATTATGGTTATAACATGCAAACTCCACACAGAAATGTATGAGCTTGGAATCGAACCCAGGCCTTCTTGCTGTGAGGCAGATGTGCTAACCACTACACCACGGTGACCAATTGGCTGAAGTGAGTGTAAGATCATTTTGTATCGGCCTCTGAGCATTGGAACAAAATGTCCAACTTTGAAAAGTGATAAAACGTTCGTCTTAAGCGATTCAGGGGGTTCCCCTCAAAGGCAGCTCAAGGCATGTCGTAGCATGTTGGCGTAACTTAAGACATGATGTCATGAGGAATCAAACAGAAGGAAGGTCAAGTTGAGATATGATGTCAATTAGAGTGGGTGGAATAGGCAGTAGATAAGACTAAAGTAAACAATCTCAGCATGCGTGAGCAGGAACTTTAGGGATTGAATCAGAGCTAGAGGCTGTAGATGGGTCCAAGACTTTTTTTGTGTGATTGATTGTACGTTATTTTCCTAAAAGCTAAATACACACCTGAAAAATGAGTTTGTATCTCTTATGTCATGAACTGGGCACGCTATGACACTGCATACAACTCGACTGACATTTTAGCAGGCAGATTCTTATTGGATACATATCATCCTGAAAGGTCTGGTTTGACCTGAACAGCTACGAGATACACACCAGCTAGATATATGCTGGTAAATGAAAGTAGGGCAATGGTGGCTCAGTGGTTCGGACTCTGTGCAATGGATCAGAATGTTGGGGATTCAAACCCCCTAGAGCACCAAGCTACCACTGTTGGGCCCGTGAGCAAGGCCCCAAGTGCTCAGCTGCAGAGATGAGAATTTAAAAAAAAAAAAAAAAGTTGAAGTTGCTCTGGGTGTCTGCCAGATATTCCGGTGCCGAAGTAAGCACGGCCACCCTAGAGCGAGAAGGTCCTGGCTTCAGATGAATGATTGTGTGTTGATTCTACTGTATGGTTCTGTGGGTTTACTCTGGGTACCCTGGTTTCCTCCCACAGTCCAAAAACATGCATATTAGCTATCAATTAATTGGACGTTCCAAATTGCCCCAAGGTGTGGATGTGAGTGTGAATGACTGTCTGCGTGTTGGCCCTGCAATGGTCTGGTGAGCTGTTCACGGTGTACCCTGACTTTGCTGATCCAGTGTCGGCTGAGATAGGCTCCAGCCGTCCTGCAACTCTAGTAGCATCAAATGAGTGAGTGAGCAAAGTGAGCATTTCTACGGTAGAAGTAAATGACAGACTGAGATTTTTCATAATACAAAATTAAAGCAATACTGCACCCTGGTGGTGGGTTTTTGTAACCAACACTGACCCTGTAGGTCGTGCCCATCCAGAGAACGACATCGTTAAAGGTAGACTCCAGGTTCTTAACCATCTTCCCACTCAAACTCAGCTACTGTCTGGATATCCTATTGCAGAGGGTTGCTGGGAAATTATGGTATTTCCCTACCAGTCATTGTCACTGAAAGATCCCTTCAGTGTAAACACCAGTAGGTGGAAATGTTCGTGCTGCTATGGTAATGCCCATTTTTACTACTCCATCATGCTTGTTTCACATTCTGCTGGTACAGATGCTGGGTTGGTTGCTGTCTTTGCTGACCCTGTTCCTGAGGTAGTCTGAGTAAGCAGAAGGAAAACACCACAGAGGATGCTGAAGAAGGAGGCAGGGGGCGCCAACATGAAAGATGGCCCATAGTACAGATTGAGGTGAAGGTCTGTACACACCGAATTCCTACGCTGGAGGATGTAATGCTCCAGAGAACCTGAGACCTGCACCCATAGTGCAAATGTCACCACCACGACCAACAGCAAGAATCCTAAATCCATGGATATAGAAGTTTAGCTATTATCCTGAAATGGAAATGGAGTTGTTAAGAGAGGTACTATCTCAAACCTTGTTTGTGGTTTTGAAGGACATCCAGACTCTAATTTAATAAGAATCCAAACACATAGTATCAGATTGGCGCTTTCTTCTTATTGGCATAATCTGATAATGAGCAGGGACAGCACAGTGGCGTAGCGGTTAGCACGTTCCCCCTCACACCAGGAAGGTCCCGGGTTCAAGCCCTGTTACTGGCAAGAAGCATGCTCTGTGGAGTCTGCATGTTCTTCATGTTCTTGCGTGGGTTCCCCTGGGTATTTCGGTTTCCATCCATGGTCATGTACTTTATGCTAACTTTATGCAAGTCTCCCCCCAACACTAGTATGATTAAGTGTTTCAGCAAGTAACGCTCAGTGATGGCCTGGGGGTAAAGGTGCTGGATTTCTGATCCCAAGGTTGGGGGTTCAAGCCCCACTGTCAAAGGTTGTCACTGTCACCCCAGTGCAGCTAACTGGGTTATCCAGGGCCAGCCATGTCTCTTACTGTCTATGGTGAGAGGTTCATGTCAAAGAACTGTTGCTGACTCTTGTCAAGAGTCGCTGCATAGCCATCAGTGTGTTTCCACCCTGTGATGGCATGGCAAGCCGTCCAGGTTGTACTCTGGTCAGCTGAGATGGGCGCCAGCTTCCCTGCAACTATAATTATGATTAAACGGTTCAGAAGATGAATGAAAAAAAAACAAATAAAATAATTAATTAATGAGAAAGATCATGTCAACGCATCTTGAATTGATTAATCCAAAAGCAGGGAGGCTGGAGCCTATCTCAGCCAATACTGGTTGAATGGGAAGTACAACCTTAACAGGTCACCAAATCTTTGCAAGGACAACACACCCACACACACTCACACACACATCCACCAGTAGGGTGAGTCTGGAAGAGCCAATAATCCTAATTCATGCCGGACGTCTTTGGGAGGAAACCAGAGTACCCTGTGGAAACCCTCACGAGTATGGCGCGAATATGTGAACTCCAGACAGGAATGCTCTTGCCGAGCCCAGGACTCGAACCCAGAACCAGAATACAGAAGTTTTGCTGTAAGGTGGACAGCTCACCACTATGGCACTGCTCCCTTTTGAAAGAAATTATATGGAACAGAAATAATAATAAAAGTGCAGACACTATAAATTTTATGCAGCCAAGTTATTATGAAAACGCAGAACATTCGGATGATTCGCTGATTATCAGTACATGCTGAATGCAGACAAATTTGAAAGCAAAACTGAACACGACGCTGTATCTGCGTTCCTGCGTATAAAGGAAGGAAGGAAACAGAGATGATGGAGGAAAACAGCAGGTATGCTAACGGAAGAAAAAAAGCAAAACAAACTTTGTGATGAGAAAGGAATGTATTTACCTCCAGTTATGAAAAGAGCACCTCCTGCTTCATAAAGCCGCCGATTGGCTCTCGGGATGCCGCAGATGGTGACAAGGATACCAGTCATCACAATGGTGAATCCCAGGATAGACATAATGCACCAAAAGGTCCTGTGCACTTTTAAAAAAATAATAATAATAATAATAATATAAATTTCTATATTTGATTTGGACATCGATCAGATTCAGATACTAACTTCGCGCGAAAGATTTTGATTAATATCTTACTGAAGTCGAGTTTGTTCCTACATTTTATTATCCTTGATTTTCCACAGGTGATGCAATGGCGTAGTGGATAGTACGTCAGCCTCAGAGCAAGAAGGCCAGCTCGAGCGTTTCTGTGTGGAGTTTGCATGTTCTCCCCATGCTTGCATGGGTTTCTGCTGGGTACTCTGGTTTCCTCCCACAGTCCAAAAACATGCACAGTAGGCTAATTGACCGTTCCAAATCACCCTTGGTGGAGATGTGGGTGTGGGCGTGAATGGTTATGTAAGTGTTGGCCCTGCGCTGGCCTGGTGAGCTGTCCAGGGTGTACCCTTGCCCCTCGTCCAGAGTCGACTGAGATGGGTGTCAGCCTCCCTGCAACCCTAATTAGGATTAAGCAGCTTAGAAAATGAATAAATGATTATGAGCAGGATTAGGCTGCAATTTATTCAGAAAACTTCTACGAGAGGCTTAGGTTTAAAAAAAAAAAAAAAAAAAGGCTCCATTAGATTTTTGAAATGATCCAAATCAAATTATCAATACAAGAATGTTTTTTAATGATTCTTTTACATCATGAGAGTCTTTTTGGAACATGTCGTGCTAGACCAGGTCCAGCAGAGGGTGCTGTGTACTTTCTAATATTTGCACAAAGTTACCAGTGGGTTTTGGGTGGAACAGCGTTTAGGGATGCAATAGAAAAGTGGCTGACAGTCACTTCCCATTCTCAAATTTGTCATTTGTCAAATTTGTGGCATTGTAGTTTGGTCACCTGGTTTGTGATCTCTTTCCAAAAAAATTGGAAAACATTTGAAATTTCCATGAACGTCGCAAAACGAGGCTCTGGCATGGAATTGTCTCAATCTCTTCTCAAACAATAAGTATATGTCGCATGAAGGTGTCATTTTTTTGCTCACAAATTATTCGGGTATTTTTGTGCACAAGAAAAAGTGAAGAGAAATTCAAGACTTCCATGTGGAAAGTTTGAGACTTGCTGGAATCCGCGGTATTCCATATATTTTGTCCTGATTTGTATTGTATACTTATTTCGGTCATCATTCACTGTGATGTCATCGTTTGTATTTTATTTTACTGTATGTGTATTATTTCTATCTTTATTATTACAGATAGGAATGGTCTGAGAAGAAAAAGCAGCACGGTGGTATAGTGGTTAGTAGGTCCGCCTCGTAGCAAGAAGGTCCTTGGTTTGATACCCCGCTCAGGTGTTTCTCTGTGGAGTTTGCATGTTCTCCCCATCCGTGCGTGGGTTTCCTCTGGGTTCTCCGGTTTCCTTCCACATTCCAAAAACATGCACAATATGTTAATTGGCGGTTCTAAATCATCCCTAGGAATGAGTGTGAATGGTTGTGTGAGTGTTGCGATTATCCGACGAGCTGTCCAGGGTGTGTCCCACCCTCACCCACAGTCAGCTGAGATGGGCACCAGCTTCACCGCAACCCTAATTAGGATTAAGTGGTTCAGAAATTTGATGAATATTTGCCAGCATGCGAAGTTGCAAAGCATCTTGATACAAATTTTAAATCTATCGTACTTTTAGTGTGACCACCCCCCCTTAGCACATTTGCCTCACAGCATGAAGGTCCTGGGTTCAGTGCCCCGGTTTTGATGCTTGTGTGTTTTTACATGTTTTCCTTGTGTTTATGAGGGTGTTCTCTGGTTTCCTTTGAAAGTCGAAAACATGCACATAAGGCAACGCTTCTCAATTATTTTCTGTGGCACCCACTCTAGGAAGAAAGAAAAAAACATATCACCCCCCCCAGCACCCCGTATGCGACTATAAATAGTATTATTTGTGTATAAAATTGTTATGAGCTGGAGTACCGGTCGGTCATCATTGACTTCGTGGACTGGTGTGAGCGCAACCACCTGTGCTTGAACACCAGGAAGACGAAGGAGATGGTGATCGACTTCAGGAGAAACACTCAAACACACACACACACACACTTACTAGTGAACATCCAGGGACAGGACATTGAGACAGTGGACAGTTTCAAGTACCTGGGTGTTCACCTTAACAATAAACTGGACTGGTCCCACAACACCAACGCCCTGTACAAGAAGGGCCAGAGTCGCCTCCATCTTCTGAGGAGACTCAGGTCCTTCGGCGTATGCAGACCTCTGCTCAGGACTTTTTATGACTCTGTGGTAGCCTCTGCAATCCTCTACGCTGCCATCTGCTGGGCCCCAGGCAGCACAGAGCGGGACAGAAAGAGACTGAACAAGCTGGTCAGGAGGGCCAGCTCTGTCCTCGGCTGCCCACTGGACTCTGTGGAGGAGGTGAGTGAGAGGAGGATAGTTGCAAAGCTCACATCCATCCTGTTCAACATCTATCACCCACTGCACCAGACTGTAGAGGAGCTGAGTAGCTCCTTCAGTGGACGACTGAGGCATCCTCAGTGCAGGAAGGAGCGCTACCGCAGGTCGTTCATTCCCACCGCTATCAGACTGTACAACGCCACTTTGTAACTGTCTGTGAAAATACTGGTTATGTGCAATAAAAACCCCATGCACTTTAATCAACCACATCTACCCCACTGACTGTGAACCATATCAACCCATCTACTCTGCACTCAGATACATTACACTTTAATATAGGCCAGTCTATAAAGTTGCTCCATTCTTTTCTTTTATTGTTTATTAATTTATACTATTTATGTATCTACTTATTTATTTACTTATATAATATATATGTACGTGTGTATGTTTGTATTTGTATCTATTTTTGCACCCCCTACTGATGGTACCTCAAGAGCCTGTAACAGTGAATTTCTCCATTGTGAGATTAATAAAGCTGTATCTTATCTTATCTTATCTTATCTCTGCATAACGTTGTACCTTTATTAAAATTAAAATAAAAAAGCATTAAATAATAAAAATGTCACTTAATTCTAGTACAGTATGGCAAAAAGCATGTTCCCCATATCGTTGTATGCACTCCCCCTGGCATCACACCATGCTCCCCAAGGGGGTCGTGACCCACTATTTGAGAAACACTGACATAAGGCTAACATGCTGTTTTAACTTAACCCTAAACCTCATTGCAAATGGTTGTTTGCGTATTGCCTAGCGACGGCCATTCACCCAGTGACAGCTGAGATATGTACCAGCCTCCCCATAACAGTAGTAGATCTAACGGTTCAGCATATGTGTGAGTGAGTAAGTGCATGTGTACCGGCATTTTCATAAAATTTCTGCCGGAGGCAGAGATTTGATTTTTGGAAGTGATTCAGATGAAATTAACATGTGAGATCGGACAAATTTCATCATTTTCCTTCTACAGATACGGATTTTCCGGACTTAGTGGGGGTATGCGCTCTCGGGGTGCTCGTTTGATTTTGATCTGATATCAGTCTCCTTTAAAGGAAAAATCTGCTTTGATTCACAGTATGTTAACAATTCAGGGGTAAACAGCGTACCAGATATAATCGTAGTAAAATTCTCACCTGTAGCCATATCTGTGCTCAAAGTGCTTCTTCTTTTATCATGTAGAGGATCATGGGAAAGGTAAACTGGCCAGCAAATCTTCTCAGGTGGTTGGTTGGCTGTTTGCAAAAGCATACGACATCACAAGGAATAATTCAAATCTCAGTACTTCTTTTTATACATCTCAGAACATTTCACACACATATTACATAACGGCAAATTCTAAGATAATTATGATGCTTCAGGTTTGGGTTCTGGGTGTGGTCACCTACTGATCCAAAAATCCAGCACGCTCTCCCCATTTCTGTTTGTTCTATAGGTACACCTCCAAAAAATGCCCTCATGGTAGGACAAAGCTGAGCCTTTTACACCATTCTGGTCTTCTTTAAAGCCGTCCTGCATATTTTAAACGGAACAGGAGCAACCTTTAAAAATCTTTCCATATATTGTAGTAAAATTAAACACATGATCAAGTTATACACCAGAGTGAAATGGAGTGAGTGTTAAATCTCTCACAGTAATGTACTTTTTTTAGTCTGGAACTTCATTTATAACAGTTTAAACCAATAGTGTATCAGTACAAAAGCACAGTGAGCAACCGACTTATAACAGAGGGTTTACTATTAAAGTTAAATATACAAGTTAATAATACAGTGGTACCTTGACTTACAAGTGTCTTTTTTAATGAAGTTTCCATGATACGAGCTTTGATCCCACCAAAAATCTGTCACTTCCAATGCGCAAAATTTTGATTTACGGGCTCTGCTGGGGAAATGGCATTTCCGAGCCGATTAGCCTTATACTGTGCTTCTAAATTATTTTCTGTGATGCCCCCTATAGGAAGATAACCCCCCACACACACCCCACCAGCGCCCCGCGCACAACCATAAATAGTGTTTCCTGCACTTCATATTGTTTGTGTAAAACCTGGAGTGTATGCGTTGGACCCAGAGAACAAGGAGACCAAAAGGTTCAAACGATTTATTTAAGCACTAGGAAACGTAAATCACGGGAAAACTAAGTCGATGGAACTGGTCGAGCACGAAGCAAGAATCAGGGGTCAAAGAGAAACCCGAGGAGCAGAATCACGTGGAAAACAATCTTCTGACAGCGGAGGGAAGCGTGCCGCTCCCATTTATAGCTGGCTGCTTGCTGATTGCAGATTGGGACCAGATGCGCTCTGCTGGAACTCGCCTGCCGGCAACCGCCATGCCCCTCGCCAGCCCCTGCAATGACTAGACAAGAGAATAAATGCCGCACGCCGGCACAGACCATAACAGTTTGCTCAGTGCTTTTTTACTAAACCATAGCATGACAATGAGAGCACCACTGCCAACTACTGCAGTGGATGCGCAATTACACTTAATCCGAGTACAGTATGGCAAAAAAGCATGTTCCCCAGGGTCATACATGCCCCTCCCCCCGGGCATTACACTGTGTCCCCCCCAAAGGGGGCGTGCCTCACTATTTGAGAAGCACTGGCCTTGTGGGCGCTCACCACGAGCCTTTCCTCACTGGCATTCGAAGCATGTTCATGCACAAAATGTTCCTCCTCTTCTTCTGTTACGCACCACCTCATGCCTGCTCATGTGACATCTTCGCGCCCATGTGACATCTTTGCAGCTTTTGATGATTGGAAGGATTAGTTGATTTATTGTTTACTGTTGTTTTATTATTATTTATTATTAATGTTAGTGTACATGTATTATTATTATTATGAAATATTTATTGTTTTTTACATGTTTATATTTAATATATTAGCTCAAATATACATGTTTGTGTCAGGTTATATGAGTTTGGCAGGGGGTTGGAATGGATTAATTGGTTTTCTCTTCCAGGGATCCCTCACTTTCTGTGGTTAATTGGGACCGAGATCCCCCCGCAACCACCAAATTCCGCAAAGTAGGATCAACAACCCCACCCCCCGAGTGACGTATATGTACATGTATATATGTATATAATATTAATAAAGATATATTCAATGCTATATATCTTTATAACAACTATTAATCATTAAAAAATAATGCATAAGATGTAGTGAAATTAAAGATAAATACACACACATACAAACATGCGTGTATGCACTCAGATGCGCACCTCACAAAATTGTAATTAGTTTTGATGGGAGATTTTGGGTTGTTTTTTGTTTTGTGTTGGTTTAGGTTTCTTTTTTTTTTTTTTCTTTTTTTTTCTTTTTTTTTTGCATAATTAGCCTTGTCTTTGCGGCATTTTCCCTAACCTTTTCTCCTTATTCTTCCTCAATTTCCTTATTTTTTAATTCAATGAACATTAAAAAAAAATAAAAACCCGATGCACTGAAGGCACATGAACTGAAACGCGAAGTAGCGAGGGATCCCAGTATTTCCTATGGGAATTTTTGTTTTGTCTAACAAACATTTCGACTTATGAGCTTGTCCTCGGAACGGATTAATTTCGTAAGTCAAGGTACCACTGTATTACAATTGCACATACTATAGTGAACATTCATCCTATCAACCACTTATCTCTGAGATTTTCTGACAGTTCCTTGCCACCCATACTTTATTGTTTGCTTTCAAATACACTTCTATCTATCTATTTGTCTATCTGTCTGTCTGTCTGTCTGTCTGTCTATCTCTGTTTGTCTGTCTGTCTGTCTGTCTGTCTATCTATCTATCTATCTATCTATCTGGACTAATATCCAATCTTTTGCTATGCAGTTATTCATCACATCTGTGAATTGCCAACACCACTAGACAATAATTAAGTTAATTATGGCAAGAAAAAATGCCTAGAAAAAAATGAACAAAGGATTTAAAGTGCTCAAAGATATGTAGGTTTGATTAATTGGCTAGTATGTGAACAAGAAAGTGTATTTAACTTTAAGCATAAAATATTTCAACTTTATTAGGAAAGAAGTCGGGTGGCATGTTTGTGTAGGGGTTAGCACATTAGGCTAACTGGCTGTTCCAAATTGTCCCGAGGTGTGTGAATGGTTTTCTCTGTGTATGGGTGATGGTTTGGAGCACTCTCCAGGGTGTACCCCGTCTTCACCCAGTACAACTTCCGGCTGAGATAGACCCTGTGGCCCTGGTAGGATTAAGTGGTTCGGTGTGTGAAATCAAGAGTTTGGTCTGTTTTTAATGATTTAGTGTTTTGTACTTTACTATTTAAACATATAGTTCTTACCTTTGTAAGGAATCTTCTTAGTCTGTCACTGCTTTTGTCCTGTGGACTGCACGACTCTACAGATAAGAGCCAGTAGTCTGTACCAAGCGAAAGCAGGAAAAACACGAAGCCCAGCGATCCAAAGAAACCAGCCATAAACTGAAGCACTGCTAACCGCATGGTGAAAGACCTCATACAGTGGCCTACTATAGATAAACGCCTGTTTGCTTTCCAACCTCCGTTTGTCCATCCATCTCTCAGCCAATCACAGTTTGTGATAAAGTTTCGGTTGTAGCCCTTGTTGTTATTATTGGTTCTTCATTACGTACCATTTACAGTACAAAACCCAATCCAGTTTAAAACTGAATCCAATTCAAAATAGCAATGGCTAGGAAGCAATGGAAACACATGACATGCAGGGTGTTGCATTCCTCATGGTGGGGGTCTGGGGTGTGGGGCAGGGGTTTGCTATATAAAGATACTGTGTACTGGAGATGACATAATAGCTAAAAATATAATCATCTTACAATCTGTCACCAACTGTTTCTGTTATTCTTGTATTATTTTACACAGCAATTATTATACAGCAACAACGTCCGAGGGTATCAAGTTTGCATGTTCCATCCCATGAGCTCATGGGTTTCCCCAGGGTACTCCGGTTTCCTCCAACAGTCCAAAGACATGCACATTAGGCTAACTGTCTGCTCAGAATTTCCCCTCAGTGTGGATGTGAATGCAGCCATGTGCCCCATTTCAGGTTCAAGTGGATGAGTAAGCAGGTAAATGGATGTGAGTGTGAATTGGCTGTGTGTTGTATTGGCCTGGTGATGGTCTATTCAGGACGTTCCCTACCTGAAACTCGAAAGACATGTTCTCTGAGACAATTGCTAGGGTTCCATGGAGCCTAATTTTGAATTTACAAAACAGACACAGAATTGACAACATAGCTGGAAAAAAATGTAAGTCCATTTACTCCATGATGGAGTGAGTCCGGTGGTGTAGTGGTTAGGGTGCTACGCTCATGTTCAGGATGTTGTGTGTTCAAATCCCAGTTAACCACCCACTGTGCTAAGACCTCTGGGCAAGGTCCTAACCACAAGTGTGCCTCTGTTTACCCAGCAGTATAAATGGGTACCAGTAAAAATATACTGGGAAGGCAACCTGCGATGGACAAGCGTCCCATCCAGGAGCAGTTGTACTTGGGGTCGCCTGATGAGCCACTAGGCTCGGGTGTAAAAAGCCCAACAGACTTTACCTTACCTACTCCATGATGGATGGCCAGGGTACACCCTGAAGAGCTCACCAGGCAATCAAGGTCTGTTCCTATTAAAATGCTGTGATTCCTCCATTATTCTGCTACTGTTAGAACTGAACACATAATTCATGGGGGCAGCCGTAGCCTAATGGTTTGAGAAGCGGCTTTAAGACCGAAAGGTCGCTGGTTCAATTCCCAAGCCAGCAGAAAAAATGTGAGGCAGTGGGTGAGTGAATGCCACATTCCCTTCCTCCACCTTCATGGCTGAAATGCCATTGAGCAAGACACCTAACGCCCCAACTGCTCTCTGGTCTCCAAAGTGTGTGTGTTTTTAAAAAATATATAATAATAATATCTTTCAGAGACATCAAAACCCCTCAGGCACCCAGCAGTTCTAGAGAACTAGCCCAGACAAATTTCTTAACGTTATATTGACACGATCAGAAGCCACAGAGAAATCTTCAAGCCAGAGATCCGCCCAGCAGTTTTTGAGAAGTAGCCCGGAAAAAAAAAATTGGGGACCAGTTCCAGGAACAGCAGTGCGGACACAGATAGTAACCAATACCCCCAACTGCCTGATGGCTGGAGGGGTAAAAATGGCCGCTTAGTCATAATTAGAGTCACAGGGAGGTTGGTGCCCATCTCAGGACACTCTGGGTGAGAGTGGGGTCCACCCTAGAGAGCTCACCCAGCCATGACAAGGCAACACATATCCAGCAATTTATAGACTCAGACCCACATCCACGGGCAATACAGAACAGCCAATTCTCCTACCACGCATGTTTTTGAATTTGCGGACTTTTGGACACGGGGAGAACAGGCAAACTCCACAGAAAAACACCTGAGCTGGGAATCAAACATGGCGTGAGGCGGACGTGCTACTACTACTATTACTGCACCACCCTGCCAGCCAGATTGGAGAACACATAACCGAATAGTTTCATGGCACGAATAAAAACTACTGAGTATCGAATGAGCGTTATAATTCCAACATAACTGTCGAGCTGAAAATGCTGAAAATTGACATCTGCAAGCAGATCTTCTTCAAAAATTCTGCCCTCCAGTCACCCGAATCTAGCAGATGGCATCCAAACCTATCCCTATGTTATTCTGCAGGGGGGTCCAACACATTTTCGAGGCATGTGGCATAATGCCGGACATCATCAGGCCTATGATAAGCAGACATGAGTCAGGCAGACAGATGGCGATATTCAGATGCATGTGAAAACCGTCCTAATTTATTCCATGGGGAATTTTCCACAGTTCCACAGACCCTGGTGTGATCACTGACTTTTGGGGTCTTCTCAAAGGAAGATGATTAAATAAGCTTTGTGTGTTAGCGATCGCTAGTTCAGAGCTTTAATGACAGAACCAGGACTTTCATTCATTCATTTTCGAAGTTGCTTGATTCTATTAGGATCACCTGGAGGCTGGCGCCCATCTCAGCCGACTCTGGGTGAGGGAGGGGTACAATCTGAACAGATCGCCAGGCCATCGCAGGGTCAATACTCACACAACCATTCACACTCACACTCACAGGGGTGATTCGGACTAGCCAGTTAGCCTACTGTATATATACTATATATATATATATATCTTTATGAATGATAATTTAATTTATTCATGATTTAACAATTGTTCACTGAAGGGCGCAACATGGTGTCCCGGTTAGCCCATCCGCCTACAGCAGGAAGCTCCCAGGTTCGACTTTGAGTTGCAGGCTCGGCAAGGTTGCGGCATCGACATTCGGCTTATTGGCTGTTCACTTTTTCCCCGGGTGAGGGCCAAGTACACCCTGGACAACTCTCCAGGCCATTGCAGAGCAGAAACTCACTGACAGCTATACAGCTACTCTTTACAAAAGTCAGCAATGATTCTTTCACATGAATCTCACACCATGAACATTGAGAGACAATGCCAGCCTTTGATAACCCAGTTAGCTGCACTTGGGGGTGGGGGCGGTGATAACCCATTGAGAGTGGGACTTGAACCCCAAACCTTGGGATCAGTGGTCCAACACCTTACCACCACCCAGTAGACTAACTGGCTGTTTCAAATCGCCCTATGGTGTGAGCACGAATGGTTGTAGTGTACAGGCCCTGCGATGGTCTGGTGTTCAGGGTGTACCTGCCTCCTATCCCAGCAATGATTTCGAAGAAGAATTAAATTAAGGTTTGAATTCTGAAACTGAAATACTTACAGCCAATGACCAGAAGATGGCAGCAGAGTGCTGACTCCGAGGCAGTGAACCCTCTTCAGGTCATGATGTTGGAAAAATAAAAGAACTGTTAATGAATACTTGCAGATTTCAGATAATATTTAATTTAATATAAAAATATTATGCTGTAATGATGTGGAGAAGTCACCAGAAATAGGGCACAGGAAATATTCGAATCATTTAAAGGGAAATGATCTAATTCATGTAATATCCAAAAAAGCCACTAGAGGTCACCAGGCTACATCAAATGTGGCGTTCAGTAATTTTTCCTCCTCCTCTAATCAGACTAATATTAAGCCTAGTTCAGCAGACTTTGGGAGAAGGCAGGATATTCTCAGAGTCATACCTGAGGGTAATTTGAATCAACCAATTACCCTAATGTGCACATCTCTGGACTGTGTAAAAAAGTCAGACTGCCAGGAGGAAATCTATGCAAGATGGGGAGAACATACAAACTTCAGACATAAACGCCTGCAACAAGCCCAGACTCGAACCCAAGACCTTTTTGCTGTGAGCCACTACTACGCCACCGTGTGTGTGTGTGTGTGTGTGTGTGAGACTGGATAAGACCGAAATAATTACAGATCCTTTCAACAGGTCTTGGGTTTCAGTCCGGGGCTCAGGCATGCCTGTTCTTCCTGTGCTTGCATGGGTTCCTCATCGGACTCCAGTTTCCTCCCACAGTCCAAAGGCATGCACACTAACTGACTTTTCCAAATTGCTCCTAGATGTGAGTGGGAATAGTCGTGTGTGCTGGCGAGCTGTTCACCGTGTACCATGCCTTCGCCCAGTTTTGGCTGAGATAGGCTCCAGCATGCCCGTGACTTTGATAGATTTAAACAGTTTGGAAAATGAAGTGTACTCCACCGTTGCATGGATTATACATTTACAGCATTTGGCAGACGGTTTTATCCAGCGCGACTTATAATGATCAATTTTAATACATCTGAGCCATTGAGGATTAAGGGCCTTGCTCAAGGGCCCACTATTGATGATAGTGGGGATTGAACCGCTTGACCTTCAGACCTTCACATTGACCACTGATCCAATACTGCCCTGCGGATTATCCTATTTATCCTCGAGTGAAAGGCCCTGAAAGCACTTTGTGGTCTTTTATGTTCCTTATGGACTCAAAATAATAGCAAAAAAATTAAAATATGCAAATATGTGGCGAAAATTAATAAAATAATTAATTTATTTTTGTTTGTTTTGTTTTGCTTTGTTTTTTTTGTTTTTTTTTTTAAATAACATTGCCATGCTTTGACTGTAGGAGGCACACGTGGAGTCGCAGACCGCACGTGCCCAGTGGGCGGGGTCAGATGGATATACGTCACTTTGAAGGGGCGGGGCGAGGCTATGCGGCGGCGCAGGCAGCGGGAAGATCTGCACGGTGGAACCAACATGTCTTCAAGGAACTAAACGGACTGGGACCATTTTGGATTGAAACATGGACTGGTGATGTGTTGGGAGCCGCACTGTGAGTATGTTGCCTTGGAGTGTGTTTGGTAAAGGGCGGGGGGAGGAGGGGGGGGATCCGCCCTCTGCGTCAGACGACATTTTAATGGCAGATGCTGTGTTGACTTGGATTGTTTACGGCTAAACTTCTATAAGTAAACATTGGGTGGGGGTGGGGTGGGGTGGGGGGGATGATGCACATTCGAATCTGCTATTTGAGTTGTGATTTCATTTGAGTTGTAGAATGAAAGTGTGTAAACCCTGGATGAAGTTTATTAATTATGGGATCGATTATTATCAGGGAGCCACGTTTGTATTGATGGTTTAACATGTGCAGATTATAATAATAATAATAATAATAATAATAATCATCATAATAATTATTATTATTATTATTATTATTAATGTGTTCATAACTTAACCTGTACTAGGGGGCAGTGGTGGCCTGGTGGTAAAGGTGCTACATCACTCATCCCAAGGTTGGGGGTTCAAGCCCCACTCTCCACGGGTTGTCACTGTCCCCCAGGTGCAATAACTGGGTTATTATAGGCCGGCCATGTCTCTCACTGTCTATGGTGAGAGGTTCATGTAAAAGAACCATTGCTGACTTTCGTTTACGCCCAGGGATTGCCCAGGGTGTACTCTTCCCTCTCCCGGAGTCGGCTGAGATGGGCGCCAGCCTCCCTCCTACCCCAATTAAGATTAAGCGGTT
The DNA here is from genome assembly GCA_024760905.1 of Plotosus lineatus. NCBI lineage: Eukaryota > Metazoa > Chordata > Actinopteri > Siluriformes > Plotosidae > Plotosus > Plotosus lineatus. The sequence goes on along the minus strand of CM045730.1, from coordinate 9,780,969 downwards.
ACTGAAAATGAACGAATGAACTTAACTAGTACATACTAGTATTGATCTCATGCACACCTGTAGGTGATCATGATGGATGATGTCTGCAACATCTGTATATTATACATGTGACCTTTTGGAAGAAATGGCTCATCATAGACCTTTAAGGTGCAGTAACCATAAACCATCTGAGGACAGCTCTTACCACACAAAACTAATAATACTGAATACTGTATCATAATGCCTTGTGATGCTGGGGCTGGGGCGGTGCTGTGGCATTGCGATTTAGCACATCAGCCCCACAACCAAATTTTGGTCGAAGATCAAGAGGTTGCTGGACCACCAACCATACTAGGGTCAGCTGGGCAGGGTCTTAAACACAAGTGTGTCTCTGTCCATGCGGTAGTATAACTGGCTACCGGTAATACTGGGAAGGTAACCCTGCCATGGTTTAGTGACCCAACCAGGAGGTGTTGAGCCCTCAGTCGCTTCACTGTATCGAAACTGGGATGTCCTCCGGGTGTGATGGGCTTGGGTGTGAAAAGACAATCGGATTTGCCTTCAGAGCAAGAGTACGTTTGAAGATGTTTCATATTCAGGCTTTTCTAAATTGACCCTGGATATCTGCGTGAGTGTGAATGGTTGTGTGCGTGTGCTGGCCTGTTAATGGTCTGGCGATCTGCTCAAGATGTACCCTGCCTTCGCCTCATTTTGGCTGAGGTAGGCTTCTTGTGAGCTTAGTAGTAGAATTACACAGTTTGGAGAATGGTTCTGTGTTTAGGGGCAGTGGTCGAGCCTCGAGGTTACTGATTCTAGCTCCAGTACCGTGAAGCTGCCACTATTGTGCACTTGAGCAAGGTCATTAAACCCCAATTGCACGGTTGTGTAAATAAATATAAGTTGCCCTGGATAAGGATGCTATAATTGCTGACACTGGAGTCAGTAGGTACAGAGACGTGGTTCTCAAGGTGCGATCCAGGAACTTTTTGAGGGTTCCATATGTGATGGGCTGGTGTGTGTTGTGGAAATATGTAGAATAATCCAAGTCATGCAGAGGTGGTCAGTGTAACACTTTATTGAAACAGCGAGAGAGAGAGAGAGAGAGGGGGATGGGGGGGTGGATAAAGGTTGGCAGTGGCTTGGAGGGTGTGAAGTTTCATTAGTATCTCCTGTTGTTCAGGGTTCGATGTAGTCCGTCGTATGAAGGTTGATGAAGCTCAGAACACTCTTCTCTTATATATCTTTGTTTACATCGCATTTAGCATATACCTCGGAGCAGATGGCCACCACAGCCATAATTCATGTCACAATGAGTTGCCATCACAGCCACCGCGCTGAATGTTCGCGCGTCACATATAATAAACCATTGCCAAAGTCCACATCAACCGTACAGTGTACCACACATTTGACTGCAACATTAAAGCCTTGACGAAGCCCTGCGCAATAATATCCTGGCATTTCAAAGAGTTATAAATAGCAACGATCAAATAATAAATAAAGATACAGCGACACTTGGAGACAAACAGTTTAAAAATGCTCACCTGAGAGAGCAAGTTAGTTTTTGTAGTGTGGATTTTGTTGAGCTGTTTTCATATTAAAAATAAATTTGGGACATCCATAGGCCAGTGTTTCTCAAATAGTGGAATGCGCCCCTCATGGGGGCATGGGATAATGCCGAGAGGGGGGGGGGGGGGGGGGATGCCAGGGGGAGCGCGTATGACCCTGGAGAACATCCTTTTCTGGAATAGTGTATGAGAATTAAGTGTAATTGCACCTCCGCTCCACTAGTTGGCAGTGACGCTCTCATTTTGTTGCGCTATGGTGTCGCGGTTTTCGCACAAGCAAACGATATGAAGTTCAGTAAACAACCCCTCAAGAAACAACATTGAAAAATTTCTAACAGGAACGAAGAGAAAGGCAGAGAGAGACGAAGATATTAAGACATAAATAAGTTGATGAGTTTAAATAAGGATGTATTTTTTATTTCAGGCACATTGGTGCACTTTAAATATTTTCTATTACAGAATAAAAAACAATGTTAATTAAGTTTTTCTTGATTGTAAGTTGAACTATATTTATTTCTTTTTTGTTTTTAATGTTAATAAAGATACAATGTTATGCACTAATAACAATTTTATAGACAAATAATAATATTTATAGTCGCTCGCGGGGTGGTGGAGGGGAGTAAATTGTTTTTTCTTTTCTTCCCAGGGGGGGCGCCACAGAAAATAATTGAGAAGCACTGCTGTAGCCTAGTGGTTAGAGCAGTGGCTTTGGGACTGAAAAGTTGCTGGTTCAAATCCCGAACCAGCAGGGAAAAAATGTATTGGTGGGGGAGTGAGCCACACCTTCCCTTCCTCCACATAACGAAAGTCAATGATTACTGATCCTAAGGTTGGGGGTTCAAGTCCTACTATCACCAGGTTGTCACTGCTGTCCCCCCCCAGTGCACTAACTGGGTTATCAAAGGTCGGCCATGTCTCTCACTGTCTCTAGTGGGAGGTTCATGTTAAAGAGCCATTGCTGATTTTCATCAAGCGTAGCTGCATAGGCATTCCAGGGCAGACTGGTTCCGGACCGCGAGGTCCCACTACGCTATCTGCACAATGGATGCATTTTATGAATGTATACAACTGTACATGAGAACATCAGTGTAAATAACAACCTCGACCATATCCAGGTGATTCTGATCCGGAACACGATTTTTATTATAATTAGAACTTGTTGGTTTCACAATTTAAATAATAAATCGTAAGCTACCTATGAACTGTGAATAAAGGATAAAACCACCGAAATTCTGTCAGTCCATGTACAAATTCTTCTTGTTTTTATTTTTTTTTTTAATCAACACTTTTGTTTCCAAATGGTCCCAGATTTTATATTTCAATTGCAAATTTTGATACCCCCTCCTGCACCCTCCCCGCGCTTCTTGCGAGTCGGGCTTGGGCTTCACGGCCGATGCCTCCAGCGTCTGACTCATCTGAACACAGTATTGGCGCAAGTTCATTTCTCCTTAATGGGAACACTGGTGTACTCCGCCCTCGCCCAGAGCCTGCTGAGGTGGTATCTAGTCTCCCCGTGAAACAAATTAAGATCAAGCAGTTCAGAAAGTGAATGAATATAAAAACAAGTTGGGACGAGGGCGCTAAAGCTGGAGAAGTTTATTCATAAGAGCCGTTTCCAAATTTATTAGAATATTGTTGCTTGAGTCGCCTCAGATATGTTTTTGGGTTTTTTTTTTGCATGTTTTCATCTAGGGACGATCATTTTCCATTTCAAAATTTGCTTTTTTATGTTTTATTTCCGTTTTTAATGTCTTTTCAAGCACAATTATCTGACATTTTGCACATTTTCACAAAATCCAAGATAAAATTCTCCCTGAGATCCTGAGACTTGCTCAGAGTGTTCAGGGAACCTGTTCGGGTTCAGCTCCCCGAATGCTATCTGTACTAGACGGTAATTCTCATCGTCGGCTGTTTTTTTCTGGCCACGTGCCTTTTTGGAGCGATGTGATCTTTGCAGGTATCAATGCGTATATCGTCCACACTGTGTTGACAAAATTTACAAAACATGACTCCGTCATCATCGTAGAAATGTTCTGGGAACCGCTACGCCCGTTCTTTGGCAGTCACTCTACTTATAGCTGACGATCGCTTTGATTTTAAAGACCCCAGTCACGGTAACATCGCCATTTTACCATATTTACGCATCTGTCGACCTTGCACTTCTCAACCTGACTTTTGTATGTATGCTAACAGTTCATTGGTTGGCTGTGCGTCACATCAACCAATCACAATACACGATGTAAACTACCCGAAAAGCAAGTCTGTTGTCTGCTACTCGTGCATATATGTGTTGCCAAGAGGAAAAACACAAATTTAAAGATTTTAGCGCATATTTCACGCAATTTTAATGTTTATATACAGAATTCCATGTCAGTGATGTTTCAATTTCATATTGCATATTCCGTGATTTCCGTCCGTTTTCCGTGATCGCTTAAAATCATTGGCTCTATTCATCAGAAATGTAGGTGTAGGATTAGCACATCCAGGTCCTGAGTTTGAGTTCCGGCTTTGCTGGTGGCGTTTCTGTGTGGAGTTTGCACGTTCTCGCCGTTTTTGTATAGGTTCCTTCTGGGTACTCCAGTTTCCTCCCACACTCCAAACACATGTCGTCATGTGCCTGTTTCTGATTGCCCTGAGGTAAGTGTGAGTGAGAATCGTTGTGCTTGTTGAATTTGTTGCAATGGCTTGGCGAGTCAAAGTTGGCTGCGATAGACTTCAGCCTCCCTGTGATCCTAATACAGTATAAAATTAAGCAATTCGGAAAAACAAGTTTCCTCCCACAGTCCAAAGACATGCACAGTAGGGTAATTGACTGTTCCAAATTGCCCTTTGTAGTATATATGAGGATGAGTGGTTGTGTGAGTGTTGCCCTCCGGTGGTCTGATGAGCCGTTTGGGGTATGTACGCATACTTTTGCTCAGAGTCGATGAGACCCTAGTAGGGATTAATTGGTTCATTAACGAGCACTTGTAACTATATTTGATTCATAATATTTTGCGTTTATGTTCAGCACAGGAGTCAAAATGATGGCGTTGCATTATGGGATGCAGTTGCTGACAAGCCTATTCTGGTTGTATACTGGAACATTTAACCAGAGTAATATATCACCTGGGCGGTTGTTGTGTATCACTGGATAAGCGATATACAGTGGCATTTCGGGCATCGGCCAGGCTGATGTATTGCTAAAGCTGTGTGGAGCTGGTGGCGTAGTGGTTTGGGTGCTGGGTTCATGATCAGGAGGTTGTGTGTTCGAATCCCAGTTAGACCCCCACTGTGCTAAGACCCCTGTGCAAGAGGTAGCGTGAAGCTACCAGAGGTTCAACTCCTCCTGAATGGGATGCTAGTCCATCCCAGGTTGCCTTCTAGTGTCCCATCCAGGAGGAGTTGAACTCCTGGTAGCTTTCCATTACGGAAACTGGGAATAAGCACCGGCCTGATGAGCTGCTAGGCTCAGGGTGTAAAAAGCCCAACAGACTACCTATTGCTAAAGCTAGCGAGCTAGTCCACTGTGGTGAGTCCTAGCAATGACAGCGTTGGGGTGTATTGATTATGTTTGTTACAATCTGTTCTGTGGTTCACTTGACAGATGCAGTGCTACTCTTTATGTATCTCATTAATTGAGCCAGTTCTAATCAGTTCTTGGTTCCTATGAGGACCCAAATACTAACATCCACGTACTAACCAAACACGCATCTTTTCCCATGGTTTCCAAAATCTAGAAGATAGTTTATGTTCTCCACTCATGGTCTGTACTGCTTCAGTTAATTTAGCACACATTTATCATACTTGCATCGTACACGAGTGGATTAGATAGGAAAATATCACACACATCGGGAAACTTATTCAATCAACCACTCACACTCACACCTAGGGGCAATTTGGAAATGCCAATCAGCCTAATTGGACCTTTTGGAGGATGGCAGTATCTGACGGAAGTCAACACAAGCACATGGAGGATACACAAACTCTACATAGAAATGCTCTTGCCAAGCCCACAGACTCGAACCAAGGACCTTCTGGCTGTGAGTGGATGTGCTAACCACTGCGCCAGTGTGCGCAGTGTAATACGGGACATTTTAGGCTAAATTAATTAAAAATTTCAGGAGAAGTTTCTGTTAATACTGTTAATTCTGGGGTGTTTGCACAGCATTATTTTTATCCCCCATATTACAATCAATTGCCATGTATATTATGGTATGTTCTGTAGTGTGCGAACATGAACAAATTTGCTCTTAGGAAGGATTCATTGTTTTGTATTAGTGTCCACAACCGTTTTGAAGTTGTAAGCTCTCTACTTCCAAAACTTTGTGATCTTGCTCTGACCCTTTTGCTCTGGAGCAGATGTGCTCATCACTCGAGCAGCTTGCTGCCATTAATGATTACTGAATGGAAAACATTATTGATATTGTTTGATTTGGAACTGTCAGAATATGCACATAAGAATATGCCGCAGAAATGTTAAAGATTCAAGAGTGCAGATCTCATTTGGAAGAACACTTTTGTATCCTCTGCTTTATCCTGTATTCTGGTTCCCTCTCACATTCAAATGACTTGTACATTGGACTGATTTGCTGTTTAAAATTGGCCCAGCATGTGGGGGTTGCTCTGTGATAATCCGGTGAGCTGTTCAGGTTATATTCCACCTTCATCCAGTGTTGGCTGAGATAGACCCCAGCCTTCCAGCAACCTTAGTCAAATTAAGTGCATTGGCTGGCAAATCAGTGAGAGAGTGAGTGGGTGGTTATTTAATCCTTACATGCCCAGCAGGACCATATGGTCTTCTTTCAAAAAATGCTTAATAACTACTCAATGTATTGTGCTCAGTGCTGCTGCCATTCAGAACGTGTTACTTGTTGTGGCATTGCCTGATGCAACACAGCTTGGTCCCATGTACCTCAGTCACCTGTGAGACGACCTTGAGTGCGCAGGATTGTGTTCTTCACAAATTTGTGTTATTATTATTATTATTATTATTATTATTATTATTATTATTATTATTATTATTGCTATTATTAGTGTTATTATAATATAGTGTTATTAGGAAAAACTAAAGATGTTCATTCATTTTACGTATTTTTCGATTTTACGTTTAAAAAAAAAAAGTCAAATTTTGAGTTTAACGTGCTCTCTGTAGCACGAGATGTACCCACATAGTACGCTGACATAATAACGTAATGACGCAGCGTCCATTGTTTACAAACGACAGACTGAATGTGCCCCTCCTTCTTCCCAGTTCACCAGGTGTTACCCTGGTGTTAAGACATTGTCTCTTTGTGTTTACACTGTTTTGCGGACTTTTGTAACTCTAAGCAAATATGGTTGGTCAGAAGCGTAAGCCTATCAATGATGGTGGTAATCAGAAAAAGCGGCAAACCGTCTCGTTAGAAACAAAGATGGCTATTATCTAGAAAATTGATGCTGGTGAAAAACATGTGAATGTTTCACGTTTCTTTCAAATGGCTCCGTCGACCATCACAGAGCATGTTAAAGGTTATATTTGATACTGTATTTGATATTTGATGAGTGAATTTAATTAAAATTTATCCATTTGAAATTATTTTGCTTGAATTTAATTTATTTGAAATTAATGTTGATATTATTTGATATGTTTGATATTATTTTACAATGTTATGCTTATAATAATTGATTTAGGGGCGTTTTATGAGATACGGCAATCGTATTTATGGATGTATAGCACAGTATGAAAGTCATACGTCACTGGAACGTACAGTAACAACTTACGTTTTGTTTTGGTTTTTTTTCACCACCTTATGTTCAGCCATGCGGAACCTAACTAAAACGTAAGTTGGGAAGCGTCTGTAGTGAGATATTTTGCTCGCCAATTAATGTCCACACAAACTTGCAGGCTAGCAGTATATAAAACCCATCATTGCAAAGTTGAATGAATTCAATGATGCTCTGACATTATGCCCTGTCTACAAAGTACATCATTGTTTGGGGGGGGGGGGGTGATCTAGTCAGATGACTCATCCTTCCACATCCTCTCAACAAGTGGGCGAGTGTATGTTTACAGTCCGTGCTGACCTCTACAGTGAGGGCTATGGTGGCTTGATTGTGCTTGTGGGAGGCATTACATCACTGCAACTCAGCATTTATCTGGATGCAGGCAGGATCATCTGCCAGGATAACCCCGCCCACATCCACGGTATTATGAACACAGACAATCGTCAGATTTCCATCCTGAAATCCACCTTGAGGAAACCTTGGTCACCAATTAAATGACAAATGTACACTCATTAGCATAAAAAGTTTGAGTGGGGACATGAGAGGCTACGATCCAATCTCATGTCAGGTTTTGTGTCATGTACACATGTTTTCGGGTTAGCATGGAAGCAAGCGGTGACATACTGACCATATATTGTAGTTGACATGTTGGCATGACAGCAGCCGAGTATTTGTCATTTAAAAATATGTAGCACATGACAAAGTGTTACATCTATGTGCCATATTTGTCTTATTATAAATTTGTACATTAAAACTTTTTTGCAGTTTAATTGGAATACAGTAACCCCCCGCCACTTCACGTTTCCTACTTCGTGTCCCTGCAATATCACGGGATTTCCCATTGGGAAATTAAAAAATTAAAGATTATTAAATCTACAGCATTACATGTACATTCAACTACGCTGCCAGTATGCTCTGTTCTCATGCTTGACTTGAGTGTTCTCTGATCGGCTGTGAATCCAGCAAGCTGATTGGTCGAGATTATATTTCCCAGCATCCAACACACCTTTCCTCTCTCATGAAACAATGACTTTTATTGAGCTCAGGGGAAGCACTGGGGTGCAGGGAAAAATCGTGTTCACCGTAGTGGTGAGGGAAACACAAAAAACAAAATCACTGGGAGAGTATCAACAAGTAAACTGGTCAAGCACGGAGCTCTTTATAGCTGATGGCTGAGTGAATTCAGGTGCGCTCTCTGGATTTCGCCTGCGGGTAACAGCCACGACCCTCACCGGCGCATGCAGTGTATGGAGAGAGAGAAAGTTAAACACCTGTGAGTTTGGAGACTAACATGATAAGTACTAAAGCAAAGGCTCTGGAGTCGCTGACGAGCCCCAAACCAAGCACCAGTACCGCCAGTGATTCTCCTTCTCGACGTGGCCGTGGATTTGTTATTTATAAGGTTTGTTATACAGTATTTATGTGTATGTATATATATATATATATATATATATATATATATATATATTTTTTTTTTTTTTTTTTTTTTTTTTGTCATTATAAGGTGTATAATTTATTTATATATTAATACACATTGCTTGTATAACATTAACATGCATAGAACACTTTAAAATTAACTTCTCTATAAATGTTATATAATATATAGGTGGGTAGGTGCTCTTAGGAAGTGGCAGAAGTTATTTCGTGGTTTTTACCATTTCGCGGGTGGGTTGTCCCCATTAATCATGAAATAAGGGGGATTACTGTAAACTTTTAGTTTTTGCATGATTTTCAGAGTTACAGACCAGGGCTTCAAATGAAAAATAATAATAAGAAGAATAATAAGAATAATAAATAGTTTGCACATGATGCAAACTGCTATCAAAAGTTACTTGTGGCAAAACTGTGTCCTACCCTTGTTTGTGTGTGTGTGTGTGTGTGTGTGTGTGTGTGTGTGTGTGTGTGTGTGTGTGTGTTTGTCCGTGTGTCCGTGTGTGTTTGTCCGTGTGTCCGTGTGTATGTGTGTGCATGTGTGTGCATGTGTGGAAATTCAGGAACAAAATGGTAAGAGGCATATTGCATGTAGCAAATACATTTTTTGTTGTTGTTTTTTCTTTTTTAATGGAAATGAAAGATGTGCACAGCACTCCAGTGGCCTGTCCCGCCAGCTGCCGAATTAATAGTGAGTAATTTAAAAGTAATTACAGGCTGTGCACCCGGTCCTGAGATAAATTAGATGTTTATTCAGTCACTTATATCAACACCAGCTTTGCCGGTCATCAGATCTCCACAATGGCACACCTGGCTCTGCTTTGAAGAACACCTCATCTCCCATGGTTGTGTTGTATTACCTTTGAGCTATGCATGACTGCAGACACAGGAAGCTTGTGCCTGTTCACAGTCTCTCTCTCACGGTCTTCTTGTCTGGCTCTTAGCCACAAATTTGAGATCTGACCTTTTTTCTCCCCCTTAACGTTTATAAAATGATTTGTGATATTTAAGAGTTATGTGCAGTAGGGATGTGGATGTCCCTAAATAGTCACTCAGATGGAAGATCATTTCAATCCAGCGACGTCCACAGAGCTCAGTGTAATAAGTTTTAAATAGTACCATGGATAAATCTAGGATTATTTAGGCCCTATGATGTCACTCAGTCTCCCTGCATCTTCTCTAGCTTCTGGTAAGGAGCCTAAGCACTTTATTTATTCACAATTATTATCACAGTACAAAATTTAAAAAGTTTTTACTTAATCATTACTACATTTTACTTCATTATTATTATACTCACGGATTAGCAGCAAACTCGGAAGTTATTGGCACATGATTCAAATTTAGCCAATAGCTGAGAGCTTTTGTTTTTCCCTCCTGCTGATTGATTGCAGATGATGCACCTCTTTTTTTCTCCTTCGCACGGATGCCATCAACGTGATTGCTTGAATTGTGAATTCAGGGTTTTTTTTGTGTTTTCTTAATTATCTTTTAAGCCCTATGATGTCACTCAATCTCCCTACATCTTCTCTAACTTCTGGTAAGGAACCTAAGCGCTTTATTTATTCATAAATATTATCACAGTACAAATTTAAAAAGTTTTTACTTAATCATTATTATATTATTACTGCATTATTACTGTATTAATGTGTAAGACTGTCTATAGAATGTGTTCAACAAGCATATTTTAACACATGTAATATCATACATAGGGTTTTAAAACTGCGTCAATAACTCGCAGATTTTCATGATCCGTGGGAAGGGCCGGAACCGAACCATCACGAAAAACAGGGGCCTACTGTATTAGGTCAAATATACATGTTTGTGTCAGGTTATATGAGTTTGGATGGGGTTAGAGCAGATTATTTGGTTTTCTGTTATTTCTTATTGGAATAATTGTTTCATCTAACGAACATTTCGGCTTACAGGCACGCCCTCGGAATGGATTAAATTTGGAAGTCAAGGTACCACTGTACATCGTATAGAGGAGTAGCACAGAAAGGCATGCTATAATTACATTTTTGTAGGTTTTATTTTAAATATTTTACTCAGACACACTTGGAAAAGTGAACTGTATACGCCAAGCTTCATAAACTAAGTTGAAAGTCAACCTTATCCTTCAGGCTCCTCTGTTCATTCTCGAGTAATTACGTGAAGAGCAACTGAAATTGGAATGAAGCTATTTGATGTTGACATTTTCTTTCGTTTTTTTTTCTTTTGGAAGAAGAATGTTGAACCCTCCTCCATACCCAAACAAACTATAATATTTTCTCAACTTGCTATAAAGATCAGGATTCATCTCGTCACTCAGAACAAACTGCATACTGGGCTATAAGCTGATCATAGCTGGTCGGCTAATCTGTTTATTATAAATTTATTAGCAATGACATTACAATCTGGAGTACAGTAAAAGCTGCACAATGTCCGATCATTATATTGATGCACTGGTTTCTATGTCAGGTTGATGAATGACAAACAGTGATTTTGAGGCACTTTTTCAACAATCACAGCAGAGCCACTTTTAGAACATCAACATCAGACGCCTATCAGTAGAGCTGTCTATCTGCTAGGCAGTCCATAAATCTATATCTATACACTGGTACCTTGACTTACGAAATTAATCCATTCCAAGGGCGAGCTCGTAAGTTGAAATGTTTGTGAGATAAAACAAAAATTCCCACAGGAATTAATACAAAACCAATTAATCCATTCCGCCCCCCCTAACAAACTCGTATAACCTGCCACAAAAACACGTATACAGATGCTCCCCGACTTGCGTTCATCCGTTTTACGTTTTTTCGGTTTTACGGTTTTTTTTTTGGGTTTGTTTTTTTTTTTTTTAAAGTCAAATTTTGAGTTATTATACATACATACATATATATATATATATATATATATATATATATATATATATATATATATATATATATATATATATATATATATATATCAGTTATATAGCATGTTACCCTTGTGTTAAGATGTTGTCTCTGTGATCTTTGTGTTTACACTGTTTTGCGGACTTTTGTAAACCTAAGCAAATATGGTTGGTCAGAAGTGTAAGCCTACTAGCATGGGTGCAAGTCTCATACACAGAGATGAATTAACTTTCTGCTCGGATCGGCACAATCTACCATGCATACTCAGTTAAGCAAAGAGAGTTGTAATATGAATGAAAACCCGAATGCACAAATTACAGAACAATTACAGATATTTATTATCTTTTAGCAGAATCCTAAGAGTGTATACTTATTTTTATATTAATATTCATTAGGATTTGTACTTGTTCTTTGTATGCATCTCTTGAATAAAGTTTACTTAGTAACTTACACAAAAGAAAGAACTCTCCGCTTTGCTGGGATTCACATCAGTGCAGGCTGTGTTCTAAACGAGTTCAACGGCACCCTTGTGCACTTGAAAGACCGGAAGTCTGTATAACCCACAGCAAGTACACTACTTTTGCAAGTACACTACTTTCGGTATAGAGCGCTTCACATATTGTAAGCGTTGATTGGCTGTTTTAAGTTTCATGTAAAGTAATTCGGTATAAATAAGTGACTTATTTGAAATTAATGTTGATATAATTTGATATATTTGATATTATTTTACAATGTTATGTTTATAATAATTGATTTAGGGGTGTTTTATGAGATACGGTAATAGTAATTATGGATGTATAGTACATTATGAGCATCGTACGTCACACGTCATACGTCATACCTCACTGTAACAACTTACAGTCACGTTCAACTTACGTTCGGCTGTCCGGAACCAATTAAAAGCGTAAGTCGGGAGCTCTGTATTTAACCTAATATATGAAAAATAAACATGTAAAAACAATATACATTTCATAATAATCATAATAATACGTGCGCGTTAACATTAATAATAATTAATAATAAAACAAGAATAAATAATGTCAACTAACCCTTCCCATCATTGACTGCAGCAAAGATGTCACATGGGCAGACATGAGATGGTGGGTAACAGAAGGAGGAGAAGGAGGAGGAGAATTTTGTGCGTGTGCATGCCACGAATGCCAGCAAGGAAAGGCTCGTGGTGAGCTCCCACAAGGCCAGTGTTTCTCAGATATTCAAATAGAGTCATGACGGGGGGCGCGTATGACCCTGGGGAACATGCGTAATTGCACATCCTCTAAAGTAGGTGGCAGTGGCGCTCTCACTGTGTTCCCTATGGTGTAGGGAAAAACACCGAGAAAACGATATGAAGTGCAGTAAACACTATTTATTGTCGCACGTGGGGTGCTGGGGGGTGAAATGTTTTTTTTTTCTTCCAATAGGGGGAAGAAAATAATTGAGAAGCACTGCACAAGGCGTTCTCGGAGCGCGGAGAAATACACGTGGAAAAATATGAGGCCAATCGGCCCGGAAAAGCCATTTCCCCAGTAGAGTCTCATACAGGTGATGGGAAATGTCTGGCCTGAAGAGTCAGAGGTGCTTTGCCAATGCAAATGACTTTGCAAGTAATCTGGTCCAACTGAAGCCTTGAAATTCATCAAATATACATGGAATATTGGATTTCCTATGTTCGTTTTATTACTTTTCAGAAATCAGTCTGCTCTTGTCTGTGCTCTGAGAGTGTTTTACTCCTTATCAGGTTTTCTCGCTCGCTCGCTTGCCATATATTGGAAGAATAGATATGTAGGAATTTTTAGCTGGAGTGTGTTGAATTATTGAGAAGCACTTTTTTCCTACCTGCATCATACTCCGTCTCTTCACTGTGCTCCGTTCTTTTTTAAGTAGCAAATTGTGTTAGTATAATTTTATTTTGCTTTCACTGATTTATTCATTCAAAAGAATATTGCCTTATAATATTCAGTACAGTGTGAATTAAGAGGCCGTTTAGTCGTTTAACTTGTGCGCTTTTTTTTTAAGCAACAAAGAAATTATTCTTTTGCCGAACCACTCAACAGTATTGGGTCACGGCAGACGGGCTGGAACCTGTTTCAGCAGACAGCCTGGACATCTTGCTTGACCATTAGAGGGCCAACTCACACACACACACACACACACACACACACACACACACACACACACACACACACACACACACACACACACACACACACACACACACACAGAGCTATCCGTACTTGCATTCAAACCTAGGGGCAATTTCAAACCGATAACTAGCTTACGTTGGTGTAAGTTTTCTGGCACGTGTCGGAAGCTCCGGTTTTTTTAGGACTGAATTTTATCATTTTTCCAAATCATGTAAATCCATTGAGATTTCTTTGTGTGTGTATGTGTTGGGGGTTATCATAGGGCTTAAATAATCATTAAAAACATACTGAAAAATTTACTTCGTAGTTCAAGCAATCACATTGATGTGCCAGTGATGTCGTGATGACGCATATGTATAATTTGCCGGGGCTGCCACTAATTCAATACTTCTCAAGCAGTGGAGCTCGCCCCCTTGGGGTGCATGGTGTGATGACAGGGGGAGCTCGTATGACCCTGGGGAACATGCTTTTTTACCATACTGTAGTAGAATTAAGTGTTTTGTTTTTTTAATTGTTTAAGGCTTTTTTATTTTTAATGTTAATAAACATACAATGTTATGCAGAGGTGTGTTCACAACAATTTTATCGGCAAATATTACTATTTATTGTTGCGCGTAGGGTACTGGGGGGGGGGCGTGAAATGTTTTTCTTTTTTCTTTCTAGAGGGGGCGTCACAGAAAATATTTTTGAAAATCAACATATAATCGAGACCGACTTAACTCGAAACTTGCAACGCTAACTAATCATGGACATCTGTGAGCTCACTCATATGAGTAATGGATAGCACGTGTTCCAAATCATCCCCAAATATGCATGTGCCACAGTTCAAAGAGAGGTGGTTGGCTAGCAGTGCATGTCATCGAGGGGGTGTGTACATGCCCCCCCCCTGGTCGGCGGTGGTTGTGTGATGCATGTGTGCATGTGATAGGGAAGGCGACACCTGATGGGTGATAATTGTATGAAACTATATTAGGGAGAAAATGGGGGGAAATCCAAAAAAAGAGGAAATGTCTTCTCTGATGCTTTTCCACCATATTATTACGGTTTATTATTATCGTATTCGACGTAATAAGCGCCCTGTGTACTGGGGGCAAAATGGTAGATCAAACTTACCGGTTTTATTGGATCAGTCTGTGTAACGGTAAAATGAGGCATTCAATGTCTGTAAAACTGAGTTTACACGGTATTTCAAGACCCCCCTGCTACTGGGGAATGTCTATAATGTTCATCAGTAACAACACATTTGATCGTTCCGCCGTGCTTTAAAAAACAGGAAAATATTTTTCTGTGTTTTCTTGGTAAACGTCCAACAACCGATGAACCATTAGAAACTGCCACAGCAAAACTATGGGATGCTCTGAACGAATGGAGCTATGAACCAGATATGAACTTAACAGAAAGTGATGATGAGTATTTTTGACCCGATTCTCCTGCTCACATGTGCTTTTTAATGTGCCATGTGCTAAAGTTGACATTCATGTTGATTGGCTCATTTATACATCAGGGGAAAATATTTAAAGGAACAGCACCGGGAGGGAAAATTAAAGGGTCTTTTTTTTTTTTTAATTATGCTGTTTTTTGTTAATTTTCAGTTTTCATGTAAGTAATTTGGTTGATAATACAAAATGAATAACGAAAATACCAGTAAAACTTTTATTCTCTTATTATTCATGTTTTCCACCTCTATGGTAATAAGCACTTACCGTTCCACTCTACTGGTAACATTTTAATAAACGCCCACCCACTCCAATTTTTTAAGCGCCCTGGGCGCTTATGTCGAATACGGTATTATTATTATTGTTGTTGTTTTTAATGATTGGTTGATTGATTAATTTTTTATTTATATGGGAACCCCATAATGAAACATTTCTGCTCCTTTTCTGCTTTTGGAATGTGCCATTAAATATGACTTTGCAGGAAAGTCTCCACACTGGGCCTCTTGGGTGTTACATAATGTTCATCGTAATGCTTCCATGAGCAGACTTTGCTCATGTGTCTTGTGATCAAAGGAGAACTGTCTACATGAACAGACAGCTAAGCTGTTAAATTGAGGTGCTTTGAGGTGAATATACCGAAACATGTGTATATCATGGAGAACTTTCTGTTTGGCAGAACTTTAGTAACTTTAACGAATTTGTACGCTTGCTTTTAACCGCATGTACGCAAGATAGAAAATGTGCTGATTCAGCATTTATACAGATGTGCAAGTACGGAGATGTATAGTATGATGTTTCCCAGTGTAGGCACACTAGACTAAATAAAGTCGAGTTGTGGAAGCATTTTGTGCATTGACTACAGCTCATATCAGCTGTAGCAATTAAGCAAGTCCGTCCAAGTTAATTTACCATGCAGTGTATTTGGAAAATAAACCCAGTCCGACAGCAACACACACGGCTCTCTGGATTTAAGAGTGCATTTAACCCATCACGCCAACAGGCACTCGAAGCAGTGGGCTGCCACATTGTGAGAGCAGTTAAGGGTTTGATAGAAGGGTCCTTCAGAAGGTAGAGAAAGGGAAGGCGCTGCTCACTCCCTCTGCGGTCACACATTTTTTCTGCTGGTTCAGGAAATGACCAGTTTAGTCTCAAACTAACCTCTAACTTGATTGGTGCCGCTACATCGTTTCCTGTCCATGGTTACGACATAAACACACCAAATTTCACTACTCGAAGAACTGTACACATTCACATTATTAAACACTTCTGTTTTAAAAGTTTTTTTATTCAGATCTCAGTATACCGAGGTGGATGCTAGGAGCATGGACATTGAAGAACTGATGGTGCTGTGATTTATTCTCTGTGTGATGATGTAATCAGTCTGTTGTAATCTTTATCTCCATAACGCACAATCTTTGTGGCAACACAGAGCATGACGTTATTAAACGGATAATTACACTAACGTGACAAGTGATTGGAACGAAGGAGGAAATCAGTGGGTGAAATGTGCTGGAAAGAATACTTCGTGTTAACCTTTCCTTCTTTCACTCCAGAACGGATTCTGGGAAAGATTGATTCACGTACATTTATACAGACTGTTGTAACAGCAGTCTCGGATACCTGCTAACAGACATATCAATCCGGAACTCCACCCTTAGGTAGGCAGTAAATCCTAATGTGCTGCTTAATGGTCAGGGTTGGCTTTTTAAATTTATACGAGGGACCCCTTTAAGTAGGCACTTGCAGACTTTGACTGTCTCTCGTTTAATGTTGTATAGAGTAAGAGTATTCCCAGCTACACTAGTAAAATATTTTTTCAATTTCAATAAATAGTGTTATCAGAGGAAAATATTACTCAAATTTTGACCAACGACAGAGTTTAATTCCCTCCATTATAATAAAAATAATATCCTTTACATGATAAAATTCTGAATTGTTTCCTAACTACTAACTAACTTTTTCTTTTGGAAGGGTATTTTCAGACAATCTAGATCAGGGGTCACCAACATGGTGCCCGCGGGCACCAGGTCGCCCGCAAGGACAACATGAGTCGCCCGCGAGCCTGTTCAGGGGTCGGGAACCTATGGCTTGCAAGCTCGACGTGGCTCTTTTGATGACTGCATCTGGCTCTCAGATAAGTCAGGTGGCCTTTCTTAACAGAATAACTAATACATAATTTCGCTGTCCTTTAAATAAAAATACAGAAAAAGGCCATCAAATAAAACAAAAACATAAATAAATCTCACGCATTTCAATCTATACATCTATTTTGAATGCCACTTGTCGCTGTGGCGCGCAATGTAGAGACAATCCTTTCTGTACTCCAGTGTGGGACGGGCCGATACCTTGAAACTAATTTTATTGGATTATATGCAACAGCCTGCGCGAGTTGTTTTTGGGTAAAGAGATAAATTTTCCTCGTTTTGATCAGCTCATGTGTCAGAAGCCAAGCAGAGCTGGCAAGCAAAACATAAATGAACAGAATGAAAAAACTTCAACATACTTGTCAACTCTCACGCATTTCATCTCCTCGTCAATCTCTCACGCAGTGTCTAAAATCTCAAGCAACTAATACAATTATTTCTCAATTTTATTTTATTTTTTGTTATTTTTTTTAAGGATGTAATTTCATGAGCAAATGCCATTGGCTACATCTTTTACATAAACATACAGCTTCTCTTTCTGCTTCTGGCTCCGGGATCCTTTACCATAAAATCAGATACATACGTGCACTTAAAAACGGTTGTGAAACTTGCTCAGATGATGTTTTCATTTATTAATGTACTTAAATGTAGATTTAGTTAGAATTGTTAACATGGTTAATTAGTTTCAGTTTCAGTTCAACCTGCATACCAGCTGATTGCCTTGGGACACGCTTCCTGTCACATAAACACAGCAGTATGAGTCCTGTCGTATTGACCATGTATGGCTCCACATGCGCACACGTGAAAAACATCACGACCAACCTGCGGTCACATAATAGATAGAAGCCTGAACACCTGCATGAAGCTGAACTTCACTACGTATCAACCAGACTACAAAACCATGCAGCACCAGAAGTCGCATTAATAGTAAGAAGTACTTTTCTTATTAATAAATAACTTCGTTATAACAATGTTGTTTAAAAAAAATTCAGTCATATTATACTCTGAAATTGTTGGTCTCAGTATTAAAAAATATGTTTGGCTCTCAGAGGATTTTTTTTTTTTTGCTCTCTTAGTCAAAAAGGTTCCTGACCCCTGACATTGATGAATATCATTAATTATTAATAATAACATATAAATAAAGGTAAATTGAGCAAATTTGTCATGTCACAAGTGTGAATCGACCTGGTAGCCCTTCGCATTAATTGGTATCCAAGAAGTAGCCCTCCGTTTCAAAAAGGTTGGTGACCCCTGATCTAGATAGATTATTGTGCTGCATGCAGGCTCTATTTATAATCTCAGTGGTTTTGTCGGCTTCCTTTGTCCATCAAAAATGTCTTCTCCAGAACATAAACATGATTTTTTTTTTTTTTTCAAATATTAATTGGTTTTTATAAAGCAGCATAGTACTGTATAACTCGCTGAGAAATATAATTGGATGTGAAATACTTTCTGTACAGAGTTCCACATCAGCTTGATAAGCATGTCAATCAAAAAGTGTCTCCTCCGGAAAACTACACTGTCACTAATGCCATTGTTACTGCAATTAATAATATATACAACAAATGTTGCATGAAACCTGCTCAGAAAATGTGTTTAATGAGCTTCAAATATTAACGTTATGAGTTCTTTATGAGTGGCGTTCGAGTCTGTGAACTCAAAAAGTAAACCCTCATTGTTAAACTGCCCATATACAGTATTATCGAAGAGAATTTACATTAAAAACCCATTCTATTTATTTGGCTGAAAGGTCCACTGTTTTATAATCTCCCTGCATTAGGACACTGCTGTGCTTAACCTTCAACATGTGTTTGCACATATTGGAGGGGGGCAGAAGAATTATCCAGAATGTCGCTCATGTTTTGTCTACACGTCAGTGAAACCTGAGGGTATAGTTTTACCAGAATCATTGTGTAAGTGATGAAGCAATTCCTGTACAGTGACCTTGATCACTGCATCATCATCCATTATTGCATTTTCTGCTCTTGGTATTATTATTATTATTATTATTATTATTATTATTATTATTATGATTATTAATGTTAATATTGTGTGCATATTTTGTAATATTTTACTTTGAACCATTACTTAATTTTAGTGGAAGTAGTTTAGT
The DNA here is from genome assembly GCA_024760905.1 of Plotosus lineatus. Taxonomy (NCBI): domain Eukaryota; kingdom Metazoa; phylum Chordata; class Actinopteri; order Siluriformes; family Plotosidae; genus Plotosus; species Plotosus lineatus. Next base: position 9,761,536 of record CM045730.1, on the reverse strand, counting down.
AGTTATCTGCTTCCCTTTGCAATTCTGATTGTGTTACCCATGTCAGCATTCAGCACCGCCCACACACATCCGCACTCAGGCAAACTCTGCAATGACTACTTATATTTACACAAGTGGCTGGACCATGCATTCATGTGGCGCTAATAAAGGGGGCAAGCAACGAGCCAAAAAATGCTAATTGTGGCTGTGGCTTGTATGACCTGCAAATCATGTCATTTTTATTAAATAAGTTAATAATTCATTAACTACACAAAAAAAAAGAAAAAAAAATTGCATTGCTGGGCAGTACGTTTTTATAACTCACTTATCTGACTGCTATTTCTGTCAGCTTCCATAATCTCCGGACTATAAGCCTCTACTTTTTTCACAGTTTTGATGTGGGTAATCTATAGTTTTTTATGTGCTAACGGCCTCCAGAGGGTGCTCTAACAGGAAGCACAAGACCGAGACACACACCCGTGGCTTATAAAGAGGTGCGGCCTATATATGTACAATTTTTTTTTTCCCTTTCTTTCTTTTAAAATTTCATTAGTGCGGCTTATATTCAGGTGCGCTCAATAGTCTGGCAATTTTGTGTGTGTGTGTGTGTGTGTGTGTGTGTGTGTGTGTGTGTGTGTGTGTGTGTGTGTGTGTGTGTGTGTGTGAGAGAGAGAGAGAGCGAGTGGGTTTAGAGATAAGCTTAACAAGATAGCTATGCAGTAAATGCAGTTTATCGTAGCCAGTCCAGTTCTGTGCATGTTAATTAGATGTGACTCAGAGAACATGGTAAAACCCAATAACCTGCATCTGATCATATCAGAGACCCTCAAGCTGATGTTGTGCGACAGCTCGTACCATGCGTCCTCAAATTGTATATTCAGAATAAGCATAACGTTTACTTTCCTGCTGTCCTGGATATGGCAGCTGTGCATCATGGTAATGTATAAAATAAACTAACACCATGCAGTGATTTTTGCCTGTCAGGTGCTTGTAGAAGTTTTCTTGTCCTTCTTGATCTTTTCATAGGAAGTTCTTTTTTTTTTCTTTTACCAGCCTGCTATAGTGTATACATAGGAAATGCTTAGTGCTTCACTCACTTCTGCTAGCGTCACAGAGTAGGGCAGTCATTTCTATTTACATAAGATGCTTCCTGTTATTCTCAGGGTGAGATCAGAAACGGCTAAGTTGTTTGGCTTTCCCTAGCTGGACCGGAACTATTATGACATGTTGGTTTTTTTGGCACGTGCAAAGAACAAGAAGTGAACAGATCTTTTTACTCTGTCACTCATCGGTCACTTTGGGTTTAATGGATTACTCACACTCTGATTCACCAATCACTTAACACGGTTCCGTGATGTCCAGCTATTGTAAGACACGTTTATTGTGGGGCTTAAAAATAGATTTTTTTTTTTTTTCCCAAGCATGCAAAATGAGTTTGTCAATATGTGGCTGAGTTTTTTGTTTTTTTTCAGTAAATTGATTGCAGTGTAATGTTTCAGGTGATGGAGCCCATGTTGGTGCTCTGTCATGCATAGGGATAAGCTATTAAATGTATTTGTTCTCCTGTCTTTTGGAGATGTTGCCCATGTCTCTTGGAGTATAAGTGTTGGGTGTGTGTTTGTAGATATAAAAGAAAGAAAGAGAAAGCGATCTAAAACACATGCTGCTGCAGGAAGGATAACCGACGCTCATTTTCATGTGAAAGGTTCGCCTCTTTTGAGGCCTAAAGAAATTATGCATGCTCTGATTTGAATAACAGGCCTTATGTCTTTTCTTTCTTTCTTTCTTTTTTTTTCTTTTTTTCGGCGAGGGAGTGTTTCTTTAGTTCATGACCTGTGCACAAAGGGTAAGGGACGCAAAATGCATTTGTAGCACAGGCACATGATCACTGTCTGTCATCTGGAGAATCTTCTTATTCATGAAATGGAAGCCTAATAAAAGAAAGCTGCAGACTGTACGCTAAGTTTTGGGGGAAACCCAGAGACCATTTACCAGTCAGGGATTTACAGGAATGTTGCAGATCATGTATTGGACAGTTATAAAATTTATTGTTTCCACCAAGTCTCTTGAGTTTTTTTTTTTTATTTTTTACTTCTGGGCCTTCTGGCTCATCAGGCTGGAGCTCATCCCTGATTTCTGCAGCATAAATCAATTAGTTTGACTTCTCCTGGATGGGACACTAGTCCATTGCAAATTACCTTCCCAGTGTTTTTATTGGTACAGTATCTATTTTTTACTGCTATGCACACTTACAGAGGCACACTTGTGGTTAAGATCCCTTATCTAGACTTGGCATGGTGGGGGTCTAACAGGGACTTGAACCCACAACCTCTCGACCCTGAACCCAGCATTCTAACCACTATGCCCCCCAACTCCAGATAGTTTCAGCAAGGGGGGGTTATTGGTTTTGTGTGTGTGTGTGTGCGTGTGTGCGTGCGTGCGTGTGTGTGTGTGTGTGTGCGTGCGTGTGTGTGTGAAAGAGAGAGAGAGAGAGAGAGAGAGAGAGGGCTACTCAAAAATGTAATGGACTGATTTTAACCAAATGTTGGTCTTGGGCCAACGAAGAAATGATTAAGTGTTTTGCATCAACTCAAAATCCAGGACAGTTTTGAATGTTTTTAAAATTACATCATAGGGCAACAAGAAGGTAAATCACCCAAAATGTGGCGGGAGAAAAAAATACAGGGCTCATAAATAATTGCTTAATAGGCCACAAGGGGCACTGTAATTCTACATCATCCATGTGAAGGCAAGATTGCACCACCCTGGTGGAGGACTGCACTCTTGAGTGTACTTCTAGTTTTCTATACATTTTAAAATCCTGTTTGTTATTAATCACCATGGGTGCTTAATAAATCATCGGGAGGGACTTAAGAAAGGTATATTGAGTCTCTTTACTTTTGGCCGTTCTGTTTTTGTTTTCCTATTTTCATTCTCTCTCACTGAAAGGGCAGAAATACGCTGACGGCTATGCAGCTCCTTGTGTAGGAAGTCAGCAATAGTTATTTTGCATGAACCTCACACCACAGACAACGAGAGACATGGCCAGTCTTTGATAACCCAGTTAGCTGCACTGGGGGGGACAGTGACAACCCATGGAGAGTGGGGCTTGAACCCCCAACCTTAGGATCAGTGATCCAGCACCTTTACTACCAGGCCACCACTGCCCTCTCAAAATAATCAAAAGTCTTAAATGAAATTGATCATCTTTTTTTTTTTTTTGGGCCGCACGAACAGAGCAAATTCAAACTGTGCAAGTCTTGTCAGAAACCATTTTTGTGCCAGTAGGTAATGCTGGGCCTTCGTGCTGGCCACCAAATATATTTCAGTCCTGCGTGAAGCATTTTTCATGCTCTTACTCCATGTTGTTTTTGTTATTGTGTCACATGTTTAGGAAGCCTATTATATGATTGGCTATTTGCAACTCACCCAAAAAGCATACTGTCAAACTACTGTATTTTTCAGACCATAAGGTGCACTTAAAATCCTTCAATCTTCAACAAAATCGACAGTGCGCCTTATGTGTGGATAAGGCCATGTGACTCCGTCTCACTGCCACCGTGAAAACCCAAGTGAAGCAAACTAATTCAGAGTGTATCATCATTCCGGTGGATTAACCAAAGAACTCCAACCGCTAGATATTGGTGTCAACAGGTCATAAGTTAGAGGGATCCGGGCTTTGTGTCCAGCTCGCTCGCTTTGATGGATTTGTGGAAGAGGAATGAGCTGAAAAAGTGAGTTTATTGTTTTATATTGTCTTAACTGAACAATGTTGAGTTATCATGAATGAGTTGAATCAAGTTTGACATTGAGCCTTATGGTCCGGTGCGCCTTATGTGTAGAAATGGTCCGTTCTGTGCCCATCCGTTGCTGTTGTGCCTTATCATCCAGTGCGCCTTATGGCGCGGAAAATTCGGTCTACGGTTGGCTGTTTATAAGCCAGGGAGGATGCACCACATGGTGTATGCACCACATATTTTGGATATTTCTTACACACATTACTGGCTGTATAGATTTAATCTATTTCAGTGAAACTATTAGACGCTTTATCTAACAA
>CM045730.1:9727500-9755000 GCA_024760905.1 Plotosus lineatus | reverse complement strand
GTGCATGTGGGCAGATGACTAAAGAGCTGCAGCAGAGAAAGCTTGTTGAGTTTAGTGCTCCACTTCTAGTTTATTGCGTGGGCGTATTGGATAAGCTATGAAATGTCATTTCTGAAGGTGGTTCAGGTCCTTTTGCCATCCTCGTTCCTAACACTTATGTACATAAGCAGGAGGTTTCAAGGTTTGGCTTGTAGACAAAGCAAAAGTAGGGTTTGCCCTTTTATGGTCTCAGTGTTCTGCTCTCGGTCCAGCAGCCTGTGGACAATGAGACTCTTTAAACAAACATGTCCTCACTTTTTCATCATCGTCTGTTTATATTGGATTAATGTGGATTCTTGTGTTTATCTTGGATGTTCTTTTTACAGAATGGACTGTTAAAGAACGAGTCCCAATCAGCATTATTCAGAAAATCGTTTTGAATTCACAATCAGATTTATACTTTCGTTTCTATCACCTGTCTTCATAGTTTAATTATCCGTTTAATGAGTTCATGTGCTGTCAAGCTTCTGATTACGGTATTTCCTCCATGAACATTTATCTACATTCCAGATTGTATACTTTCCTGAAATAGATTGTGTGTGGATTTTATTTTATTTTTTTAAATGTAACTCTGTGTGAGTCTAAGCAGTGGTGTATGAGCCTTTACTTTTTAGTTTCAGTTTCGTTATGAATAAAAAGTATGCTTTTATCTGTTTCCTCACACAGTCTAAAAACATCATGTGTAGGTTAATTGGCTTTTACAATAAAACTCCTAGGTGTGTGTGTGTGTGTGTGTGTGTGTGTGATCTCGGCGATGGCCTGGCAAGCTGTCCAGGGTGAACCCCGCCAAGAGTCGGGATTGATACCAGCCTCCCCGCAACCCTTATTGGAATTAAGTGGCTTAGAAAATAAATGAATTACAGGGATCCCTCACTTTCCACAGTTAATTGGGACCGAGATCCCCCCACAACCACCGAATTCCACGAAGTAGGATCAAACCCCCACCACCACCACCACCACCAAGACTGACGTATACATACATGTCTATGTGTATATAATATCAATAAACACATATCCAATGCTATAAATGCTTATAATAACAATTAAACATTCAAAAATAATGCATAAGATGTAAATAAAATATAAATACACACACATATAGACACGCGTGCACACACGCACAAGCATGTGCACGCACTCAGATGCTCACCTCACAAAAATGTAACTAGTTTTGATTGGAGGTTTTTGGCTGTTTTTTGTTGTGTGTTTGTTTAGGTGGTTTTTTGTTTGTTTTTTGGGGTTTTTTGCATAATTGATCTTGTTTTTGTGACATTTTCCTTAAATTTTTCCCCTATTCTTCCTTAATTTCATTCTTTTTTAATTCGATGAATATTAAAAAAAAAAAAAAAAAAACGAGATGCACTGAAGCCAGATGAATTGAAGCGTGAAGTAGCGAGAGATCCCTGTATTATTATTATTATTATTATTATTATTATTATTATTATTATTATTATTATTATTGTCATTATCATTATTATTGTCATTATCATTATTATTATTATTGTCATTATTATTATTATTATTATTATTATTATTATTATTATTATTTCCAAATAATGAAATTGTGTATGAATTTAATCAAAGTGACCTTTGTTCAAGAGAATATTAAGGAAATAATATTACTTTTATTTGCAGATGACCTTGTTTTGGTTGATGACACAGTGATAGGCTTACAAAAAAAACTAGACTTTCTTGAAAAGGTCTGCATTAAATGGGGTTTTGATGTAAATCTTGACAAGTCTAATGTTGTCGTTTTCAGAAGTGGGGTCCATTAAAACAGCAGGAGTGTTGGTCTTATGCTGGTAGAGAACTTAAGTGCATTTCATATTATGAGTATTTAGGACTTACATTTTCTTCAAGATTAATTTGGTTGAGAGCGTGTGATACTATTTCTATCCAGGCAAGAAAGGCAGTTTTTCCAGTATATAGATTAATCAATTCTTTTCATTCAATGCCATTTCAAACTATTGCTAAAATTTTTGATTATAAGATTTCTCCAATATTATTGTATGGTGCAGAAATTTGGGGTTGTAGTTTCAGAGAACCAATTGAAAAAGGCCAATCTGATTTCTTCAAAGGGTGTCTTGGGGTTTCTAAACATACGTCTAGTAACATTATCCTTGGTGATACGGGGAGGAGTTATATGTGTGTTAGATATTACAGTCGTTGTATTAGTTACTGGTGTAGACTTATTCATATGGATAGTTTGCGTTACCCAAGGGCTGGGTACGAAATGTTGAAGCGTTTTGATGAGCAAAATAAAATTTGTTGGGTTTCTCGTATTCGGGTATTATTGTTTGAAACTGGCTTTGCACATGGATGGATTGATCAAGATTGTGGAAGGACAAACTTATTTATGGAAGTATTTTCACAAAGATGTGAGGATATTCAACTTCAAAATTGGCACTCTAAAATTTTTGAATCATCTTTTCTAAAATATTATAGTGGTTTCAAATCCAATTTCGGTGTAGAGAAGTATGTAGTGGAATTGTTTTCAGAAAAGGATTTACTAAGATTATATTGGAAATTCCGTTGTGCTTCACACAAGTTGAAAATTCAGTAATCTCGATTTAAATGTAATGAAAATCCCAATGTGTACAAAGTGTAGTTTAGACTGTAAGGAAGATGAGTATCATTTTATACTTGTTTGTCCTTATTTTAAGGCCAGCAGACAGCAGTTTTTACCAGAATATTATTATAATGAACCTTCCCTTTCTAAAACGAATCAGTTATTGCCATCTACAAATGTAAAACTTATCAGAGCTGTATCATTATACAATGATACCTCTGCTCACGAACATAATTGGTTCCCAGAAAGTGTGTGTGAGGCGAAAAGTTCGTCTTCCGAACATTTATTTCCCATAAGAAACCATTAAAATGAGAATAATCCATTCCCAGGTCCACATAAAACATAATTTTCTAGTAAATAAGCCTTAAAACTACACAAAAATATACCTTATTTTATGTATAATAAACGTGCTATTGTATTGTAATTAAAGAAATAAACTGTACTGTATAATAAAGTCGTTTTATTTACCTTTGTGATGGTAGTTGATGGCTTGATGGAATGGAGTGGGAGGAGGCGGGAGGGAGGGACTTACTGTTTGGAAGGAGAGTTTGGAAACGCCTACTGTTTGGAAACACCCTTAGCCACACACGCACCCTTAATAGCTTCCTTGTTCTTAAGGATGGGAACAATGGTAGACTTAGCGTACTGGTACTGGGACGCTGAGTCACACAAGCGCACACCTCGTTCGTGTTTTTCAATGATCTCCGCCTGTGGTGGGGTCTTTTTCGGTCCCATAATAGCAAAAGTACACTCAATATGGTCCAAAATGTCTATCAAACACAAACCACTTCCGCACTCAAAGAAAGGGAGTGACGAACTGTGACGCCGTGAGCGTGCGTCAGCTTCTCGTGGCCGCCACCGTGGCACTGTTCGACCGCGTGGTTTGGTTCGTCCGCCGAAAACTAGTTCGTCAGCAGAGACTATATGCTCGCAAATTTAATGTTCTTGAGGCGAAAAGTTCGTGAGCTTAAGCGTTCGTCAGCGGAGGTTTTACTGTACTTGAAAAGAAATTTGCCAATATGATATGAAAACTTGTATTAAAAGTGCACTGTATGTATTTTGTGTATTAGCAATATGGGTCACAAGGCCCCAAATGCAAATAAACTTGAAACTTGAATTATTATTATTATTATTATTATTATTATTATTATTATTATTATTATTATTTCACCACTTTTTTCATTAAAAAAACATTTTGACACCATGTCCTCTTCATCAACAATCCAGAGCAATGGAGAGTGTGGAAAAGAGGTGAAGAAGCGTGTGCAGGCTGGTTGGAATGGTTGGAGAAAAGTGTCCGGTGTGATGTGTGATTGGAGAGTATCGGCAAGAATGAAGGGAAAAGTGTACAAGATGGTGTTGAGGCCAACGATGTTGTATGGTTTAGAGACAGTGGCCCTGGGGAAAAGACAGGAGTCAGAGTTGGAGGTAGCAGAGATGAAAATGTTGAGGTTCTCTTTGGGAGTAACGAGGATGGATAGGATCAGAAACGAGTACATCAGAGGGACAGCACATGTTAGATGTTTTGGAGATGAAGTCAGAGAGGCTAGATTGAGATGGTTTGGACATGTACAGAGGAGGGATAGTGAGTATATTGGTAGTAGGATGCTGAGGTTGGAACTACCAGGCAGAAGGCCCAGAGGAAGACCAAAGAGAAGATTTATGGATGTGGTGAAGGCGGACATGAAGGTCGTTGGAGTAAGAGTAGAAGATGCAGAGGATAGGGAGAGATGGAGGCAGATCGTTTGTTGTGGCGATCCCTGAAGGGAACAGCCGGAAGGAAAAGAAGAAGAAAGAAGGAGTCCTCTTCATCACCATCACTTCTCTTCATCACTCATCTTCCTCTTCACCCCGTTTTTCCCAGAAACACTCTCTTTGTGACATCATCTCCTCTTAATCACTATCCCATCACTGGAGGTTCTAATAGATGTTAGAGTGCTGCTTCAAGTTTGAGACAGTTTCGGACATTTTCTTGCTAAAGCTTCAAACATAGAATAACAAAGGGAGAGGATGTTCACACCAACCCTCCAGGAGTATTTTAGTCTACGTACTCCAGAAGGCAGTTCTGTTGAAACCAACCCTCAACAGAGTTTTATAGTAAATTTAATGAGGTAAGCCTCCACCCCCCCCCACAACCACCCCGTCCCCTCCCTTTTTTTTTCTTTTTCCAGATATGTCACCCTGCAGATATGGTCTCCAGGTCGTGTATGTGTGCCACTTTCAGCAGGTCATCACAAAAGTATGCTAGGCAGTCTGTGGGGATTAGCTTAAAAAAAGCTTTCCCCAGATTCTTGTTCTAGTTCATAGAACCCTGAAACGGCCCTATAAATGGCACTTTTACTTTTTCATCAGTCCTAACAGTTTTACTTTTACAGATAGCCAACCATGATCAGTCCCCCTTTGGTCAACATTCACAGTGTCTAATTTCTTTGTATAAATTGCACTTTTTAAATACAAAAATAACTAAATACAAAAATCACAGATTCATTATTAATGGATAATTGATAACGCAGTAAAGTGGTGTCGCGGTTAGCTGTTGGTGTGGTAACTTTGGTAAAATTACACAGGGTCACCAAATCTGGTTGATGAGTCCCCCTCGGGGTCAAATAGGATGGTATTCCGTATGAGTCACTTTGACCTTGTCTCAAGGTCGCAAGGGCACTTCTTCCATATTTGGCTTGTCAAGATTTGTAGAATTCACATAGGAACTGTTTTTTTGACGATTACTCTTCACAAATAATCATAACATTTAATTTTGTGTCCGACCTCCATCTTCGAAGGGCTTCCTTTATTCTTAGAGCTCATCACTCACTCATTTCCTGAACAGCTTGATTATACTACTGTAGGGTCTCGAACCCAGGACTTACTTAATGTGAGGTGAATGAATCAACTACTACACCACCGTGTTGTCGCCTTGTGGAGTTATACTATATTCTATAATGGAGTTTGGCACTGCTTCTGTTGTTTTTAGCATTACGGTTCTGTAAAAATCACCTAAGCTAGATATCCTCAGCCAAAATATGCAGCCCATGACTTGCAGTAGTCTTTTTTTTTTTTTTACTGACGAGCAAAAAGCTATATTCGTAAACCTAAACCCTAAACCCAGAATTAAGGTTTTTTTTTTGAAACACAACATAAAACCAAATCTAATTTTATTGCAAATTCCCGTACAGTGGTACCTTGAATTACGAGTGTCCTTTATAATGAATTTTCCATGATACGCGCTTTGATCCCACCAAAAATCTGCCCTATTCAATGAGCAAATTTTTGATTTACGAGCTCTGCTGGCGAAATGGCTTTTCTGAGCCGATTAGCCTCGTATTTTTCTGCGCCTATTCCTCCGCGCTCCTAGAATGCCTTGTACAGTGCTTCTGAATTATTTTCTGTGATGTACCCTATAGGAAGAAAAAAAAAAAATTACCCACCCCAGCGCATGACTAGAAATATTGTATACTGCCCTTCATATCGTTTTATCTGTGCTTTTTCTGTACACCACACTGCCACCTACTGTAGAGGATGTGCAATTACACTTAATTCTAGTACCACTTAATCCCCCCAGCATCACAATGCGCCCAACTATTTGAAAAGCACTGGCCTTGTGGGAGCTCACCACAAGCCTTTCCTTGCTAGCATTCATAGTGCACAAAATTCTCCTCCTCCCCCTTCTCTGTTGCACACGACCTCATGTCTGCCCACGTGAGATCTTCACGCCCATGTGATGTCATTGCCACAGTCAATGATCAGAAGGGTTCGTTGACATATTGTTTATTCATTTTATTATTATTTATTATTAATTATTATTATAGTTGTTAATGTGCCTGTATTATTATTATGAAACATTTATGTTTTTTATTATGATAAACATGTTTATCTTTATCATATTAGGTCAAATATACGTGTTTGTGGCAGGTTATATGAGTTTGGGAGGGGATTGGAACAGAATAATGGGTTTTGTATTATTTCCTATGGGAATTTTTGTTTTATCGAATGAACATTTTGACTTAAGAGCTTGCCCTTGGAACGGATTAATTTCATAAATCACGATACCACTGTATTTGGCTTTTTATATCTCTAAAAAAGCTTCTTATTTATCAAAAGTGGAGTCTGTATAGAGAAATACCAGCCCAGGTTCTTTAGTACAGTGAGGGCTGAGAGAAATACCCCCATTTCCCTGGAGCGCAGCAGACTACCGGAAGCAAAAATGTCATCATCCTTCAATGTTCCTCAGTTGTTCCGTCATCTTCCGTGTCCTTCCATATGATTCCGAACCTATTCCTCCGCTTCCAGCAGGCCAAAATCTCCGTCAGTGTTCCTTTAGGTTCCTCGGTCATTCCGCAAACGTTCCGTCATTCGCTCAAACGTTCCTTGATCATTCCTTTTATTCCGCCAGTGTTCCTTGATCGTTCTGCGAGCCTCCCCCTCTTCCGGGTGGTCAAGAGCGGCCACAGAATCCCTATAGAGTACTCAGGGAAGGTTTGCGGAATACATGCGGAACCTTTGCGGAATGGTTGCAGACAACACGGAAGACTTGCGGAACACTCAAGGAAGTCACTTCCACTATAAATTATTCTAGTTCATTCATTTTATTTTTTTTGTGTTCCTGTTCATGTAATAAAGTTTTAAAGTTATAATCACTGTGGTTTGGACTTGTGTGCCTGGTTTTTAGTCTCTAATGCTTTATTGGGGTGCAAATAAAAGGAACGTATTGACATTATTGATATTAAACATGTTAAATTTAAAATTTATTGTAAATTATAAACATATTGGACATTAGAAACATGGAAAATTACAAACATATGTTAAATTTTAAATGTATTGTACATTATAAACATATTATACATTATAAGCATATAGTATGAATGAGAGAATGAGCTTCCTTGGTCAATTCCGCGTATTTATAGGCGGAATCAGGAGAAAATCCTATGAACTTAGCCGATTTTTCCTCATTGAAACATGGTTACGCCGGGTATTCCTCAGTCATTCCTTAGTCATTCCGTGTTGAACGTGAACGTTCCGCCTTCATCCCGCCTGTTCCGCAATCATTCCATAGCTCTTCCTTCTAAAAAGGAGTAGTGCCGTAGTTGTTCCTCAAGTGTTCCGTGCTTTCCATGAACATTCCGTGATTATCTGAAGGTCTTCCTTTGCAATCCGCACTGGTTCCGAAGGTAATCTGAGCGCTTTTACGTATGTATTCCGACATTTTACCGCTGTCTTGCCATGTCTTTTTTTCCGAGGTACAATTTTCCGTAGGTTTTTGACCCATTTTACATGTAAAAATGCCGAAGCTCCTTCGTAGAGTGCGTTCCGCTTCTTTCCACCACGATCATTGCATTCCACGCTCCAGTGAAATGTGGGTATAAGGTCTGTGCCAAAAAAAACGGTTAATAAGTACCGGTAGTTAGTTTTATGGCCTTTTAATATTGCTGACCTGGATGCGCTTGCTTTTTTTTTTTTTTTTTCTTTTCATTCTGGCTGGAGTGCTATCTCCAAATTACCCATTTCTTACTAAGTCATCTTCAGCTCTGTGAGGACTTTGGAAATTTTTGGCTCGGTTTTGTTCCTGGGACAAACAAGTGCTTTTCAATGAGCACGAGAGTATTTTTCAGTATTTTTTGTAAGCTTTTATCCTTTTAGGATATTTTCTGTTTACGTTATCCATTCAAGAAAACACCGAAAGCTTCTTTGGAAGCTGCAAAAAATTACCACAGGACAAATTTATTTATGGGTTTATTACCAATACATTTACCAATCAGATTGCATGTACTGTCATTGCCTTACACTGTAGTAATGTATATGATAGTGATTGATCTATCCATGTGTCCATCTGTGCGTCCTCATCCACATGCGTTTCGTAACTTCCGAATTGTCAGAGGCACCTGCTCCAGACTTAGTGGATGTGTGTAGGGTGGTAAGGCAGAGTGTTGCTTATGAACATTTGGTCATTGCGATCTTAGTCTTTGACCCCACTTCAAAAAATAAGCTTGTATGCTCAGTATTTCCTTTACGGCTGGCCTAAAACATGCAATATTTTGAGTTTCTGTGTAACTCGGCCAGTCAGTGCGACCAATGAAACTCGGGGAAGCTCAACCATTCACAGACTTCCTGCCTCAGGAGATTCTATGATGTCAACCGGCGGGACAAACTTCTAGACATTAGTGTTGTTTTATCATGAACTACGAGAAAGAAAGCAGTCCCAAGGCGGCCAGAAGAAATGTTTTAGCAACTTCCTGAAAGTTTCTCTGAAATGATTTAGCACAGACTTGACTTCTGGAAACAGCTACCGACAGTCCAATCGAATGTTGCTTCGCAGTAGCCAATTGTGCAAGAGTATCCGAGGCTAATGGAACTGCTGCAGCAGGGCAAAAGAGGCTGGCAAGAAAAGCCTGTGGTGTAAGATGTCATGGTTATTTTGATTGTGTACGAGTGGAGTAGCATGGTACCGGTGCACTGAGCTTCAACTGCAGCAGAATCACAGCTTTGATCGGCATTCTGACTTTTAAGAACTTGGAAGTTGTAACATCGTGTGGCAAGCAGCTGACAAATCCTGTTTTCTTGCCTCTTTTCTGTGATGACTCATCTCTCAGAACAACCAATGAGAAATTCTCTCATTTAATATGCTCTGCCGTTGCTTATGGCACCACCACCACCATGTCACAGTCAGTGAATTATCAAGTAGAGGCACTGGAGGCAGTCCGCATCCTGTTTTTAATCTCTCCGTGACGAAGAAATAATTCTGTAGATCTTAGACACTGAAAGAAACTAGACGGAGGAAGAAGTGTGTAAATCATCCGCGTATTACTTCTTGCAATTCTCTGAACGCTGCACCACTTATCATGAAGCTGTCACAAGTACGTGATATGATATATGAACCTACCATGAAGGAAGTAAACCACACACACACACACACACACACCAAACCTATGTGTGGGGGCGCATGGTGTATTTGTGCATGACTAATTCTTTGCGTGTGTGTTTTTGTGGCGCTCGTTTTGTACTGCTCTTCGTGGCTGACTCAGAGGACTCCGACGCCATGCAGAGCTAGCTATATTCATCAGCCTCTCTTTATAGAGATGGAAATACTCTATATCGGTATTTATAATCATAAATGTTTATTCGAACATTTAAGGTTGTTTTGTCTAGTGTTATGTCCAAAATATTTCATAGTCTAAACACTGCTTTTTATTCGTTTATGATAACGGCATGTGTACGTTTGTTTGAATTGGATTTTTGGATTTTATTTTTACAGCTAGGCAAGCGCACGGATTTATTTTCAAACATGCTGCTTGAGAAAGGCTTGATTTCTCTATGACTCATGTGCTGTAGTCAGACAGAGAAGCTCTGTCCCAAAAACTAGTGTTTACTTTTACTCTGCAGAGGACTACCGGATTGGACAAGTCGGTCAACAAGCCCTGATCTGATTGCGTAAGTGTTACGTCACCTGAATAGCATTCGAAAGGGAGAAACCCTTCAAATTAGCAGACAGCAGCCGTGATTTGTTGACATCAGTGGTGTCTTTTATTGCAAGCAGAAGATTTAGCAGTCAAATAATGAACAATTATGGATTGAAAAAAGAGGTGGAACTCACTGAATAACTATTCAAATCCGCAACATCCACCAAGCCTGAGGTGCACAACTGTCACCTCCAACAGAAGGTTAAGTTTTCATCTCTGTTTTGTTTGCGAGCTTGTCTGACTGTTTGTTTGTTTGTTTGTATGTGACATAACTCAAAAAGTCATGCACTGATTTTGATGAAATTGTTTGCCAAAGTAGTGGGTGGTACAAGTAAAAAACAAAAACAAAACAAAAGTCACTACATTTTGAGAGTGATCCACCATGGGATCATTTTAGGGAAAAACTCCAAAATCATACAAAATGCCGAGTGTTTCATTAGAAACAGAATATTCCTCAGATGTCCACTGGGGGAGACATTTCATTATACATATGCCAAATTACAATCCATTGGTGCCTGGTGGTGGTACTGTTCACTCTGAGTGCCCTTCTTGTTATGGTATCTACTGCATGGGAACGTGGGCACAAAAAATATAGGCACAATGAGACGTTTTAAATTTTGTTTTGTTTTATTAGCATTTTCTTTTACTCATGAGTGATGTGGGTGAGCATGAGTGCACATCTGAGCAGATGTTTCCTTTAGCTTTTTTAACTTTTTTCCACTCCAGTAGTTGCCAGTGGTGCTCTCAGTGTCTCGCTATGGTGTAGGGAAAAAGCACCAAAAAACCAATATGAAGTGCCGTACTAGAATGAAGTGTAATTGCACATTCTCTAAAGTAGGTGGCAGTAGCGCTCTCACTGTGTTCCCTATGGTGTAGGGAAAAAGCACAGAGTAAACGATATGAAGTGCATTAAACACTATTTATAGTCACACACAGGGAGCTGAGGGGGTGTGAATTTTTTTTTCTTCCTATAGGGGGCATCACAGAAAATAATTCAGACGTACTGCACAAGGCGTTCTCGGAGCGTGGAGGAGTACACCTGGAAGAATACAAGGCAAATTGGCCCAGAAAAGCCATTTCGAGGAGAGCTCGAAAAGTGAATTTTTGCTCATTGGTTGGGGCAGATTTTTGGTGGTTTCGAAGTTCGTATCATTGAAAATTCGTTATAAGGGATGCTCGTTAAATGAGATATCACTGTATTTACCTTCATCTTAGAAAAAACAAAATTAAGTCTACACTCAATTTTCTGTTTCAGCTGACTGAGAAGTGAGCTGCCTCAAGCCTTCCACTAGGAGTGTATATGCTTGGAGGTGTGGGCTTCACTACTTCTACTGCTACTACTACTCCAGTTTAAACACGCACCTTGCCAGGATGTCGGCGAGAGGGCGACAGCGTCCATGGTCTGTTTACAGAGCGTCCACGCTGGACATCTCTTCTGAGATGCTTGGCCTGGCACTGGCAGGTCAGACTCTTCTAAAGTTATACTGTGTATATATTTAAGCTAGATTTGGAAATTAGTTATATGACAAGGAGTTCATCCTTCCTTTTAAAAGTTGCATTCAGTGGATCTGAATTTCAAGATACAGTGAACACAACTACAGGTGATGATAACTCCGATAAGTACTTGTTAGAAATCTTTGAGCTTTGCCTGTCAATAATATTAAAATTGTGACAAAATTGTGCCATAAATTAAATAGGAATTTATATACGCCATTGCTCATCAAAACACACTGTTGTTGGTTGTTGTTGTTGTTGTTGTTGTTGTTGTTGTATTTTTCTTTGTGAACAAACCAAGTCCGGGTTGCACAGGGGCAGTGGTGGCCTGGTGGGAAAGGTGCTGGATTACTGATCCTAATGTTGGGGGTTCAAGCCCCACTCTCCACGGGTTGTCACTGTCCCCCCCCCCCAGTGCAGCTAACTGGGTTATCAAAGGCCGGCCATGTCTCTCACTGTCTATGGTGTGAGGTTCATGTAAAAGAACCATTGCTGACTTTAACAAGAGGAGCTGCACAGCCGTCGGCGTGTTTCTGCCCTCTGATGGCCTGGTGAGCTGTCCAAGGTGTACTCTGCCCTTGCCCAGAGTCGGCTGAGATGGGCGCCAGCCTCCCCGCTACCCTAATTAGGATTAAGCGGTTACAGAAAATGAATAAATGAATGAATGGGTGGCATAGTGGATAATGGAAGGTCTTAGGATTGATCCCCAGGCCCAGGCCGCTCTGTATGGAGTTTGCATGTTCATGTAAGTGCATGGCTTTCCACTAGGTGCTCCAGTGTCCTCCCACACGCCAAAGTATGCACATTAGGTTAATTGGCTGTTATAACTTGAAGCTAGGTGTAATTTTGAATGTATGTGTGTGTGTGTGTGTGTGTTACCGTGAGGAGTGCCTGTTGTCCAAGCTGTTCAGGGAGTACCCTGCCTTCAAACAGTATTGCCTGAGATAGCACGCAGGCTGCCTAGTAAGATTAAACGGTTTGACAAATAAATTTATGAGAGTTATAAGTCCTTACACAGACGGCTGTCAAATTGCCCAAATTGTCCTTAGGTGTGAGTGTGAATGGTTGTAATCTGGCCTTCGCCTTGTGTCAGCTGACATTTGGTCCAGCCTCCTTGCGACCCCGAAACTCTGCAGAATTTCGGCAAGTGAGTGAATGAGATACAGTTGTGTAGAAATGCCTTTCTTCCCTACAGAACGATGTTTATTCTGAAAAAGAAAAAAAGGGTTGTCTTCTTGTCCTGTCTAGGGAACAGTCAGGACCCAGATGAGCCTGTGTTGGAGTTCAGCCTTGGTCAGTACATGATTTCTGTTTAATTTTATTTAAGTCTACATTAATTTGTTTCTCAGGATTCGCACTAATTCAGGTATAAGTTTACCCATTAGTCATGAGTGGCCTCTGCCGCTAATGATTTCAGGAATGTACAGAACCCGTTTTAAACCGAGTCTGTGTGAGACCTTCCAGAAGGAAATACAGTGGTACCTTGACTTACGAGTGTCTTTTATAACAAATTTTCCATGATACGAGCTTCGATCCCACCAAAACTCTGTCCCATCCAACGAGCAAAATTTTGATTTACGAGCTCTGCTGGGGAAATGGCTTTTCCGGGCCGATTAGCCTCGTATTCTTCTGCGTGTATTCCTCCGCGCTCCGAAAACGCCTTATACAGTGCTTCTCAATTCTTTTCTATGATGCCTTTTATAGAAGGAAAAAAAAAACATTTCACGCCCCCCCCAGCACCCCGCGCGGCGCGACTATAAATTGTGTTTACTGCACTTCATATCATTTGCTTGGTGCTTTTTCCCTAAACCATAGTGAACACAGTGAGAGCGCCACTGCTACCTACTGTACAGGATGTGCAATTACACTTAATTCTAGTACAGTATGGCAAAAAAAGCATGTTCTCCAGGGTCATACACGCAACCCCCCGGCATCATATTGCGCCCCACTATTTGAGAAGCACTGGCCATATGGGAGCTCACCACGAACCTTTCCTTGCTGGCATTCGTAGCGTGCACATGCACAAAATTCTCCTCCTCCTCCTTCTCTGTTACGCACCACCTCATGCTTGCCCACGTGACATCTTTGCCGCAGTCCATCGACTGTCCATCGGAAGGGTTAGTTGACTTATTGTTTACTCTTGTTTTATTATTATTTATTATTCATTATTATTAATGTTAATGTCAATGTATTACTATTATGAAATATTTATTTATTTTACATGTTTTTCTTTAATATATTAGGTCAAATATACGTGGTTGTGTCAGGTTATATGAGTTTGGGAGGGGGGGGTGGAACAGATTCATTTTTTTTCTGTTATTACCAATGGGAATTTTTTTTTATCTAACGAACATTTTGACTTACGAGCTCACCCTCAGAACAGACTAATTTCATAAGTCACGGTACCGCTGTATTGTAGATCCGTCAATAACTGTGTTTTAACTGCATCTATATAGTCTCTATAAATGCGGTCCTCTATGGGCCTGTCTCATGTCTGCTTTGTATATACAGAATGCTTTGTGGAAAATCTCACCCTGGTTTTTTTTGTGTGTGTGTGTGGGGGTGTTTGTGTGGGTTTGCGTGGGTGTGTGTGTGTGTGTGTGTGTGTGTGTGTGTGTGTGTGTGTGTGTGTGTGTGTGTAGCCTGCAGTGAGCTGACTACACCGTGTTTGGATCGTAAACCCAACAGCTTTGTGGCTGTGAGCTGTACAACTCCACCTCAAGCCTTCTGGACTAAGCACGCACAGACGGAGATCATTGAGGTAATTAAAGTGATCTTCACTCACAGCGATCACCAGCCAATCGGGCCTCTGTGAGTTTAATATTAAAAAGCAGTGGATAGCGCTTGCTCGCAGTGTGTGTTCAGCCTCCGCCGAATACGTATGCACAGTGGTTCATAAATGAGGCAGGTAGCATCATATGTTGGAGAAGGGGCATGCGCATCCTTTTACCCCTATCTGATCGGTGGGGATCGTATGTACTAAGTAGATGATGCTTGATGGATGGGAATTGTATACAATTAAAATTCGGGAGGAAATCCAAAAAAAAAAAGATAAGAAATGGAAGAAGAAAGTATATGATTTTGAAAAAACAATATAATTAGCCTACTGCATTTTATTTTCTCTCTCATTCTATTTTTTTCAGTTTTGCTTATTTTTTGATTGATTGATTTATTTTTTATTTAGATATACAGACACTCCCCGGCTTACGTTTTAGTTAGGTTCCGAAAGGCCGAAGGTAAGGTGAAAAAAAACGATGTTCATACTGTACTGTACATCCATAAATACCATTACAGTATCTCATAAAACACCCCTAAATCAATGATTATAAACATAACATTGTAAAGTAATATCAAATACACTCGGCCCTTAACTTATGAAAATCTATATACAAAAAATCCAGGTTACGAAAAACCTTTTCCTTAATTTTTTTTACAAAAACAACCTCTTTTTACGAAAAGCACCAAACAAGCCATTCAAAGATTCAAAACGCGACATTCAAAATTCAAACAATGCGTGAGTTGCTCTCTCATTGGCTGTCTCCCAACATCCTGCCCTGCTGGCCTCCCATTGGCCAGGAGGGAGCTGACCTATACCCATGCTTCCTGTATGTAATCCATTGATCTACAAACATCTGGCACGCGAGACTATCGGAAGTGATTTTTGATAGTAGAGACACCAGACTTTATTCTACATACAGTCTTCATTATGGTTATATATATAAAATTTTAGATTTTTAAGCCTGTGGTTTTAAACAATGAACTTTAGCCCTAAAAATAACTTTTTTTATGTTCATACATTGAAAAAACCCGCACCTGAAGTAAATTACTATTTAAACGATAAAACATGACATCCGCAAACCCCACAAATCAACAAAATAAGTCATAGACTCATCTGTACTCCGAATACAGTGTTACCTTGTCTAATGAAATTGATCCGTAATCATAGATGCATGTGCACACACTCAGATGCACACCTGGCAACAATGTAAGTAGTTTTAATGGGAGGTGGTTTTGGGTTGTTTTTTGTTTTGTGTTTGTTTATGGGTTTTTTTTTTGCATAATTGACATTGTTTTTGCAACATTTTCCTTAACTTTCCCCCCTATTCTTCCTAGATTCCCCCTATTCTTCCTAAAAAAAAAAAAAACGCAATGCACTGAAGCTGCATGAATTGAAGCACGAAGTAGCAAGGAATCCCTGTATATACAGTGTGTGTGTGTGTGTGTGTGTGTGTGTGTGTGTATATATGTATATATATATATATATATATATATACACAAAAGGACAGGACAAAGGCTTTCTATTGAAACTCCATTTATCACTACAGATCTGTTTCGAGGGGTGGTGAAACCATCCCCTCTCTTCAGGTGATTACAGAAGAAGTTTCACCACCCCTCGAAACAGATCTGTAGTGATAAATGGAGTTTCAATAGAAAGCCTTTGTCCTGTCCTTTTGTTTATTTGCTCTACCAAAAAGTATTGAGCACTCTCCTACGGAAGGATCTACTCAGAAAACCCTCTATATATATATATATATATATATATATATATGTGTGTGTGTGTGTGTGTGTGTGTGTGTGTGTGTGTGTGTATATATATATATATATATATATATATATATATATATATATATATATATATATATATATATATATATATTACAGGATATACAGCATCTCTAGTAGCCTTATGACTTCAGCGGTGATCCATGGTCCAGTCTAGTTAATCGTAGTCACTGTTTTTCAGGGCACCATGAATCCCATCTTTTTAAGCAGTGTGGCCTTCTTCCAGGATTCCTTCATCAATCAGCAAACGCAGATTAAGCTCTCTGTGTACGACGTGAAGGACCGATCACAAGGCACGGTAAGAAATTCACAAACACATACAAACATGGGAAGGAGGACTTTTGAAACAAATGGAGCTTGTGTGAATGAGCACACAACGAAATTTAAAATAAGGTAATAATATACCATACATGAGGTAGAAATGCTGGATTTGGGGTTAGAGCAAGAAATAACCACGGCTGTGATAACTGCAATGTCTTATGTCTGCATCTTATTCACTTTGCTTAATATTCGTATTGTATATCAGTTGTGTATACTACACAGGAGTGGTATAATCTGATTGGTCTATTTTCTGTGGATTTGAAACATTATCCTGAATGGATAATGCTAAAAATTGAAATTACAGATGCTTGTCATGGGTCACTACAAGCAGGCAGCATCATCAGTGGTAGAGTGAATCTGTTCGGATTTTTTATATCTGAGCCTACTGGCTCATCAGGTTGGAGATTATCCACTTTTCAGTAGCATGAAGCAACCAGGTCAGTTCCCCCGATGGGACACTAGTCCATTGCAGGTTACCATTCCGGTATTTTTTTCTAGTACCCATTTATATTGGTCTGCGGACACAAAGGAATACTTGTTGCCCAGGGGTCTTCGCACAGTGGGGGATCTAACTGGGATTCAAACCCACAACCTCTTGATCATCGGTCCCATGCTAGCGTCATCTATGTTCATTTATTTATTTTCTGTAACCGCTTAATCCTAATTAGGGTGTACTCTGCCCTCGCTCGGAGTCGGCTAGGATGGGTGCCATCCTCCCCGGGACCTGAATCAGGATTAAGCAGTTCAGAAAATGAATGAATGAATGAATAATTAAAAACCTGACTTGTCTCTGTAGTGGGTGAAATCTCTTTCAGTATGAAAAGACACTGTTCACTACATTTGCTTGGAGTCTACATAGCTTATCTGACCTTCCTCTCACTGGCGAAGGCGGGGTACACCCTAAACAACTTGCCACACCATTTACAGGGAAATCACACACACGCGCACACACCCACACAATTTACTCTCACATCCACACCAAGGAAAAGTCAATTCACCAAATGTACATGTCTTTGGACTATGGGAGGAAACCCACGCTAGCATCAGGAGAACATGCAAATTCCACACAGAAATGGCCTTGCTAAACCTGAGAATTGAACCAAGAACCATCTTGCTGTCAGGTGGACATGCCAGCCCCGACCCCACTGTGCTACCTGTTCTTGTTCACCCACTCATTTTCCGAACTGTTTGATCCTGTTAGGGTTACGGAGAAGCTACGCCTATCTCAGATGACGCGAAGCTAAGGCGGGGTATACTCTAAAACAGCTCGCCAAACCATCGCAGGGTCAACACAAACAAAATAACTCATGCTCATATTTACGTCTCGGGGCAATTTGGAACGGCCATTTAGCCTAATGTGCATGTCGTTGGCTTGCTGGAGAAAACCCAAGCAAGTATGGGGAGACCATGCACACAGAAACTCCACACTGAAACGTGCTATGCTAAGCCTGGGAATTGAACCCAAGACCTTCTTGCTGTGAACCGTTGCCCGGCCTCCTATTTATTATATGTTAAAACAATTATGCGCCTCACCTTCAGTGAATAATTGTTAATTATAGTCGGCAGAGCTGTTAGCAGACTTACTGTAGGTAGTAGCAACAGGTTGCTGCTACAAATGGCATAATGGGAATTAATTGGCTGGGGGTCCATTGATTCAGATTTAGTGATACGTAAATAACTAAAACATTGTCAGTTATCTGTTCGAATCTCTTTAGTCTCCTTGTATCCTGTATTAGCGCTCGCCCTGTCGAGCTTCCTTTCTGCGTCCGATCTCTCTCTCGCTCTCGCGCTCTGTCTCGCTCTCTCGCTCTCTCTCTCTCTCTCTCTCACTCTCACTCTCTCTCTGGATTAACTTATATTTGGCATTTCGAGAAGTCATAAGGTGCCGACAGCTGCGGTGTGAGTAAATATGATGCATCAGTGATGTCAGAGTTCCAGATTTCAATCCCATCCCAGCAGTTCTGGCCTTGAATTACTAGTTTAGCCTTTGTTTTGCTTGATTTGATAATTATTTAAGATAGGGTTGACCCACAGCAGCGCAGCAACAACATGAGTGAGAAACCTTAAGGGTCCCTTGGTTGCACCTCAAAAGAAAGTCTTCACCGGTTGTTTTCCCATGATTAAAGATTCTGTGTACAGCCTTTAAAGGAAGCTATAAACATTCCGCTATTCAAATAACTTCCTTTTTTATCGAGTGTATCAAAAGAGCATCAAGTGTATTCTCTCTCTTTCTTTAGATGTATTTATTGGGCTCAGCGATGTTCACAGTGAAAGAGTTACTGCAGGACAAGAACTACACCCTACTTCTGCCTCTCAGGTACTACACCTTACAGCTTCAGAAAGATCTCATCTGCCAAAAACGCTTAGTTTTGCTACTGGATTCGCGGGGAGCCAACTCTCAGCCAACACTGGGAAAAGGACCGAGTACACCCTAAATGGCTCACCAGACCGTATCGACGAATTTGGAACAACTATTTAGTCGAATATGCATGTTTTTGGACTGTTGGAAGAAACCAGCGTACTTGGAAGAAGCCCATGCAAGTACCATGAGAATGGGCAAACTCCACAGAGAAACGCCTCAGCCCAGGAACCAAACCCTCTTGCTATAGGAATACAGGGATCCCTCGCTACTTCGCACTTCAATTCATGAGGCTTCAGTGCATCATGTTTTTTTTTTGTTTGTTTGTTAAATATTCATCGAATTAAAAAATAAGGAAATTAAGGAAGAATAGGGGGAAAGTTAAGGAAAATGCTGCAAAAATAAAGCCAATTATGCAAAAAAAACCCTAAACAAACACATAACAAAAAAAAAAAAAATTTGTGAGGTGCGCATCTGAGTGTGTGCACGCGCATCTGCGTGCATGTGTGCGCGCATCTGTATGTGTGTGTACAGTAAGCCGTTGACTATTCGTGGTTTTGCACTCGTGCCCCCACATATTCGCGGATTGCCGTGTTACTGTCACGTGATTCAAATTTAGCCAATGGCTGTTCTCCCTACTGCTGATTGGTTGAGGTGATGTATACGCCCCTTTTTCAATGTCAATTGTCAATGTGCTTTTTTAGCGTGTTTTAATTACCAGTTAAGCTCTATAATGCCTCTCAAATGCTATGCGTCTTCTCTGGGTAAGCGCCAGAAAAAGGTAATGACGTTGGATGTCTCTTCTGAAGAAATAAGACTTTCTCCTGAAGAAACGACAGTTTCCTCTGAAATGCCTGAAGAGGAATCATCATCTAAACTGTTGTAAATAGCTATAGTTTTTAAGTCTTTTCAATTATTATTCCAGTACAGTACCTAGGTTAATGTTTGTGTGTGAGATTTTATGTTCTGTGCTGTAGCATGTTTATCCTTTTGTTTTGTTTTTCCAATTTATTACACTTCATGTTCTTTTATGTTCTTTTGTTATGGTCTGTGTTTTTTGGGGGACTTTGATTTTGGCGGCTGTGTTCTCTAACTTTATTTTCTCTCTGCTCCGGCTGAGGTGTGTGGCTAAGCTGCTCGGGCTGATTGCAGTTGCTCTCACCTGAATTCACTCCTCTCATCTACTCCCTATAAACACAAACCGCATGCTCACCTATGCACCAGAAGATTGTCTCATATCACGTCCCTGCTTCCTTGTGTTCTCTCTGGCTCCTGGTTCCAGTGTTTAATGTTGTTTGTCTTTTTCTTCGTCATCAGTACTGTATTTAAAGTGTGTGTGTGCGCTCTGCTTCAGTGCTTCCCCTTTGAATAATAAATCCACTCTGTGTCAGCTCACACTGCCTCCTGCATTCTGGGCCTGGCTGAAAGTTCAATACGTCATTACGTCACACTTTCATGTTCTTTATATAACAGTATATAACAGTTTATATATATATATATATATATATATATATATATATATATAAAATTTATAAAATTATCAATAAATACAGGGATTCCTCACTTTCCACAGTTAATTGGGACCAAAGATCCCCACGCGACCATCGAAAACCGCAAACTAGGATCAGCCCCTCATCCCCCGAGTGATGTATACATACATGTATATGTGTATATAATATCAATAAATACATATTCAATGCTATAAATGCTTATAATAACAATTAAACATTAAAAAATAACATAAGATGTAAATAAAATATAAATACAGATGATCCAAACTTACCAACATTCATTTTGCAAACATCCAGAGATACGAACAGGTCTGTATAAGGTCGAAAGTGAAAGTGAAATTGAAGAACAAGTAGTAATAGAAATGGAGTAAAATCTACAGAAAGATATATCATAAATGTAAGTATGAAATATGATTAAACATTATCCTGAGGTACACTTAATACTAGGCTCCAGCGGAGGGGGGCGTGGCTGATACGTGCTTTACACCAGTCTGGGAAGAGAAGCAGAACGATACTTTTCTGATCTCCTGCCAAATCTTTCAATGAAGAAACAAATTGACTCCAGTATTATAATGAACTTGATAAGAGTGAAACTCTCTGTAAATCTGATCAGGTCCGCTGTGCTGTGCTTGAGAGGAACCAGGAATTTAAAAATTATATTGATAATGTACAGATGATTATGGAGAGAGAGAGAGAGTGAGAGAGAGAGAGAGATTGTATACAGTACAAACTCGTATAGATTACTTATACAAGGTTTAAATATAAGTTGCCCTCTAAAGAATGCCCTGTAGCGACTTACAAAAAAATTCATCTAAGAACAGCCGTCCTGAACCTAACTCGATCGTAAGCCGGATACAATCTGTACACACACATACAGATGGTATTGCATGACACACATACATACATACGCCCACGCGCACGAGCGCAGATGCACCAGATGCAACAATGTATCCAGTTTTGATGGGAGATTTTGGGTTGTTTTTTTGTTTTGTGTTTGTTTAAGGGTTTTTTTTTGTGTGCATAATTGGCCTTGTTTTTGTGACATTTTCCATAACTTTTCCCCTATTCTTCCTTAATTTTCTTTATTTTTTAATTCGATGAATAATTATTTATTTACTGTTTAAAAAAACTATGATGCACTGAAGCTGCATTAATTGAAGCGCGTAGTAGCGAGGGATCTCTGTATCACAGTACAAAATTTTTACTTAATTAGTACATTTTACTACATTAATACTGTATTAATGAGTAGGACTGTCTATAGAATGTACTTGAGAAGCATATTTTATGCATGTAATATGATACACAGGGTTTTACTTCTGGATACAGAACTCGCGGATTATCTTGATTCGCGGGAAGGGCCGGAACCGACCCCCCGCGAATAACGGGGGCCTAACGTATTTATATTTTATTATACTCGAAAAACCACAAAGTAGGACCCCCCCCCCGCCATTTCTACCAAGTTGTCTCATTTCTATATGTTTTCACGTCTATACAATATCAAGAAGTGTATATTAAACGTTACACACTTATATGCATTTGTAAATACTGTAATGTATTAATATTTAAATAGAATTTATATATAAATACTTTAAGTACTGTACTCACCTCTGACAATAACTCTTCTCCGCGGTGCAGGACATTCACAAACACTACAATACAAGATCACAAAAAATCCCGCGGGAGTGTGCGAGGCAACAGCATCACGCGTCTTAGCCAATCAGCTTGCGAGATTGAGTTGAGTGGGCGGGAGGCAACAGCGTCACGCGTCTAAGTCAATCAGCTTGCGAGATTGAGTTGAGTGGGCGGGAGGCAACACCGTTACGCGTCTAAGCCAATCAGCTTGCGAGATTGAGTTGAGTGGGCGGTCCCTGCCTGAACTGGGGAGGAGGAGCACTTCAGAGAGTTTCAGCACGAATTTTGAAATTTTTATGTGTATATATATATATATATATATATATATATATATATATATTTTTTTTTTTTTTTTTTTTTATTTATTGTTATTATTAAAATACCGCGATGTACCAAGACCGCGATGCTCAGATGGCGAAGCGGCAAGGGATGACTGTATAACACATAAGGGGTTGGGGTAATGTGGTGGTGGTGATGGTGGCGGTGTTGATGGGGTGTCGAGTTTGCTTTAATGCTCATTGATTATATTTTTAACCGAATACCCATTTTTATTATGTCTCAGTTCGGCGGAGAATGTGCGCGTGGGAGACATCACAGTTATTGCCTGGCAGCTGGAGGAGAAGCGGGAGCAGAGGGCATCACTAACCCATCTACCAGACACCATCAATGGCAGGGTGAGTCCTACGCACTTGCGGGCGTGAACCTATTATTGTTTATATGTTACTCAGACCGTTATCTCATTAATATTTTAAGGGAAAACATTCCTCTTCAGTGATGTGTTTATAATACAAGTGAGAATGAAAGTAGTAACACAAAGATTATCATGTGTAAGAATATGTGGGTGGTCGCTTGGGAAAACTCTTCACTCGGTAAAATTAGGACTTATTCTACTATATGGAATCCCAAAAAAAACCTACAGGATTGTTTTTGTTTACTTTTATTATGCCCCAATTACAAATAAAAATTTAAAGATCTACTATTTATATATCACCCACCCACCCTTCGACCCCAGCAAAAACATTTGTTGGGTGCGGGTGTAGGGACTTTAATGAAACTTTACACAGTTGGGGTGTACCACTTGAAGATGTGCATGATGGAAAATAATCCAGGTCTGATCTTTTGGAAGGGAGATAATTCAACCTTTAGATCATGTTGCATGTGGCAGGAAGTATTCTGTCCTGAGCTTCCTCACATTTCTAATATAATTGGAATTTTACTTTAACGGTCTTTGGCGGACACCCTTTTCCAGAGAGACTTTTTTTTTTTTTTTTTTTTTAAATATCATTATTTTATAAAAAAATAAGCAGTGGTATGTTGAGGGATTTTCTCCAATGCGTGACAGTGCTAGTTTGGTGCTACTTCGAGCTTTATATCTCAGGGTTTCACATGGCATGATAATGTTTTTATGTTGTTAAATCAGATGTTTGATGATGGATCGTTTAATATTCGAATCATTTCAATGACTTCAACGCTGCTTATCATTCAATTCAAGTCGATTGCATGTGTATAGAGCTTTTTACAATTGACTTTGTTGCAATGCAGCCTTACACAGTAAAAGTAGGAGTTTATAAAGTATAAAAGAATTTAAACATTTACTCCAGACCCGACACATCCCAAATGAGTGCCGCCCATGGTTACGGTGACAAGGAAAAACTCCCTCAGTGGATGCGAGGATAAGAACTTGAGAAGAACCAGGTCCAAAAGGGAAACCCATCCTCATTTGGGTGGAACCATAAAGATACAAACTATATATGAGAAATTCATTAGAGTACAAAATGTAGTCCGGTTGGTTATACAACTGTAAGCCCTAAAGAATTGTGGGAGAAAGGGTTCATATCTCCAGCAGTGAAAAGTCATCTTCACAGTCTGAGTGCGCATCTTCATCAGCAGGAGGGAGGGACTTCCAAGAGGAGAACTCCAACATGTTGATGAGCCATACGATGAAGTTATGACAAAGAAAAGTGGAAGCTAGACTAAGGGCATAGGTCAGCATTTGTGAACAACAGTTTGGTTTCTTGCCAAGAAAGAGCACCACAGATGCAGTGTTTGCTTTGAGGATGTTAATAAAGAAGTACAGAGAAGGTCAGAGGGAGCTGCATTGTGCCTTAGTGGATCTGGAGAAAGCATATGACAGGGTGCCGAGAGAGGAACTGTGGTATTGCATGAGGAAGTCTGGAGTGGTAGAGAATTATGTTAGAGTGGTGCAGGACATGTATGAGAGATGTAAGACAGTGGTGAGGTGTGCTGTCGGTATGACAGAAGAGTTTCAGGAGGAAGTGGGACTGCATCAAAGATCAGCTCTGAGCCCCTTCTTGTTTGCTATGGTCAGGCTGACAGATGAGGTTAGACAAGAATCCTCATGGAATATGATGTTTGCAGATGACATTGTAATCTGTAGTGAGAGCAGAGAACAAGTGGAGGAAAATCTAGAGAGGTGGAGCTATGCCCTGGAAAGGAGATGAATGAAGGTTAGCCTCAGTAAGACAGAATACATGTGTGTGAATGAGAAAGTCTGAAGAGGAACAGGGAGGTTAAAGGGAGCAGAGATAAAGAAGGTGGAGGATTTTAAGTACTGCGCAACACTACAGAGCAATGGAGAGTGTGGAAAAGAGGTGAAGAAGCGTGTGCAGGCAGGTTAGAATGATTGGAGAAAAAGTATCTGGTGTGATGTGTGATAGGAGGGTATCGGCAAGTAATAAGTGAGTGGCAGGATGGATGAGTGAATGGATGGATGGATGAATGGCTGGATGGATGGATGAGTGAGCGAGTCAGTGACTGGATGGATGAACAAGTGAGTGACTGAATAGATGGATAAGTGAATGAGTGAATGGATGAATGGGTGAGTTAGTGAATTGCTGGGTGGATGAGTGAGTGAGGGAGTGAGTGCATGGACTAATAAGTGAGTGACTGGATGGATGAGTAAGTGAATCAGTGACTGGATGAATGAGTGACTGGATGGATGAGAGAGTGAGTGAGTCAGTGTTTGGATCAATGACTGAATGAATGAGTGGAAGGATGGATGGATGAGTCAGTGAGTGAATGAATTAACTCGTTCGAGGAAGACAATGTGGAATATGAATCAGTGCATTTTAGCCAATCAGAACCTCGGTGTTATAAGCAAAACGCTCCACCTTTTATTTCTTTTTCCACAGACGGTCCTTGCTGTTGATGAGAGTCTGACAGAATCGATAGGAATTCGAGCCAAATACGCGTCTTTAAGTAAAGACACACTCCTGCGATCAGGTACGGGTTCAGTTTTTAATAAAGTTGAGTTCTTCACGATTAAATGTTCTTCTGTACTTGACTAGAAAAAAGAATAAGAACCGTATTATAACGACACTTCTAGAGGCATAACCCTCAGGACAAGGGACCACTGATGTCATACACTCATGTGAAAAAATTAGGACACCACATTAGTCAACTCTATATTAAGGAATGTTTACATAATAATGTCCAATCTTGTTTTTGTTTATTTATGGAAATTAAAGTGATTTAATTGCTATTAAACAACATAAAGTAACACTTTGTACTCATCAAAGAAAAGATCTAAACTGCTAAGATTACAGGAAAAGCTCCCTGACTTACGTTCATCCGTTTTATATTTTTTCAATTTTACTTTTTTTTTTCAAAAAAAAAAAAGTCAAATTTTGAGTTTAGACATACCTACGTAGTCTTCTTCTTCTTCTTCTTTTACTTTCGGCTGCTCCCTTCAGGGGTCGCCACAGCAAATCATCCGCCTCCACCTCACCCTGTCCTCCGCATCTTCTTTTCTGACTCCAACAACCTTCATGTCTTCCTTCACCACATCCATAAATCTCTTCTTCGGTCTTCCTCGAGGCCTTCTGCCTGGTAGTTCCAACCTCAGCATCCTACTGCCAATATACTCACTATCCCTCCTCTGTACATGTCCAAACCATCTCAATCTAGACTCTCTGACTTTGTCTCCAAAACATCTTACGTGGGCTGTCCCTCTGATATACTCATTTCTGATCCTATCCATCCTCGTTACTCCCAAAGAGAACCGCAACATTTTCATCTCCGCTACCTCCAGCTCTGCCTCCTGCCTTTTCCTCAGCGCCACTGTTTCTAAGCCATACAACATCGCTGGCCTCACCACCATCTTGTACACTTTTCCCTTCATTCTTGCTGACACTCTCCTATCGCACATCACACCGGATACTTTTCTCCAACCATTCCAGCCTGCCTGCACACGCTTCTTCACCTCTTTTCCACACTCTCCATTGCTCTGGATTGTTGAGCCTAAGTACTTAAAATCCTCCACCTTCGTTATCTCTGCTCCCTGTAACATCACCGTTCCTCCTGGGTCCTTCTCATTCACACACATGTATTCTGATTTTCTGAGGCTAACCTTCATTCCTCTCCTTTCCAGGGCATACCTCCACCTCTCGAGATTTTCCTGCACTTGTTCTCTGCTCTCACTACAGATCACGATGTCATCTGCAAACATCATAGTCCATGGAGATTCTTGTCTCACCTCGTCTGTCAGCCTGTCCATCACCATAGCAAACAAGAAGGGGCTCAGAGCTGACCCTTGATGCAGTCCCACCTCCACCTTGAATTCGTAGTACGCTGACGTAATGACGCAATGACGTAATGATGCTGCTCAGTTATATAGCGTGTTACCCTTGTGTTAAGACATCGTCTCTGTGATCTTTGTGTTTACACTGTTTTGCGGACTTTTGTAACCCTAAGCAAATATGGTTGGTCAGAAGCGTAAGCCTACTAGTACTAGCATGGGTGCAAGTCTCATACACAGAGGTGAATTAACTATCTGCTCGGATTGGCGCAATCTACCATGCATACTCTGGTAAGCAAAGAGAGTTGTAAAATGAATGAAAACCCGAATCCACAAAAGAAAGAACTCTCCGCTCTGCTGGTGATTCACATCAGTGCAGGCTGTGTTCTAAACGAGTTCAACGGCACCCTTGTGCACTTGAAAGACCGGAAGTCCGTATAACCCACAGCAAGTACACTACTTTTGCAAGTACACTACTTTCAGTTTTGAGCGCCTCACATATTGTAAGCGTTGATTGGTTGTTTTAAGCTTCATGTAAAGTGACTTGGTATTCATAAGTGACTTATTTGAAATTAATGTTGATATTAATTGATATTATTTTACGGTGTTATGTTTATAATAATTGATTTAGGGGTGTTTTATGAGATACGGTAATGGTATTTATGTATGTATAGTACAGTATGAGCATTATACGTCATATGTCATACGTCACTGTAACAACTTACGTTAACTTTCAACTTACATTCGGCCGTCCGGAAACAATTAAAAATGTAATTCGGGGAGCGTCTGTGTAGACAAAGTGCAAGTGCCCCTTTCATAGATTTCAGCATTATCCACTCGGAATAATGTTTCTAATCCCTGAACTGTGCCACTTTGGTGTAATATATAGTAATATCTGGTGGTGTATAAACATCTGCACATTAATATAAACTTGTGATTTACATCAAATCTCTGCTGACCAATTATTTATGACCTTTGATAAAGAATTTGAGAGTTTCGGTGTTGACTTTACAGAATTACAGAT
>CM045730.1:9672500-9722500 GCA_024760905.1 Plotosus lineatus | reverse complement strand
TATATGTACAAAGGTTGGAGCTGGTGGTCTTGTGGTTATGGTGCTGGGCTTATGATCGAAAGGTCCACCATGCTAAGACTCCTGGGCAAGGTCTGAACCCAGCAGTATAAATGGGTTCCAGTAAAAATACTGGGAAGGTAACCTGCGATCAACTCGGATCCCATCAAGGAGGGGTTGAGCTCCTAGTCATTTTTACTCCACAGAAAGTGGGGTCAGCTCTATTTTTCTCCAACACACTCACTTTAATTAAATGTGCTGTATTTATATGTAGCATTTCATTAGCATGTTTTTTTTTCATTCTGTTTAATTTTATTTCATTTCCAAATCCATTAACATATGATGAAATCCAACATATATGTAATGAGAATGCATATTACTAGAAAAGCACCCAGAGAGCGCAAACCTCTACCAAGCCAAAAAAAAAAAAAAAAAAAAAAAAAAAAAACAGTACATAGCACCTCATTTTGGGACTCCTGTAGCGCCAGACTTCACATCCTGTTTCACAGTGTCAGTGATACTCCTTAAAAAAATTGCTTTGATTGGAGAATGCTAACGCCCATCTCAGTTGACTCTGGGCGAGGAAAGGGAACACCCTGGACAATTCACCAGGCCAGTGCAGGGCCAACACTCACACAACCATTCATACTCCCGCTCAAACCTCACGGAGACTTGGAACAGCCAATTAGAAGACTGTGGGAGGGAAAACCGGCGTACCGGGAGGAAACCCACTCAAGTACAAGGAGAACATGCAAACCCCACACAGAACGCCCAAGCTAGGAATCGAACCCAAGACCTTCTTGCTGTGAGTCAGAAGTTCTAACCACTACGCCTTTATTGAAATTATATTATTATCATTATTATTATTCTTTTCCTTTCGGCTTTTCCCTTCAGGGGTCGTCACAGCGAATCATCTGCCTCCATCTGACCGTATCCTCTGCATCTTCTTCTCTTACACCAACTACCTTCATGTCCTCCTTGACCACATCCATGAATCGTCTCTTTGAAATTATATCATTCAATGATCCAAATATTATTCAATTATTATTAAATATTATTTATTTAATTTTTAGATAATTATACAATACGATGAGAAGAGCCAGTTGAGGTGGCTCGGGCATCTGCTCAGAATGCCTCCCGAACACCTATTTGGTGTGGTGTTTCGGGCACGTCTGACCAGGAACAAACCACGGTGTCAACCTAGAACATGCTGGAGGGATCATGTCCCTCGGCTGGTCCGGGAGCACCTTGATGTCCTCCCGGAAGAGCTGGAGGAAGTGGCTGTGTGGAGGGATATCTGGATCTCATCGCTTTAGGCTGCTGTTCCCGGACCTGACCCCGGATTAAGTGGAAGATGATGATGATGATGATTTTCCCACCATTTTCTCTAATTTCTCTAATTCTCACCCATCAGATATTACCTTCCCTGCCACATGATCACCATGATCTAACGATCTAATACACTCGGAAGGAAAGAACTGTTCACCTCCTCATACGAATTAGCTCACAGACGCCCATGATCGGCTGGTGATCGCTGTGAGTGGCAGGGAAGTGAGCATATGCTGTCCCTCCCTCCCGTGAGAGTTCGGCCAATAAGCTGCAATGTACTCCCAGCAGTGGGTGGTTCTGGCATTAAATTGGATTCAAACTTGCCTTCTCTGGGTTAATAGTCACACACCTTGGCGATGCGCCACTCAGAAGCCGATGATGATGATGATGATGATGATTGTTTCCTTTATCATTTTTTTAAAAAAATTGCTTTTACCTGTCTTCTTCTTTCAGGCCCATCATTCAAAGCAAGCAATCTCAAAGCTGACAGGAAGTTGGAGTTCATGTCCACTAACCTGCACGTACAGAGAATGAGGGTGCAGGATGACTCTGGGTTCGGTGAGGCTCCACCTCGCTCATCTTTGCTCTCCTCCTCACTTGTCCTTTGGCTCAATCCCTTCTAGTCAAGTCGGTCCTCTTGGCAGCCACCCTGGCACCGATCCCAGACAGATATTTAGAGACGTCCCGGACCAGACTCGGTTCTACTGGAAGGAAAAAAAGAAAAAAGACAAACAGATTTTCAAAGATATTCTCTATTGCTCTCAGTTGTTCTTATTTATAGTTTTCTTCAACTGATGAAAAAAATTATAATGAAGAAACAAAATATATAAAGAAAAAAAAAAACAATTAAAAACCACAGGTAGCAAAAATACTGAATTCAAACAAAGCACGTTTTTCTCTTTAGGCCTCAGTGCTAAGTGTTCACCGTACTCAGGGAAAAGATTAGTACACACACACACACACACACACACACACACACACACACACACACACACCCCATCACCATATTCATCATTTCCTCAAGAATTTTGAAAAATGTTTGAATTAGGGTCTCTTTCACTCTCACACTCTCTCACGCTCTCACTCTCACACACTCTCGCACACAGACACACACACAATCGGTCATTTTTCTCTAGGCCGCAGTGCCAATTGTCCATCATTGGAGCAAAGATTAAGTTCACACACACACACACACACACACACACACACACACACACACACACACACACACATCTCCACACATCGACTTGGTTGTTATTCTTTTTCAGTTCTAAAAGTGTCTACCCTCAGGGAAGAGAGCAGTGTACGCTCACACAAAGCACACATCATTATCATCATATCCTCACAAGAGTCTAATTTTGAATTAGGGTCTCTCTCTCTCTATCTCTCTCTCTCTCTCTCTCTCTCTCACACACACACACACACACACACACACACACACACACACACACACACACACACATACCTTTCCTCACCTCTTTAGGATGTAGCCTCCTAAAAGCTGTGCCGTACACTGAGCAATGCATAAGCCATCTGTTTCACTCCACTGGTGATATATAATGTAAAACAGTGTGTGTGTGTGTGTGTGTGTGTGTGTGTGTGTGTGTGTGTGTGTGTGTGTGTGTGTGTGTGAGGTTAAATGTTAGTTATCTACTTTATGTAAGATTATAGATTATTTACCTTATGTATATTGAACACTTTCTGGATGTCATGGTTTGTGCTTGTGCATAATGCTCTGTGTGTGTGTGTGTGTGTGTGTGTGTGTGTGTGTGTGTGTGTGTGTGTAGATCACACATACGATGTGGTGACGCTCGGCGCTCCAGCAGCTCACTGTCAGGGTTTCAAAAACAGTGGCCTGCGTAAACTCATCCAGAAATTTGAGGAGGTCAAGAAACAGTAAGTGACAGTGATCAATATCTGACCTGAAATAGAAGATACATCCATCCCATAATGCATGCGTGTGTGTGTGTGTGTGTGTGTGTGTGTGTGTGTGTGTGTGTGTGTACATGCATCTGTGCATGTGTACATGCATGTGCTTGCATGCGTGAATATTGACCTGTGTGTGTGTGTGTGTGTGTGTGTGTGTACAATGTAAGTGTGTGTATGCTTAAATATCAACCTGTGTGTGTTTGTATGTGCATACATATGTACGTGTGTGTGTGTGTACGTGTGTGTGTACGTGTGTGTGTGTGTGTGTGTGTACAATGTAAGTGTGTGTATGCTTAAATATCAACCTGTGTGTGTTTGTATGTGCATACATATGTACGTGTGTGTGTGTGTATACGTGTGTACGTGTGTGTGTACGTGTGTGTGTGTGTGTGTGTGTGTGTGTGTGTGTGTGTGTGTGTGTAAGGAAAAGATGTATATTGCATTAGGGTTTATATGTGCATAAGAGAACTATTCAACCAGCTTCAAAATTTTGGGCACCCTCAGTATAGATGGAGACTCTCTCTCTCTCTCTCTCTCTCTCCCTCTCTCTCTCTCTCTCTCTCTCTCTCTCTATATATATATATATATATATATATATATATATATATATATATATATATATATATATATATATACACACACACACACACACATAACAGGGTCATGGGGAGGTCTGATGCCTATCTCAGTTGACACTGAGTCAAGATGAGGTACACCCTGAACATTTCACCAGATCATTGCAGAACCATTCACACTCACACTTGGGGCAGTGTGGAACAGCAAGTTAGCTTTAATGTGCATGTCTTTGGACAGTCGGAGGAAACCGGAGTGCAAAGAGTAAACCCACACAACCTGGACTTATACCCAAGACTGACCTTCTTGCTTGAAGGTGCACATGCTAACCACTACATCACCATGCCATTCCTTAAAAGGAAAAGAGCGAAGAAGAAATAATAATAAAAAAAGAAAATCCGCGAGTCATGTGTATGTGTTTGTGAGAAAGAGAAGTGAAAAAAGAGGTAATAAACGACAGCAGACAATCCATTCATTAACTATTTAATGAATGTCCTCGCTGCCGGTTATGGGAGTGTCATAAGATTTCCGTGTTATGCTTGTTGTGTTTGTATTTACAGGAAATGATGTAAAATGACCACAGAACGGTAGATTCCTGTCATCATTTAATGTACCACACCAGTAAACATTCATTCCCTCACCATCAAATCTTGTTCCAGAGAAACCGACAATTAATCCCGATGGGCCATGTGGTGATGGTGTCATGGTGGACACACCCCCACCCCCACACCTTCCCACACACACACACACACACACACACACACAAAATTCTCCCAACATGGAGATAATTCCCCCAACTCTGTAAGCACATAAACACACACACACACACACACACACACACACACACACACACACACACACACACACATGAAGAAGGTCCTGGTTCCGTTAAGGGTATTTCCGTCTGCAGTTTGTTGTCCTCTCACGGTACATGCATAAGTTTGATCCAGGTATTCCCAAGCTAATTGGCTACTTTAAATTGCCCCTGGGTGCCAGCGTGAGGAGTTGTGTGCCATTTGCCCAGTTTCAGTTGAGGTATGCTCCAGCCTCCCCACAATTATAATAGCACTAAGCAGTTTATCAGTTGAGTGAGTGAGAAATTTTTGTGCAAATCATTTCTGAGCATGTTTTTGTGTGTGTGTGTGTGTGTGTGTGTGTGTGTGTGTGTGTGTGTGTGTGTGTGTGTGTGTGTGTGTGTGTGTGTGTGTGATATGCTTGACACTGTGCTTGGTAATGGACTGTTCTGTGTTACTGATCTGCATCTGCTTTCTCAGCATCACTGTGTCAAACTCAGCACATGTGCATGTCTAACATGCCATTCTTTCAAAAAACATAAGCAACATAACATTTATTTCCATCCAGTTTCGGGTTCATTTCTCACCGCTGTCTCGAATTGCTGCGGGAACACTGAAACACTCCATAAAGTCTTCTCCAGCACATTCTGAACACTTTCAATAGGGTTAAGGGGGACACTTGGTGGGTCGATACATATGTGAAAATGATTCCTCATTCTCCCTGAACCACTCCTCATGATTCAAGTCCCTGTTTTATATCGGTGTCATCAGGGAAGAAAAAGTGCATTGATGTGATAATCTGGTCATTCAGATCATAATCTGTTTCATTTTATTGCCGCATTAATGTTGCTGAGCCTCGCTGAGATCTGGAGCAACAATGCCATGGAATGCAAAACAAAATGCACTCCATCAAAATATGTTTTTTCCTTTTTTTTGCCAGGCAGCCGTATATTGTATTATATTGTTATATTATATAATCATCATGATCATGCTCTACTTAATCCAGGGTTGGGTCATGGTGGCAGCAGCCTAAGCCATGAGGTCCAGACGTCCATCTCCCCAGACATTTACTCCAGCTCTTCCAGGGAAACACCAAGGCTTTCCCAGACCAGCTGAGAGACATAGTCCCTAGAGGGTGTTCTGGGTCGACCCTGGGGTCTCTTTCCAGTTGGACTTTCTTGAAACACCACACCAGGGATACGTTCAAGAGGCATTCTAATCAGATGCCCCAGCCACCTCAACTGGCTCTTCTTAATGCCGAGGAGCAGCAGTTCTACTCTGAGCTCTTCTCAGATGGCTGAGCTTCTCGCCCTATCTCTAAGGGAGAGCCCTTCCGTGGAAACAGGTCCGGTGCACCATACTCCCGGAGTACACCCCATAAGATATCCCAAGGGACTCGAATGAAAGCCTTCTCCAAATCCACACAACACATGTGGACAGATTGGGCAAACTCTCATCGCCCCTTCCAGGATCCTGTAGAGTGCATAAAGTTGGTCAAGAGTGCCATGACCAGGACAAAAACCACATTGTTCCTGCTGAATCTGGGGTTCAACCATCGATCGGGTTTTCTCCAGCACCCCTGTATAGACTTGGGTAGGTTGGGGAGTGTGATTCTACAATAATTGGAAAACACCCTAAGGCCCCCTTTTTAAGGAGGACTACTACCCTAGTTTGCCAATCCAGAAGTACAGCCCCTGATGACCATGCAATGTTCCAGAGATGTGTCAACAAAGACAGTCCTACAATATTCAAAGCCCTGAAATATTCAGGGTGGCTCTCATCCACCCCTGGAGCCTGACCAACGAAGAGCTTTTTGATTAACTTGGTGACCTCAGCCCCAGTCATGAGCAGACCTCCACACAAACACCCAGGGTTTTCCTCCTCCATGGAAGAGGATAGGATGGTGGAATTGATGAAGTCCTCAAAGTATTCCTTCCACCTCCCAACAACATTCCCAGTCGAAGTGAGCAGCTTCCCACTTTCTCTGTAAACAGTATTTGCGGAGAACTGCTTCCTTCTCCTGAAGCATCAGATGGTGGTCCAGAACTTTTTCGAGGCCAACCATTACTTTCCCGGCTCTTACCGAACTCTTCCCATGCCCAAGATTTTGCATTGGCCACAGCTCGGGCTGCAGCACATGTGGCCTGCCACTGTTTGCTGCATAGAGAATCCTACAGGCCAGTAAGAAAGGATAGGCATCATTTTTCAGATATACGTCCCTCTTCACCACAGGTGTTCATCACCGGTTTCTGTGGTAACCATCATGACAGGCACTGATGATCTTCCGGCCACAGCTCTGGGTTTCAACCTCAACAATGGAGGCATGAAACATGGCCCATTCGGATTCCATGTCACCTGCCTCTTTCGGGATGTGGTTGTAGCGCTGCCAAAGGTGGGAGTTAAAAGCCCCTCTGACAGTAGACTCTGTCAACTGTTCCCAGGAGACCCTAACTATATGCTTGGGCCTACCAGGTCTGGAGGGAAGCCTCCCTTGCCATCGGAGCTGGCTTTCCAACAGGTGGTGATCGGTTGACAGCTTAGCTCCTCTCTTCACCCGAGTGTCCCAGAACATGTTGCCGCAAGTCCAGGAACATGACTGCAAAGTCGATCATCGAACTGCGGCCTAGGGTGTCTTGGTGCCAAGTGCATTTATGGACACCCTTATGTTCAAACATGGTGTTTGTGATGGACAAACCATGACAAGCACAAAAGTCTAACAACGAAACACTATTCGGGTTCAGACTGGAGAGGCCGTATCTACCGATCACACTCTTCCAGGTCACACCATCATTGCCCACTTGGGCGTTGAAGTCTCCCAAGACAACGAGGCAGCCCCCTGGGTCAGCGTTCTCCAGCACACCCTCTAAAGAGTCCAAGAAGTGTGGGTACTCTGAACTGTCATTCGGTACATAAGCACGAACAACAATCAGGACTTGACCCCCACCCGAAGGCAGAGGGAACCTACTCTTTCATCAACCAGGGAGAACCCCAACGTGTGGGCACCAAGACGAGGCGGGGACAACAAGAATGCCCACACTGGCTCGCCGCCTCTTCCCACGAGCGACTCCAGAATGGAATAAAGTCCAGCCCCTCTCTAGATCGGTGGTTCCAGAGCCCAAACTATGCTATGTGAGTTTGACTATATCAAGTCGGTATGTTTCAACCTCACACACCAGGTCAGGCTCCTTCCCTGCCAGAGAGGTGATATTTCATGTCCCAAGAGTCAGAGTCAGTAGCCGAGGATCAGTTCGACAGAACCCACGACTTCAGCTGCCACCCAATTCACACTACACCCGACCCCTACAGGTCCTCCCATAGGTGGTGGGTCAATTTAATATTATTATATTATTCTCATCTCATCTCATCTTCTTCCGCTTAATCCGGGCTAGGGTCGCGAGGAGGCTGGCATCCATCCCGACTGATTCACCAGGCCAGCACAGGGCAAACACACACAACCATCTACACTGACATTTGGAACAGCCAGTTAGCCTTCCGTACATGAACCCTGGCCTTCTTGCTGTGAGGCCGTTATATTATTTGATATTATGTTCTGTTATATTGTATTATATTATGTTTTTATGGAATGTTGTTTAAGCATTTCATCAGCGCTCTTAGTTTTTGTGGGGTTTTTGTTGTGTTTTTTTTTTCTGTTGTTTTTTACCTTTCTTTTATAAGCTCTTGGTTTCAAGAGTGGTATTACTCATTTGTAGTTGATGATCTTTTTCCTTTGTCATTTATTTCTTGCCCTTTATTTGCCCCACCCTCACACTCAGCATTTATGAGGAGGAATGGTGAGTTTATTTTAAGTTGGATGTTTTTTCATGTTGTTTTTGTGATTTAATTTTATTTTTATGTATAGTATTTACAGTATTTATGTATTTATTCTAACTTTTTATATTTCCTGTGTGTGTCATTTAGAATTTTTTTTATTCAATCAGTTATGAAAAACTAAAATAAGAAACTTCAACTCAGAAATATTCTTTGTGATTAAAGAAGTGCTATATACACTCTAATATCTAACATAACAATGATCAGGTTTAAACACTGTGTTTTTGGGCCGGGAACAGATGAGAAATTTGCTTTAAGATTTATTTTGTTTTGTTTTTTATAACTGATGAGGTGAGAATTCTTTGTTGAATATGGAAATTTTAGACCCTACTGTGTGTCTGGGCATAATTTTGTTTCTCCATTGATCCATCGTGTGTGTGTGTGTGTGTGTGTGTGTGTGTGTGTGTGTGTGTGTGTGTGTGTGTGTGTGTGTGTGTGTGTGTGTGTGTGAGTGTGAAATGAGTACCTCATACACGTCTCTGTTGTGTGATTTGTCTTTACGATTGCGTACAAGGGCCACATTGAAGGGAATAAAATGAACGATATTGAGAATTAAATCGTAATATCGCAATAAATTTGTAACATTAGGAGAAATAAGTTGGAATGATACAAGAATTTACTCAAAATATGCATGTTTTTTCTCCCCTTATATTTTTTGTTTATTCTTGTACTATTGCAAGTTTATTTTTTAACATTACAGTTTTCATATTTCGACTTTATTCTCATAACATCACAGGTTTGTTCTCATAGCCTCGCGGGTCTATTCTCGTAGCCTTCTGGGTTTATTCTCGTAGCCTTGCGGGTCTATTCTCGTAGCCTTGCAGTTCTATTCTCATACTCCTGCAGGTCTTTTCTCGTAGCCTCGTGGGTCTACTCTCGTAGCCTTCTGGGTTTATTCTCGTAGCCTTGCGGGTCTATTCTCGTAGCCTTGTGGGGCTATTCTCATACTCCTGCAGGTCTGTTCTCATAGCCTCGCAGGTCTACTCTCGTAGCCTTCTGGGTTCATTCTCGTAGCCTTGCGGGTCTATTCTCATACTCCTGCAGGTCTGTTTTCGTAGCCTCTCGGGTCTATTCTCATA
Source organism: Plotosus lineatus (assembly GCA_024760905.1). NCBI lineage: Eukaryota > Metazoa > Chordata > Actinopteri > Siluriformes > Plotosidae > Plotosus > Plotosus lineatus. The sequence goes on along the minus strand of CM045730.1, from coordinate 9,712,971 downwards.
GCCTTCTGGGTTTATTCTCGTAGCCTTGCGGGTCTATTCTCGTAGCCTTGCGGGTCTATTCTCATACTCCTGCAGGTCTGTTCTCATAGCCTCGCAGGTCTACACTCGTAGCCTTCTGGGTTCATTCTCGTAGCCTTGCGGGTCTATTCTCGTACTCCTGCAGGTCTGTTCTCGTAGCATTCTCGTAGCCTTGCGGGTCTATTCTCTGACTCCTGCAGGTCTTTTCTCGTAGCCTCGTGGGTCTACTCTCGTAGCCTTCTGGGTTCATTCTTGTAGCCTTGCGGTTCTATTCTCATACTCCTCCAGGTCTCTTTTCGTAGCCTCGCGGGTCTATTCTCGTAGCCTTCTGGGTTATTCTCGTAGCCTTGCGGTTCTATTCTCATACTCCTGCAGGTCTGTTCTCATAGCCTCGCGGGTCTACTCTCGTAGCCTTCTGGGTTCATTCTCGTAGCCTTGCGGGTCTATTCTTGTACTCCTGCAGGTCTGTTCTCATAGCATTCTCGTAGCCTTGTGGGTCTATTCTCTTACTCTTGCAGGTCTGTTCTCGTAGCCTCACAGGTCTACTCTCGTAGCCTTCTGGGTTCATTCTCGTAGCCTTGCGGGTCTATTCTCGTACTCCTGCAGGTCTGTTCTTGTGGCCTCGCGGGTCTATTCTCGTAGCTTTGCAGGCCTATTCTCGTACTCCTGCAGGTCTATTCTCGTAGCCTTGTGGGTCTGTTCTCATAGCCTTGTGGGTTTAGTCTTGTGTCCTCACAGGTTTATTCTGGTGGCCTCGCGGGTCTATTCTCGTGGCCTCGTGTGGTCTATTCTTGTGGCCTCATTTGATCTATTCTCATGGCCTTGTGGGTCTATTCTCGAGGCCTTGCGGGTCTATTCTCATAGCTTCATGGGTATATTCTCATAGCCTCGGGGATTCATTTTGGTCACATTCATTCATCTTCATTTTTTAACATTATGAGTTGTCAGTAATTGGCTTGCAAGGTTAGAGTAGAGCTTTGTGACTAATGAATGTGATCTAGACAGTTAAGAGGGCTAAAGAGATTAAGCCAGCTAGTTAGGGAGCAGTCAGACTACGCAGTATGTACAGGACACAACAACCACAGAACCGACACGTTTGCCCAGGGGAGACCATTACAAGCTTTTTGTATTCACATAACTTTCCACCTAATTAAACAAACCTTGCTTGACAAGGACCGCACTCGCCAAGTATGAAACAGACAAGAGATGCATGCAGGACAAATGGATTGAAGGTTTTGCTCCGTCAGGCATTTGTTCCTGTTATCCAGCACAGTGTGACAGCTCCATTAGATATTAAAGTGTGAGAACCACAGGGCTGGCAAGTCCAAATATCAGGATATCCTGGGAAACGCTCATTCAGCTTAGCCATATACACATCATGTCAGGTCAATCACATGCTTCTGAAAGGATCCTGAATACGTAGACCGACACTGACACGTTTTTCTTTGAACGTTAATTTTTGTCTACTGTATTAATCCCATAAGGGAAATTATTTCCTCTGCATTTCACCATTCAGTCTGAGCACACATAAGCACCCATGTAAACAGTGAGCACACACACACACACACACACACACACACACACACACACACACACTTGGATTGGAGCAGTGTGCTGCCACACACAATTTGTGGCTCCTGGAGAGCAGTTAGGGGGTTAATTGCCCTGCTCAAAGGTACTTCATTCATTTATGTGAAGGAAAGGAAGGTGCTGCTCACTCCCCCGCTGCCACACATTTTTCCTGCTGGGTCAGGAATCGAACCAGCAACCTTTTAGTCCCCAAAACACTTCACTAAGCATTACACTACGGCTGCTCCAAAATGTGAAACTGGTAGTGATGGGATCTGAACCCGCGTCTCCGAAAAGACTGGCTCCGGCTTAATCCAGCACCCTAAATCGCTTGGCCACGCAACCCACTTGACCCTCTTCCTAATTATATTGTGAAATGTTGTCAAACACTGATGTTGTCCACTCTGTAAATCTCTAATGTCTGTAATGCCTGGAACCCTGTGTGTCCATGTAGCAGTTCTCTGAGCAGCTCCCAGTCCATCATGTACATCCCTCAGGACATCGTCCGCGCCAAAGAGATCATCTCGCACATCAACACTTTGAAGACTCAGGTCAGCTACTATGCCGAGCGCCTCTCCCGCGCCGCCAAAGAGCGCTCTGCTAACGGCCTTGAGAGAACACTCACGATTCTGGCAGACAAGGTGGATGAGGACTTGATGCATGTGTTTGAGGCTCATATATTTTTGCAAAAAATTTTTTAAGCTAAATTTCTCCTTCATGCAGACACGGCAGCTTGTGACTGTGTGTGACTGTAAGCTACTGGCATCCGCTGTTCAGGCTTTAAATGCCGCCAGGCCAGAGTACATCGCCTCCAAAAACTCGCCATCAGCCGACTCGGAGCATGTGGTACTGCGTAATGACCAGGACACGCTGCTAGCCAAATGGAGCAACAACCATTCGTCCCTGCATGCTAACTGGCATGAAGAAGAGTGGGTAAGAGCACCGCTCAATCCAAAACGGAAACTCAGATGTAGAACGCAGTCCGTTACTTAAAAGACCAATCATATAGCAGGTGTTTTGGGACATTGTTTGTGTGTTATTTTAAATTTTTCTCATCAGATAAGAGTGATTATTTATTGTGTGGGTGGCATTGTGGCGTAGCGGTGAGCACGGCCACCTCACAGCAAGAAGGTCCTGGGTTCTGCGATGGCATTGTATGTGGTTTGCATGTTCTTCCTGTGCTTGCGTGGGTTTCCTTCAGGTACACCGGTTTCTGTCCACGGTCTGAAGAGAAGCTAATTGGCTGTTCCAGATTGCCCGTAGATGTGAGTGTGAGTGGTTATGCGCTGCCTTGCAATGGATTGCTGAGCTGTTCGGAGTGGAACCATAGTCGGTTGAGATAGGCTTCAGCCTCCCCACAACACAAGTAGGATAAAGTGGTTCAGCAAAGGAATGGTCAAGGTGCGAGCAATAATTTACCCTGGACCGGACAACCTAATCCTAGTAGGATTATGGAGACTGTGCCTATCTCGAACTTAACAGACAGCAGAGCATTACAGGGGAGGACGTAACACATCCATTCACATGCGCACTTGACCAACTTGGAACAGCCAATTAGCCCAATGTACATGTCTTTGAACTGTGAGAGGCAACCAGAGGACCCGGAAAAACCCCCACGCAAGCACAGAGAGAACATTTGCTGAGCCCAGGACTTGAACCCAGGACCTTTTATCTCTGAGGCAGAGGTGCTGACCACCGTGCCGCCGATCCGTTTACTATGACTAAACAAAATATTCTGTGTGATCCTCATCTGGCTTTCAGGAGAAGGTGTGGGTGAATGTGGATAAGAGTCTGGAGTGCATCATCCAGCGAGTGGATAAGCTCCTGCAGAGAGAACGACTGCGCAGTAGCAGCAGCAGCGAGGACATGTTCCAGGCTGACCAACAGAGCGCTGTTCCTAAGAAAGGTAACGAGAAGTGCCAGGCGTTCTGGATCAACCCAGTCTGCATGAATGAGTGCCCTTCAGCAGCATCACCGGAGAACAAACCCCCACCTTCATCATCATCATCATCATCATCATCATCATCACTACCTTCTTTGAATCCTGCATGTCCCCATAATACAGAAACACAAGTCTGTAGGTGGCCTGTGCACACACTCTCCAAGCCCCCCCCCCCCCCTGTCTCGGCTTGTCTATATTTAGTGAGTTCCATTATAGAGCTTCTCTTTGCCTCTTTCCGAAGACCATGAACACACAAAAAAAAAAATGGCAATCATTTATTTTCTTAAATACAACAGCACACATTATCATTCTAATAGTTCATGCCAGGCGGCAGTGGTGGCCTGGTGGTAAAGGTGCTGGATCACTGATCTTAAGGTTGGGTGTTCAAGTCCCACTATCAAGGGGTTGCCACTGCCATTGCAGTCCCGTCCCCCCCCCCCCCCCCCCAGTGCAGTTAACTGGGTTATCAAAGGCCGGCCATGTCTCTCACTGCCTACCGTGAGAGGTTCATGTCAAAGAACCATTGCTGACTTTTGTCAAGAGGAGCTGCATAGCCGTCTGTGTTTCCGCCCTGCGATGGCATGGCGAACCGTTTAGGGTGTACTCTGCCCGTGCCCACAGTCGGCTGAAATGGGCGCCAGCCTCCCCGTGACCTTAATTAGGATCAAGTGGTTCAGAAAATGAATCAATGAAGATTTGTCGTACATTAAAATGAAAGTCTGTTTGTCTTCCTTTCGGCTTTTTCCCTTTTACTCGGGAGTCGCCACAGCGAATCATCTGATTCGCACGTTTTGATTTGGCAGAGGTTTTTACGTTTTTATGAAATTAAAATGAAAGTACGCACACTATATTACACGACATGCTCTTTTGTTAATTCGTGCTTTTCTTGCGTGTACACATGATTCATGCTGATTCCCGTTTAGATTTTCCTCCTCCTGTAGTCACATGTCCTTTTTTTGTAATGTAAACAACAATTTCCCTGACAATAGGAATAAATTAAACCGTTTGAGAATAGTCAGCATTTTCGTATGTTCTAACCTAGCAAGCTAAGTAGCTAGCGAGACAGACTAAGGCAGCAGCACACAGAAACGGTAGATTTTTTTATTATTATTAATTCCAAAGCCAAAACAAGAGCAGCACTCTCACAGCGGAAGGTAGCGCCAACATGCATCATGCATTATAGCTGTAATGGTCCTATGGGGGCCGCTGGTTTGTTTTAATTAACCATGTGCTCGTTTTATGATATGGTCTATATTATAGACGTGACTAATTTAAGAAAACTCTTGTTTGAAGGGTTTACAAGATGGGTGGGGTTTGACCTTTTTAAGGTCAAAGTTAATTGTCTCATTTAAAAAGTTCATAAATTGGCATGTCAAAAGTAAACGGACACCATAATTTTTAAATTATGATATAGATATACATATACATAGTTGCCAGGTTATTGGAGATTGTGGATAGTATCAATTGGACACCTGTCAGAGAAGCCCAAGTCAACCTGTTGTGGGATGCTGTTGATTCTCTGCCTTTTGCTGGTGAATTGTACAATCACTCCGCTGACTGGAAAAGGAGTCACACTAATTAAAAAAAAAAAAATCAGATGTGGGGTGGGGGTTAATGGCCGATACTGTGGTAAGGGCTATGGGTTACTCATCTGAAAGTCAGAGGTTCAAGCCACAATACCACCAAGCTGTCACTATTGGGCCTTTAACATCCAGCTGCTTAGTTGTCATTCATTCATTTTCAATTCTAGGCGAGGACACTGTACACCCTGGACAGCCCACCAGGCCATTACAAGGCCACCACATATACAACCATTCACACAGGTTAATTTGGAACAGCCAGTTAGCCTACTGTGCATATTTTAGGACTGTCAGAGGAAACAAGCATTTCCAGAGGAAACCCACATAAGCACGAGGTGAACATGCAAATTCCACACAGAAACGCCTGTGACCGGTAATCGAACCCAGCACCTTCTTGCTATGAGGCGAACATGCTTACCACTACGCCACCATGCCTCCCCTGCTTAGAGGTATCAAAATAAAAGTCTCTCTGGATAATGGCTCCTGCCGAATGCCATTAATATATCTGTAGTTCCAGTTTCACCAGTTAAATAAAGACTTTGTTCATGTGCTCTTATATATTTATATATGTTCAAAACAAAGATTAGTATGAAATCCAAATCAATCCTGCTCATGGTCTTCTGGGATTTAAATTTTCCCTCATGTGTAACCTTGTTTATTCTACTGTTTAGCGCTTAACTCTCAGAGCACAGTAGCACTTCATTACACGTCCCTTCTACTCAACTGCTCATTATGCTGCATGTTACTATAGTAACAGGCTTGTTTTTGCTTATTTGTTCTCCTTTCACACACACACAGACACACACACACACACACACACACACACACACACACACACACACACGCACACCATATATATATATATATATATATATATATATATATATATATAATATGTAGACAGTGGTACCTTGACGTACGAGTGTCGCTTCGATCCCACCAAAAATCTGTCTCATCCAACGAGCAAAATTTTGATTTACAAGTTCTGCTGGGGAAATGGCTTTTCCGGACCGATTAGCCTCGTATTCTTCCGCATGTATTCCTCCGTGCTCTGAGAACGCCTTGTACAGTGCTTCTCAATTATTTTCTGTGATGCCCCCTATAGGAAGAAGAAAAAAAAAAAAACATCTCACGCCCCCCCAGTGCCCCACGCACGACTATAAATAGTGTTTACTGCACTTCATATTGTTTGCTCAGTGCTTTTTTTTCCCTCCACCATAGGGAACACAGTGAGAGCGCCACTGCCAACTACTGTAGAGGATGCGCAGTTACACTTAATTCTAGTACAGTATGGCAAAAAGCATGTTCCCCAGGGTCAAACGCATCCCTCCTGGCATCACACTGCACCCCCAAAGGGAGGAGCACCTCAGTATTTGAGATGCACTGGCCTTGTGGGAGCTCACCACAAGTCTTTCCTCACTTCCATTCATAGCGTACACACTCCTCCTCCTCCTCCTCTTCTTCCTCCTCTCTTACGCACCATGTGACATCTTTGCGCAGTCGATGATCGGAAGGGTTTTAGTTGATTTATTGTTTATTCTTGTTTTATTATTATTTCTTATTAATTATTCGTTATGTACATGTATTATTATTATGAAATATTTATAGGTTTTACATGTTTATCATTAATATATTAGGTGAAATATCCATGTTTGTGTCAGGTTATATGAGTTTAGGAGGGGGTTGGAATGGATTAATTGGTTTTCTATTATTTCCAATGGGAATTTTTGTTTTATCTTATGAACATTTTGACTTACGAGCTCGTCCTCGGAACGGATTAATTTCATAAGTTGGGGTACCACTGTATAGATATACATACTTTAAATTCCATATCCATTTTATAATAATCCAGCTTTCACATGAAGCTGTTGCGGTTAGTGTCTCCGTGTCCTTGTCTGTCTTGGTATGCACCAAATACAAAAAAAAAAGTTGCGTGGTTGTTGTGATTGAGTCTTGTTTTGTTTTTGTCGGCGTGTCTTTTCTCAGCTTTTGGGACATTTCTGTCTTTTCTTTTAAGCTTGCATAAATACATGACCAGCAGCTCGCTTGGTGATTGACTTGTGCCGACACTCTGGGGGTGTCTTTGTGTTCCTGCGTGTCTGTATATTCTGTGCCAGCTGAAGTGCTGGTGTGACTCATTTATAGCGAGTACTGAGAAAAACAAATCATTATAACAATAATGAACAGATCGCAACTAGGTGGTGATAGTAAACAAAAACTTGTAGCCATAAATCTACGGCATAAAGTAGGAGAGGGAACTGAAAAGGGCGGTGAAGATTATAAGTGCTCCGAAATGTAATATTTAAGAAGATGTAAGTGAATTTAAATTTTTTGTCAACTGCACAAAACATCTTCACTCAATAACCTTAGAGTTTTTTTTATTTATTTATTTATGTACCGCCATGCATTATCATCATCGTATTATCATTCATTCATATTCTATGCCACTTAAACTTAATTAGGGTAATGTGTAGGCCGGTGCCCATCTCAGGGCAAGTTTCTCAGTGTAACATGCCAAACGAACCCCAGCCCAGATTAAATACAGGTGTTGTTTGACCCAGGCCAGAGTATCCCCTAGGGCGTGTGATAGCCTAGGCTAGACTATACCCCTCCAGACCAGAATATGAATACCAGAATACCCCTCTTGTGTAAAGAGGTTGTGCTTTCTGAGACACATGTACTAGAACAGATTATTGTGTGGCTTTCAAGCGGCTACAGGAAACATGACGTAGTGAATTGTCACCTTGTATTTTGAAATGAAGTTTATTATTTTCTCATTTGTTGACCTTTTTAGGTAGACGGCATCATTTCTCAAACCATAAGTCATCTTCAAAGTTAAAAGCGTGTGAATGCTCTAACACAGCCGTTTCCTCGAACACCAAACTTTCAGTTTTGCAACTTTAACAACCATGGAAGTCCAACTGTTTGATAATTCGGTCTAGAGGGTATTAACTGGCCTCGGCTATAACAGTAGTAGTAGGCCTAAATCAGTCTCGAAGGACTATGGAGCTGCGCTCTGGCTGGTATCCCGGCTGGTGATACTCTCCAGTGCGCAGAGCCTGGGTATGACGTATGGAGGACAGGCTGTAACCCAAGCAGCAAGTCCCCCCTCTCGGCGCCAACGGAAGGATCCAATGGAAGGTCAGGTCAGGTCAGGTATGAGGGCATGCACCGGGACGGCACTTCGCTGCGTCCACCAGCCGCCTCCACTCATCCGGCCGTCTCCTGGCGATCGACCAGGCAGGGCCCATACCCCCCTCTAGCCATCCCATCCGTCCCCGCGATCGGCTCCAGCCCCTAGGATCCCAAACGGACAGGATCCAGTGTGCTGGGTCCGAAGGCGGGAAACGCGCCAAGTGCCCATAGTAGCGCAGCTGACGGTCGCGGATCAAGCAGGTTACTCTTACCATCCCCGCATCCCCGAGCACCTTCTGGTTGGTAACAAAGTCCCACCAGCGGTATCCGAAAGGAAGTCGTAACAAAGGAGTCCACTCGTCGTCCAAGCTCAACCGTGAGCGTCCATGTCTCACTTGAGTAGAGCAAGACAGGGAGCACAAGGGCGTGAAAGACTCGGATTTTCGTCCGCCTGCTCAGATACCTCGACCGCCACACGGTCCTGTCCAGTGAGTCCATCGCCCCATAGGCCCCATAGGCAATGGAAGGGCAGAAGCCGATATGACTGGGTTCCTGTGCCGCTGCAGGAGTTGCCAGAACGTTGCGGTGAACGAGCTGCCTCAGGGGACGCCGACTCCTGATTAGAAACACACTGACGGCTATGCAGCAATGGTTCTTTTACATACCTCACACCACAGACAGTGAGAGCCATGGCCAGCCTTTGATAGCCCAGTTAGCTGCGCTGGGGGGATGGTGGCAACTTGTTGAGAGTGGGGCTTGAACCCCCAACCTTAGGATCAGTGATCCAGCCAACATTACCACCAGGCTATCGCTGCCCTTAGGCGCTATAATATAGGTAAGGTAAAATCCGTTGGGCTTTTTACCCCCGAGCCTAGTGGCTCATCAGACCGGTGCTTATCCCCGGATTCTGTAGCGTGAAGCGACTAGGAGTACAACTCCTCCTGGATGGGACGCTAGTCCATCGCAGGTTACCTTCCCAGTATATTTTTACTGGTACCCATTTATACTGCTGGATGAACAGAGGCACACTTGTGGTTAAGACCTTGCCCAGGGTTCTTAGCACAGTGGGGGTCTAACTGGGATTTGAACACACAACCTCCTGATCATGAGCGCAGCACCCTAACCACTATGCCACCAGCAGCCCCACTCCCTATAATATACCAGGGGTATAAGCTAGCCAAGGCTGCTTTAACCCAGGGTATAATTTTGACTCGGGGTATACTATGGCCTGTTACACCGGTTTGATCCGCGGCTCCGGATACTGTATAGTGTATATGTTCTCCTCGTGTCCGCCTGGGTACTTTGCTTTTCTTTTAAAAGAAAAACATGCCAGCAAGATGATTATCCATAATAAATGCCCTTCTAGTTGTTGATGTGTGTGCCCTGGATGGACATGAACAACCATCCATGGTGTATTTCCACCTTCTGATTAGTGTTCACAGAATCCGCTTCTGGAAACAGCACAACCCTAACCAGGGTAGATATAATTTAAGGTGGCTACATGGTTTATTTAGTGCAGATTTATTATTCAATCTTATCTTGTGTCGTGTTTTGTCTATATCATGTCTATGATCATATTGAGCCACAGTCTTTGTGTGTGTTGTTTTTGTCTGTGTGAGCTTGGCAAGGCCAGACTTTATGTGCTGGCTGTGCTTCCTAACTGTGCATGTTGCCCCTCTAGATGGCAGTAGCAGCAGAGAAGAGAGTTCCCCAGGTAAGAGCCCCATCAACCCCACATCGCTGATGTGCTTATGCTAAATGTTTATGACAGACTCGTTTCCCACCATTTCCCTGTGATTTGTGTTGTCTGGGTTTCTGTTATGTTGTTCTGTAGCATTAGAAATTCGACGAATATGTTACGTATCTGCCACTACTTACTATGTCATAGTGATTCAGCAATAATACTGCTCTGTAGTTGACTTCTCTCTGTGTGGGCGTGCATGTGCCAGGTGAGTGGAGTGAAGCACTGTATCCGCTGCTAACGACGCTAACAGAATGTGTAGCAATGATGAGTGACAAGGCAAAAAAATCAATGGTGTTCCTGCTAATGCAAGACCGAGCACCAACCATTGCGATGGACCTCAGTGTACAGTACCGCCGAGATGTGGTCTTCTGCCAGACAGTAAGTAAACTCTGACATCAACACAAATAAATACCAGAAATATACATCAAATATAAATCATCTACAATCTGCTGTAACTGCGACCATGGTCCGGGAACATCTCCACGCTATTACACGAGCTAATGACGCTTTGAACATGTTATGTTATTATATTGTTTACAATAATTGTTTTAGTATACACTACACACAAACATTAAAAAAGTATACTAAAACAAGATTTTGGGGAATTATTTTTACATTTCTTAGTACGACAATGGTCACGTGCACTTTTTTCAAAGTTTGAAAAAAGTGTGCTTGGGTAAACCATGATTTTAGAAAATGATTCAGTCAACAGGGTTGGTTGGTCGAAGCACATAATCCCACTTGAGACTGTTTTACGATTCATTCGAAATATTTTTAAAGTAGACGGTCGTGTTACTGTGTTGCACATGCCAACTGTGCAATAATCATTCAACTTATCCCATGGCAATGCTGCAATAATTCAGTTATCCCCCGGCAATAATGCAATACTCACTCGCTGAACTGCGTAATCCTATTCGGCTTGCAGGGAGGCTGGAGACTCTTTCAGCTAACTTTGGGTGAGGAGGGAGTACATTTTGAACAAATCAAGACTATCACGGGGCCTACATACACATACACACACACACACACACACACACACACACACACACACACACACACACACACACACACACACACACACACATACCTAGAGGAAAATTGAAACAGCCTGTGTTTGTGATGGACAAACCGTGACGAGCACAGAAGTCCAACAATGAAACACCATTCAGGTTCAGACTGGAGAGGCTGTACCTACTATTCACACTCTTCCAGCACACATTATTTTTGCCCACATGTGCGTTCAAGTCTCCCAGGTCAATGAGTGAGTCTCCTGAGGGAGCGTTCTCCAACACACACCCTAAAGACTCCAAGAAGGGCGGGTACTCTGAACTGTCATTTGGTACATAAGCACAAACAACGATCAGGAGCCATCTCCCCACCTGAACACTGAGGGAAGTTACCCTTTCATCACCTGGGGAGAACCCTAGCGTGTGGGCACCAAGACGGAGGGCAACAAGGATGCCCATACTGGCTTGCTCTTTCTCTTCATGAGCAACTCCAGAATGAAATAAGGTCCAGAGCCTCTTGTGATGGGTGGTTCCCAAACGCAAACTATGCATTGAGGTGAGTCCGACTATATCTAGTTGGTATCTCCCCGCCTCATGCACCAGCTCAGGCTCCTTTCCCACCAGAGAGGTGACAGTCTATGTCCCAAATCTCAGAGTCAGTAGCCGAGGATCTGTTCAACAGAACCCTTACAGCCCCTTCCCCAAGTGGTGGGTCCATGGGAGGGTGGACTCATGTATCCTTTTCTGGCTGGGCCCGGCCGGGCTTCATGGGCAGAAGCCCAAAGACCGGGCGCTCACCTTTGAGGCCACCTGGGCTTGACTTCAGGGGGTACCCTGGTGACCTGCTTCCGGGCAAGGGAGACTGTGTCCTTTTATGTTTTCCATAGGGGTTTTTGAACCGCACTTTGTCTGGATCTTCACCTAGGACCACATTGCCTTGGCTTAATATCCACGACAACATAGTTCCTAGGATCAATAGGACACATAAACCCCTCCACCATGATAGGGTCATGATTCAAGGAGGGGCATTTATTCTCTCAAATTTTGAAATGGCTTTATTTGCGAAAGACCAGTTTGGTTGCTTAGTGGTCAGCACATCCATCGCACAATAAGCAGGTTCTGGGTTTGACTTCGGGGGGGGGGGGGGATTATAATCAGCATTTATGGACCTACCTGTACTAGTTATACCAGTCTGTTAATGTTTACTGGTCTGCAGGAGCTGGTGCTAAATTGCACATTAAATAGGTGACCCCTAAGCCTCTTATTGGTTCAAATCATGTGAAATAAGTTGACATGGGTTGTTTGTTCCTTTTCTGTCTACAGCTTACTGCTCTTATTTGTGGCTTTATCATTAAACTGAGGAATTGTCTCCATGACGACGGCTTCCTGAGGCAGTTATATACCATTGGATTGCTTGCTCAATTCGAAAGTCTACTCAGCACCTATGGTATACACACTCAGTGTGTTTTCTTTTTGTATTCACTTGTACCATGTGCCGTAATTCCAGGACTATTGAGCATACCTGAATATACGCCGCACCATCTGAATTTAAAAGAAAAAGTAATTTGTACATATATAGGCCACACCTCTTTATAAGCCACAGGTGTCTGTATCACTCTTGCGCTTCCTGCTAGAGCAGCCCCTGGAGGCCGTTTCCCGTAAAAAAAAAAAAAAAAAAAAAAAAGATTAGCCACATCATTGTTTAAACTGCAGGGTTCAAAGCATGTGAAAAAACTGGTGGCTTATAGTCCAGAAATACAGTGTATGTATATGTGTGTGTGTGTGTGTGTGTGTGTGTGTGTGTGTGTGTGTGTGTGTGTGTGTATATATATATATATATATATATACACACACACATGCACACACACACACACACACAAAAAAAAGACCCTTTTTTTCGTAACCTGCATTTTTCATAAATTAAACCACATTTTACATGTAAAACACGTGATTCGTTCCAAGGCTCCCAATACTACCTCCTAAGCCCATTAAAAAATATAAAAGCATACCTTTTAAGACCTCCTTCTGCTTCAATATTGTACCGATGGTAGACGGGTTTGGCCATATTCCTTTGTGATATCACTCAAGCCCGTTTCTTCTTCTCACTCGCACCGGAAATCACACACGTGTGTGTGTGTGTGTGTGTGTGTGTGTGTGTGTGTGTGTGTGTGTGTGTGTGTGTGTTGACCATGTCTTCTTAGCAGAGTTATAATCTTACAAATGTCTATGGAAGCTTAAAAGCCTGAGTCAATAAATAAAGCATAAAACAACAGTAACTCTGTCCTTTACACAAAAAGCATCCTGGTGGATTCAGCTCCATAATAGGCAATGGGAGGTAGCTGCATCATCCCTCCTGGACAATGGGATCCCTGTCCAAGATGGTGTCAGGTGGACCTGTCCAAGATGGCGCTCGAGTAAAGGCGACATGAACGACAGCTCAGTTGTTAGCCAATGGGAGGCCAGCGGCGCGGGATGTTTGAACGTCATTGATGGGAGAGCAGCTAGTGCATTGTTTAAATGTTTGAATGGCGTGTTTTAATGCTTGAATGGCGTGTTTGAATTTTTAAGATGGCGCTTTCGTAACGTGGACTTGTTTCGTAGACAGAGACAAAAATTTTAGGAAAATGCGTTTCGTAACCTGCATTTTTCATTTGGTGAGACTTTCGTAAGGTGAGGTACCACTGTATATATATTCCTGATGCTCGTAGGCTCGTGGCATGCAGTTGAGTGATATCGCAAAGGAATATGGCCAAACCTGTCTACCATCGGACGATATTGAAGAAGAAAGAGGCCTTAAAAGGTATACTTTTATAATTTTTAAAGAGTTTAGGGGGTAGTATTGGGGGTTCTGTAACGAATCACGCGTTTTACATGTAAAATGCGGTGCAACTTACGAAAAATCCAGGTTATGAAACCACTTCGGGAACGGCTTAATTTTGTAAGCTGAAGTACCACTATATATATATATACATCCCCATATACATGAGTTTTAAAACATGTAATATTAAGCTTGTTGGTTAGTAATGCTTGTGTTAGAGCGCTGTTACATCTCAGGGTTGCCAGGTCATCACAAGTAAGATGTCTATATTCGTGAATCGTAGGAGAGGAGCTAGCTATGCTTGAAGACATGAGTGTGGGGATCATGGACTTGAGAAACGTCACATTTAAGGTGACCCAGGCTGTGTCAACATCCTCTCCGGACATGCTACCTGTGATCACCGGGAACCGCGATGGCTTTAATGTGCGCATTCCACTACCAGGGACCATGTTCGACGCGCTGCCTCGGGAAATTCAGAATGGAATGCTGTTGCGGGTACAGCCTGTTCACTTTAATGTCGGCATCAACGAGCAACAAACGCTAGCTGAGAAGTGAGTTAAACTATACCTTTGTATTTGTAATGTAGTAATAAAAATGCTGCCCTGCAATGGTCTGGCGAGCTGTCCAGGGTGTACTCTGCTCTCGCACAGAGTAGGCTGTGATGGGAACAAGCCTCCCTCTCTGACCCTAATTAGAATTAAGCAGTTCAGAAAATAAATGAATGAATAAAAACAATAACTGTAATAATGTTGTTATTAATATATACTGCATATCTTCAATCTTGGTTTGTGGCAACATGGTTACCTGCTAATAATTGAAAACACTTTTATTTGATGTCTTGCAATAGGATTTAAAAAACATTTTGTGTGTGCGCGCGTGTGTGTGTGTGTGTGTGTGTGTGTGTGTGTGCGTGTATGCGTCCAGGTTTGGAGACACATCCTTGCAGGAGATTGTTAATTCTGAGAGTTTGGGGCGGCTGAATTCCTACTATGAACAGTTTAAGGAGGTCTTACCAGATGACTGTGAGTCCCACATATTTTTTATTCCAGTCTTTGCTTCACCAGAGCAATTCCCAAGAACAATATTGATCCCATTACTGAACCTTGTGGTACACCATATTAGGCTTAGGCTTAAAATCATTTAATTAAGCTGAACAAATTTTTATCGATTCTCAAAATGCGATTTTGAACATTTGTCAACTCCGATTTCAAGCCAGTCTGTTTACCTTTTATGAATAGTGGTGTCAAATGTTGCATTTCATTCCAACAGTAATGGCATTGATTTGGCTCTCTTCTTTTTCCTTCCTCTTAGGCCTCCCTCGTTCTCGTAGTCAGACGTGCCTTCCAGAACTCTTACGCTTCCTTGGTCAGAATGTCCATGCCAGGAAAAACAAGAACGTTGATATCCTCTGGCAGGCTGCAGAGGTAGATTAAAAGCTTTTTTGAGCATTTCTGTCATTTGAATTGTTGTTATGAATCAACATACATCAGTCATGTTTCTAAATGAGAACTTTGCAGTTGTAGAATTAATAATTCCTATTATGTGCTGATGTATCCAGGTGCTTCATTTTAACAGTACGATCAATGCGCTTGTGTCTACACATCATTTTGTTTTAGTATAAATGTGCATGATGTCGGAAGCATTAAAAAGTCTAAAGAAGTATCAAGTCATGTTTGTACAATTTATTCTTTGTGCAAGATCACTAATTTTGGTGAACGATTTAATCCTACTAATGTCATTTGGAGGCTAAAGCCTATCGCAGTCGATAATGGGTGAAGATGTTGTACACTCTGAACAGCTCGCCAGATCATTGCAGGGCCAACAGACACAACCATTCACACTCACACCTAGGAGCAATTGGAACCAGCGGTAAGCCTAATGTGCAAGTCTTTGGACTGTGGGAAGAAACCGGAACACCCGGATGAAACCCATGCGAGTACAAGGAAAACAGACTCCACACCACAGTGCCCAAGCACAGGACTCAAACCCAAGACTTTCAGGACTTTTTTACTGGTTGTTTGTTTTTAAACAATAATAGTTATTGTTAATTTGCTGTATTGGTTGCCTACTGTCCTATGCATAGTACAGTACCCAGTATCAGTCGCAATTTTTATTTTTATTACAAGTGTTAAAATATATGTATATGTATATATATATATATATATATATATGAGAGAGAGAGAGAGAGAGAGAGAGAGAGAGAGAGACCTGGAGTGTAGGAATATTGATCTAGCTATACTCATTAAGGGGGGGTTGAAGCCTATCTCAGCTGAAACTGGGTGAAGGCAGGGTACACTCTGAACAGTTTGTAAGACGATCAAAAGGTGAAAATACACACACGTTTTACTCTTACATTCACATGTACTGTACATGTCTATGGACTGTGGGAGGAAAATGGTGTAACCAGAAGAAGCCCAC
The DNA here is from genome assembly GCA_024760905.1 of Plotosus lineatus. Classification (NCBI taxonomy): domain Eukaryota; kingdom Metazoa; phylum Chordata; class Actinopteri; order Siluriformes; family Plotosidae; genus Plotosus; species Plotosus lineatus. The sequence goes on along the minus strand of CM045730.1, from coordinate 9,696,740 downwards.
ACAAACATAGGGGGAACATGCAAACTCTTCACAGTAACAACTGAGCCCTGGATTGATATCCAGGACCTTCTTGCAGTGAGGCCGAGCTCGGCCTAAGTGGTCAAGCTACAATGGATCCATATTCTATAACATTAGTAGTGACATCAGCTTTGATGGCAACGAAGCTTGCTGAGTTGGCCAATGCTGGAACTAGAACTTCCTGATGACTCCTATGTTTAAATTTTCAATTGATCTACGCAGGTGGCATAGTGGTTTAGTCATTAATATGTCCTTAATTAAACATATACATACAGTGGTACCTTGTATAATGAATTTAATCTGTTCCGAGGGCAAGCTCGTCAACTAAAGTTTTTGTTAAATAAAACAAAAAATTCCCATAGGAATTAACAGAAAACCAATTAACCCGTTCCAACCCCCTTGAAACTCATATAACCTGACACGAACACCTATATTTGACCTAATATATTAAAGATAAACGTGAAAACAATAAATATTTCATAATGCATTTCATACATGCACATTAACAAGAATAATTAATAATAAATCATTATAAAACAAGAATAAACAATAAGTCAACTAATCCTTCCGATCATCAATTGTGGTGAAGATGCCACGTGGGCAGGCAGGAGGTGGTGTATAACAGAGGAGGGGGAGGACAATTTTGTGCATGTGCATGCTCCGAGTGCCATCAAGGAAAGGCTCGTGGGTGAGCCTCCACAAGGCCAGTGCTTCTCAACTAGTTGCGGTGTGATGCCGGGGGTCACGTATGACCCTGGGAAACATGCTTTTTGCCATACTGTACTAGAATTAAGTGTACTTTGGATCCACTACAGTAGTGGGCAGTGGCGCTCTCATTGCCACGCTATGGTGTATGGAAAAAGCACCGAGCAAACAATATAAAGTGCAGTAAACACTATTTATAGTCACACTTGGGGCTTTTTTTTTTTCTTCCCGGGAGGGGCATCACAGAAACTAATTGAGAAGCACTGTGACAAGGCATTCTTGGAGTGCGAAGGGATACATGCGAAAGAATGGCCCAGAAAAGCCATTTCGAGGAAAGCTCATAAAGGGAATTTTTGCTAGTTGGATGGAGCAGATTTTTGGCGCGTTTGAAGCTCGTATTATGGAAAATTCATTATAAGAGACACTCGTTAGATGAGGTACCACTATACATACGCACACACACAGATACTCATGTATACATATACATATACATGTCTAACTGTATCATTCTGTATCAAAATATCAAAAACCTATATTAATGGTTTATTTGACACCAACAATATTGATAATGCATTGTAAATAATAATCCATACATAGACTGATGTATCTAAACCAGGCCTTAATTCTAAAATGTGTAGTATTATATCTTGTGTAACTCTTTCCTGTCTGCGTTCAGATCTGCCGGCGGCTAAATGGTGTACGTTTTACAAGTTGCAAGAGTGCAAAGGACCGTACGGCCATGTCTGTCACACTGGAGCAGTGTCTTATACTGCAGCACGAGCATGGCATGGCGCCACAGGTCTTCACTCAGGCACTCGACTGCATGCGGAGGTACGGCGCCACCACAAAAAAAATAAATAAATAAATACTTGTGTTAGCACTGGGACTTTGCCAGCTACATGAGCCTTGTGAGATACTGGAGGATCAAAAAGGTCTGAACCCACTATACATTAGCAATTTATTTATTAATACTGTCCAACCAGTGCAATTAAAATAAGTATGTATCAGAGACATGCAACATTAGTGATATTGTGTAATTCTCCTAGAACAGGGTGCAAATATCACTTTGCTGTGAAACAGGGAGAGAAAATAAAGGTGCCAGGCCGTTTAAAGTAGTGTTTACTTCGAAGGCTCAGGTTTTATTTCCCCTACGAGTTGTTCAAAGGATTAAGCGAAAACTTGTGCTTAGATTTTCATGGAGAGGCGCAGCTTTGGAAAAGTAAGATAGCATTTTATTTTGGAGATGGATCAAATTCTGCATTCAGAAATTGTATAAAGGATTCTTTAACATCATGAGAGATTTTTTTTTTAAAGAATACAGTAGGCCTCCGTTATTCGCGGTGGTTGCAGTCCACCCCTTCCCGCAGATCCTGAAAATCTTCGAGTTATTGACGCGGTTTTAAAACCCTATGTTTGATATTACATGCACTAAAATATGCTTGTTAAACACATTCTACAGCCAGTCTTACTCATTAACACAGTAATCATGCAGTAAAATGTAGTAATGACTAAGTAAAAACGTTTTAATTTTGTACTGTGATAATATTTATGAATAAGGGGGCAGTGGTGGTCTAGTGGTATAGGGCGCTGGATCGCTGATCCAAAGGTTGGGGGTTCGAGTCCCACTCTCCACAAGGTTGTCACTGTCCCCCCCAGTGCAGCTAACTGGGTTATCAAAGGCGGGCCATGTCTCTCACTGTCTATGGTGAGAGGTTCATGTAAAAGAACCATTGCTGACTTTCGTAAAGAGTAGCTGCAAAGCCGTCAGTGTGTTTCTGTCCCTTGCTAAAAGGGTTGTGACAGGAAGGGCATCCGACGTAAAAGACTCTGCCAAATCAAACGTGCGAATCAAATGGTTCTCTGTGGCGACTCCCGAGTAAAAGGGGAAAAGCCGAAAGGAAGACAGACATAATATTTATGAATAAATTAAAGCGCTTAGGCTCCTCACCAGAAGCTAGAGAAGATGCAGTTCGTTTGAGTGACATCATAGCGCTTAAATAATCATTAAAAACACATGAAAAATACATGAATTCACAATTCAAGCAATCGCGATGATAATGTGCACGAAGGAGGGGAAAAAAAGGGGTGTACACATTATCTGCAACCAATCAGCATAAAGGAGAAACAAAAGCTCTCAGCCATTGGCTAAATTTGAATCACGTGCATGTAACTTCCGGTTCCGCCACCTCTGAACCGCGAATGGGCAAGGGCTTACTGTGCGTGATTATTTTACTCCAATCATGAACCCTTTTATCACTCGTTTGAAATAATAATTTGAATAAAGGACCTAGTAGGTTCAGATTTTACGATCCTTCTGTATGTTTCTCTTATTCTTATGTTTCTTTCTTTGTGTAAAATTAGCAATCTTAAGTAGTTCATCATGTTTTTTTTTTTCCCTTAAGCGCTATTATGCCAGTTTGTCTCTGCATCTAAATTTTCTGCCCTGCTGCTACTGCTGCTGCTGTTGTTGTTATTGTTGTTGATGATGCCTTTTCTGGTTGAATAATAAGCATTATCTCCACCAGCCATCTCACCCTTATCTCTCCATTTCTATTGATCCACCCACCTGCTCTTTGCTTGCCAAACAGATTAAAAAGAAAAAAAGCAGCAGAAGCTGAACCAATAAGTAAACAAAATTGCTTCAGGGACAATGGAAAGAAAAACTAGCATTTCATTTAGCATGTACACGTGGAATGGCTTCATCTCAAATCACCTCCCGTACCCCTTTTTCCACTTCTTGGATCCTTTCTGAAGCGAAGCGCGGATTTTAAATCATGATGGATTTCAGAGAAAGGAGACAAGATACGGGATTGTTATTTGTTATATAAGGCATGTAGGCAGCCGACTTCACCTGGCGATCAGTATTGCACAAAGAGCGCAGTTGTTTGTGAGTGTGTCTTGCTCTGGCGCATGGGGGAAAAAACACTCCACGCACTCCCTCTACTCCTCCATCGCTGCGAAAACCTGGGCGGCTCTGTAGCTGCACTTGTTTGGTTATTGGGTCATGTTACACGACAGTAGCACCACGGTGGATGAAAAAAGGGATGTCTTTTTTTTTTTTTTTTTTTTTTTTTTTTTTTTGGCTGCATTAGATACATTACATTGGAACTGTTGCATGCTGTTGATTGCACGGCCCGAAAGTGCTTAAATACCATACAGGAAATGTCTCCGAATTGGGCCTTTCATTGTACTCTCTCTGAAATAACGGTACCAAACTGTACTTTTTATTGTTGCTGAGGTTGTAGCATCGAGAGGATGTATTTTATACTTTTAAATGTGTTTCTTTTATTTCTCTATTTTTAATTTGCTTTAAAGCCTTACCAATTCATTAGTTTTTCTTAATGTATCTCTTAAAGGAAAATGAGAGCCCTGTACTCTATGAAATACTACTGACATAGGTACGTCTCTGGACAAAGTGTTGCTTGAAATCTAAACAAAATCTAAGGAGGTGGGGACAAGATTTAGGTAAATTCTCATTTTAAATTTTTGTGATGTTCCTGAGTGGACCAATAAAGGCATGGAACATCACTTGGAAGGTTGGTCCATTTACATACCACCAGGAAAACCAGTAAGGCTGCTGTGGCACCAATTTAAAAAAATATTGTTATTATTGATAGAGAAACCCCCAAAAATAAAGATTTACATACCATCAAAACAACACAATATATTAACAGAAACACGGAACATGAACTTGTTAAACGGATAATTAAACTAAAAAACCAGCAGATATAAAAGAATGTGAAAACAAATAGTGGAGTATAGAATTATAACATTTTTTATCTATCTATTTATCGGTGTATCTAGTTTCTATATATCTATCTATCCTATTAAAGGAGCCATGCTACTCTTATAACTTCAACCACCTTTAATCAGTGTCTAAATCTATACAGTGGTACCTTGACTTACGAGTATCTTTTATAATGAATTTTCCATGATCTGAGCTTCGATCCCAACAAAAATCTGCCCCATCCAATAAGCAAAATTTTTATTTACGAGTTCTGCTGGGGAAATGGCTTTTCCGGGCCAATTAGCCTCGTATTCTTCCGCCTGTATTCCTCCGTGCTCCGAGAACACCTTGTGCAGTGCTTCTCAATTATTTTCTATGATGCCCCTATAACAAGAAAAAAACATTCCCCCTCCCCAGCGCCCCGTTCTCAACTATAAATATTGTTTACTGCACTTCATATTGTTTGCTCGGTGCTAAGGGCAGTGGTGGTCTAGTGGTCTCCACAAGGTTGTCACTGTCCCCCCAGTGCGGCTAACTGGGTTATCAAAGGCGGGCCATGTCTCTCACTGTCTATGGTGAGAGGCATGTAAAAGAACCATTGCTGACTTTCGTAAAGAGTAGGCTGCAAAGTCGTCAGCGTGTTTCTATCCCTTGCTAAAAGGGTTGTGACAGGAAGGGCATCCGACGTAAAAAATCTCTACCAAATTAAACATGTGAATCAAAATGATTCGCTGTGGCGACTCCCGAGTAAAAGGGAAAAAGCCGAAAGGAAGACATATTGTTTGCTCGGTGCTACAGAGTGAGAGCGCCACTTCCACCTAGTGTAGTGGATGCGCAATTAGACTTAATCCTAGTACAGTATGGCAAAAAGTATGTTCCCCAGGGTCATACGTAACCCCCCCCCCCCCCCCCCCCTGAGAAGCACTGGTCTTGTGGGAGCTCACCACGAGTCATTCCCCACTGGCATTCGTAGCGTGCACATGCACAAAATTCTTCTCCTCCTCTGTTACGCATTACTTCATACCTGCCCATGTGACATCTTCGCACTCACGTGACATGGTTTTCTATTATTTCCGATGGGAATTTTTATTTTATCTAACAAACATTTTGACTTACGAGCTTGCCCTCGTAATTGATTAATTTCGTAAGTCAAGGTACCACTGTATATTATTAATCCAATGAAATGTAATGCAGAGTGTAGGATACGGTATAAGTTTTTAGCTGGAAACATTTTTGTTAGAATATTGAGGCTGCATGTCTTCCCACACACTATTCACCTGTAAAGTAATAATTTTCCCATGATGATTGTTAGAATGCGGGGGATGGGATGTTGGAGTCAGAATGATGGACTTGAGGCATGGGGCCAACTTGGGTCTCTTTAACGTTTACTTCAGTGTTGCTTCTTTAGGAAGTTAATAAATCTTAATATGCCATCAGGGCTTATCCAACATTAAATAAGTATCTCATCTCACAGCATGGTTGAGTTCCCGAAAAGGATTAGTCATAAAGTGTGAATTATTTCTGTATCACAGTATTTCCAGCTGTATCATGAATAATGGGTTAACATTCAAGTGCTCTTTCTAACATGTTCATGTTTCTATAGGAACACAGCTTATTTGCAGGAACCTGTACTGTGGACGTTCCACATAATTTAAGTATTAATTATGAATGTATTTACAATGGCAATATTGTTTATATCGATGTAATGTTTTACGATATTAATATTTTATCAAAGGTGTCTCGGGTTATCAGTGCCGTCTAACACTCAAAATTCCGGCTGCATCCCGAGAGAGAAGCTGGTGAGAGAATGACTCTAGTAAACCTGTCATGTAGCTGAGAACAGGATCTGGATGTTCTACAAAATAGAATTCAGCTATGAAGCTTTTAAATGCATGAGGTTATTAAAATAAATATTTTTATATAAATAATATAAAAATCTAAAATATGCTGTTATACAAAAAAAAAAAAAAAACACTTCAGGGGGTAGTAGTACTCTGTTTGCATGTTGTGCTGCATTATACCACCCCCTAGTGTGGATTAATTTTGTATAACAGCATAGCCTGGTGTGTGTTATTCTTTTTTATTAAATGTTTTGCATTCTTTATATGTTACAATCAGAATTGTTCAGATTTAGTGTGGCATACTTGGCCTATACAGCAATACGGATATTAACCATCAATGAACACGCCACCAGTAGAAATAAGAAAGTCGTGAAGGCACATGACTACTAATCCTTGTTAATGCCACGGCTCCTATGGACTTCCGGTCACGGATGGTTAACTGGCCGAGCTGTCACGCTACAGAGGGACGGCATATGCTCACTTCCCTGTCACTTGCAAGCGATCGCCAGCCAACTACGGCGTCTGTGAGCTCATTCGTACAAGGGAGCAGATGGCACATTCCCTCCGAGTGTGTCATACCAGCCACAAAAATATGCATGCGCGGCAGTTTGAAAAGAGACGGGTGGCTAGCATTGCATGTCATGTAGAGGGTGTGTGCATGCTTTCTCCCCTCTCTAGTTGATGATGATCTTCTGATATCGGCGGTAATACCTGATAGGTGGGAATTGGATATGGGGAGGAAAATGGGAGGGGAGTTAAAAAAGAAAGAAAGAAGAAAATTGTTTTTGTAGAATCTTTGGTATTTTCACTTGAAGTGAAATGAAAGGCAAGCCTTCCAAACTCTCCTGTTATACATGAACATATGTTTTCATTATCAGGTAGTTTTTACTTTAATTTCCAAGTTGCGTCCTGCTAAAATTCAATTGGTAGTATGCATTGGCCAGATTGAAAATGCTGCTGTTAGAAGTTGTATCTCTCCGTTAATATAGGGCAAGTTAATGGTAATAATTACACTATACAAATATTAAACTAATAAATCAAATATAAGCGAATGAACTTCTGAATAAAATATAAATAGAGAATTTATGCATGTCCCCCATTTATGTACAATTACAAACATTCTTGTCACCCCATGTATTCATATGTACTCTATGCAAATTATTTCTGTGTTGCTGGCAGAAATATGAGATGATCATGTGACTTTTCGCTACTTTTTACATTGCACTGTCATCAATTAAAAGTTTGGCATTAATTTACATTTGAACACTTCGAAAACAAACAAACAGGCTAGTGCATAAACAGATACGGTGCATGATCCATGGTTGATAAAAAGTCTATTATATCCTTAAAAATGTAGCATGCTTTGAGTGACACATAAAACAGCCAATCATTTAGCAGCTGTAACTTTCATTTATAGCTTTACCATGGGACACAAGAACAGAAACAGTGGAGAGTGAGCAGTTGTTTAAATTAGTGAGTCAGGTGTGCTGCTGCTTGGTCGAAACAAAAACTTGCAGTCACATGGCCCTTTGTGGCATGACACCCCTAGCTTAACTCTACCATGATCGCTCGGCGGCTGGAGGCTATTTCATCCAGCATCAGGCGAAAGCAGGGTACCCTCTGAACATTTTGCCAGCCACAAGGCATCACGCACAATCATTTATATATACTCACACCTCGGGGCAATTTGGAACAGCCAACCAGCCTAATGTGCATGACTTTGGACTGTGAGAGGAAATCGGAATACCCAGGGGAAACCCACTAAAAATGGGGCAAGCATGCAAAGTCTACAGAGAAACACAAAGAAGCATTTGATCCATCCATGGACCCTATCTCAGGCAATACTGGGCAAAGTTTTGCCAGTCCATCGCAGGGCAACACACATTCAGGGGCAATTGGAAGAGCCAGCTAACCTAATGTGCATTTGTTTGGACTGTTGGAGGAAACTGGAGAACCCAAAGGAAACCAAAACAAACTTGAGGAAAACATGTAACCTCCACGCAGAAACACCCAAACCGGGCCCAGGACTCAAACCCAGGACCTTCCTTGTGGTGAGGTAGATGTGCTAACCACTACACCACCGTGCCACTCTAAGCTGAATGATATTTGTGAGGCGCTCTACCGAATGTTGGCGCTTGTCGCAGGTGACGTATGGTGCTTGTGCGACACAGCACGGCTTATCCGGACTTCCGATCTTTCAAGTGAGCAAGTGAAGGTTGAGTACTAAACAAGTATTCAAAGCACCTACATTTGGTAGAGCGCCTCACATATTATAAATAATTATAAAGTGTTTATGTAGTAATTGTTTGAAAAATGTACAATTATTGGTAGCAACTGGACTACAAGGAAAGGTACAGTTTGGTCCGTTTGTTTCTGATGCTTTACAAACTGATGAAGCAGAAAAAATTGTTCTTAATTTACTCTTTTTCGCTCTCTCTCTCTCTCTCTCTTTCTCTCCATCTTGTTTCTCTGCATTGTTTTCGTTTCTTTATTTGTTTGCTTATGTGCATTTTGTTTCTCTCTTTTTTTCTGTTTCAAAAATCTGTTTTTATCCCGTTATATAAATGTCTTTATTCCTTATTATTTATTTATGATTTTGATTCCATGTCTTATGTTGTCATTGTTCTTCATCACTGTCGGTCCCGCTGTGGTTATTTCATTCAAAAACCTCCTGTGCGGTTGAACTTGGCCCCTCCCCTCTACCCACTACCCCCACCTGGCTGCAGCGTTGGTACCCGTGAGGGCGTGACACAGAAGAATCTGAGTGGCGTGTTGCCCGTGCGGGAATTAAGGCTAGATCCCAATCTGCTGTACTCTCTGCCTCTGCTCGCTCTCAGCCCCAACCTGCTCGTCGTCTGGCTCTTCCTCAGCATCACCTACCTGCTGGCCAAACTCCGCTGCAGCTGAGTGGCAGCACGCCCCTAACTCTCTCTCTCTCTCTCTCTCTCTCTCTCTCTCTCTCTCTCTCTCTCTCTCTCTCTCTCTCTCTCTCTCTCTCTCTCTCTTCAGGTCTCTGATTTTCTTCTGGGGTTTTTCTTCACTTGGACATTTTGTTCTGAATCTGTATCTTTATTACAGTGGTACCTTGACTTACGAAATTAATCCGTTCCGAGGGCGAGCTCGTAAGTCAAAATATTTATTAGATAAAACAAAAATTCCTGTCGGAAATAATAGAAAACCAATTAATCTGTTCCAAGACCCTCCCAAACTCATATAACCTGACACAAACACATAAATTTGACCTAATATATTAAGATACACATGTACAAACAATAAATATTTATTATTGATAATAATAATAATAATAATAATAATAATAATAATAATAAAAATAATAGAAATAATAATAATAATACATGTACATTAACCTTAATAATAATTAATAATAAATAATAATAAAACAAGAATAAACAATAAATGAACTAACTCTTCCGGCAAAGACGTCACGTGGGCACGAAGATGTCACATGAGCAGGCATGAGGTGATGTGTAACAGAGAAGGAGGAGGACAATTTTGTGCATGTGTACGCGACGAATGCCAGCGAGGAAAGGTTTGTGGTGAGCTCCCACAAGGCCAGTGCTTCTCAAATAGTGGGCATTGCCCGACTTGGGGGGCTGTGGTGTGATGCCGGGATGGGGGGGCACGTATGACCCTGAGGAACATGCTTTTTTTGCCATACTGTACTAGGACTAAGTGTAGTTGCACATCCTCCACAGTGGGTGGCAGTGGCGCTCTCACTGAGTTCCCTATGCTGTAGTGAACACAGTGCGAGCGCCACTGCCACTTACTGTAGAGGATGCGCAATTACACTAGAGCTCGTAAAGCAAACATTTGCTGTTTGGATGGGGCAGATTTTTGGTGGGATTGAAGCTCGTATCAAGGAAAATTTGTTATAAAAGACACTTGTAAGTCAAGGTACCAGTGTATTTCTATTCTATGATATCTTGCTTTACTTGATTCTGTTTTGCTTTGTCTTTCTTCCTTTCTTATTCTTTCGTCTTTCATTCTTTCTTTCCGCTTTTCCTTCCTTCTCTCACCTTTCGGTTTCCGTTGTTTTTTTAATTCTTTCTTATATTTTTTCTTTATTACTTTTTACTTCTATTTATATTTTCTTTCTTTATTGTGTTTTCTTTCCTTTTGTTGTTTTTTCTTTCTGTCTTTTTCTGTTTCCTCTCATTTTATTGATATATTTCTTCCTATTTCTGCCATCCTCTTTTTGAAATGAAACTCTTCAGTTTCTTCTCCTTCTTTTCTATTTGATTCCCCTTCTTCCTTTTTGCTTTCCCATCCTTCTCTTCTCTTTTCTTTGATTGGCTTACAGTTTTGAAGAGGCGGGGTGCCCTCATGCTCAGTGGCTGTTCCACCTCTGTATATTTAAAGGACTACATATCCCGAGCAAAGCATTTCTGCCTTACTTCCGCACTTCCCTAAATAATGGGTGTTAATCCCGAGATGTGTAACTTTTATTTATTTATATACAGTATATATATGTATTAATGAGGTCATTATGAGATAAGTGATGAGACACAAAAAGTATAATAATTTATGTCTGCTCTTTTTTTCTGCACCTGCTACAGATCTACTGGCTACAGCCACCATATTCCATAGAGAACCGGTTTCTTAATCAAGGCCTTGTAATTTGTCGTTCAATATTTTCTGTCTTCCATGTGTTTGTATTCAAAAGCAACGTTAACTGCTACACCGGAGTTTAACCTATTATATATGAAGCCAGTGCACTTTTACGATGATGTTTTTGCGCCAGGTGAATTTGAATATACACACACATATATATATATATATATATATATAGATAGATTGATAGATAGATAGATAGATAGATATGCACACGAATATAAATGTATATTAGGTCAGGGGTCTTTTAATTATGCAGAAATATATAGCTGTGTATTTTTAATATGATTCTTTTTTATTAGTCACTGATTTGTGCAATACTCCCAGCGTTTCATCAGAGATAAATTTCAGTAGGTTTCAGTCTTTAATTTAAGAAATCTGTATATTTGCAAGACTTATTTTAGATGACGTGAACCTAAATCTGTTGCTTTATACTAAGGCGAATGAAATTATGCAGGGATTCTGAGCAAGAATGTAACTTCTAGTGCCAAATATTAAATTACTTCTGTTGCTTTCTTTGTGCCATAATAATAATTATTCAGGTCCTAAAGCTTCAGGGCTTGTCCTCAGCCCATTATCGTAAACTCTATGGTTTCCTGTCTATAATTATCTTTATGCATTTAGCGCCCAGTTTAGCACTGCAGGGTTACGGGTGAATTTGAAAGGGGCTTCCTGTGCTGCAGCTTTGAATTCACAACTTTACTGCTGAAGGTTATTCTATGAGCTTCCTCAGTAATGTAAATTATTTATATTTTAAGAAAACCATTCGTGGAGCGATGCCAAATGAATATGACCTTGTTCATCTTATCCCAAGAGCTGGTTTCAGCCTGTATTTTTTATTTTTTTTTCATCTTGCACAAATAACAATGCATCAATACGATTTTATTCTTTCCCCCAGACGTTTTTTTATATATATATATATATATATATATATATATATATATATATATATATATATATATATATATATATATATAGTACTTGTCGATACTCATATTGAAATAGACAACCTATTTAGAAATTATGCAATCAGGGGCGGTCATGGAACATTTTATTTAGCGCTGTTTATTTTGGTTGCTACAAGTTGGGGCACACTGAAATTTTTATGCCTTGTGAGGAACGTCACCGCGGTTGCTGAACTTAACTCAGACGTGACAGTTTCTCTCCATCAGAGGAGTGTCAAACTCCTGCCACAAAGAGCCATGTGGCTGCAGGGTTTTAGTTTCAACCAAGCAGCAGCACACTTGACTTTGCTCATTTAAACTACTGATCGGACTCTTCAGGCATGTGATTGGTCAATGTCTGTACAGAGCACACAGATTGACCAATCAACTTGCCTGAAGACTCAAATCATCTGTTTAAATGAGCAAAAGTCAGATGTGCTGCTGATTGGTTGAAACAAAAACCTGCAGCCACATGGCTCTTTGAGGCAGGAGTTTGACACCCCTGCTATATATGAGCCATCAGCAGTCACTATTCATGATACTCATTATAAACCATCATGCTCCCTGACACTCATTTGCACACTTAAAATGTCTTGTCATGAGACTTCTATTTCAGAAGATGTTGTAGTTACTTCTCTTAATGTTATCAAGAGGTTACAGCCTGTTTTGCTACAATTGCCATCATTAATCAATATAAATTAATTGGACTATCAAACCTGGATCTAATCACAAGTATTGATGCATCCCTGAATTTGAACATGAAGCTTTGCAACGCTCTGGTTCGGGTTTCCACATAACACAGGCCAGGCTACTCGTTCCGCTCTTTCCTATGAGCCAAGTAAAGAAATGAACTGCTCTGAAATACAGTGGTATCTTTACTTACGAAATTGATCTGTTCTGAGGACAAACTCAGAGGTCAAAATGTTCATTAGATAAAACAAAGATCCCCATAGGAAATAAGAGAAACCCAATCAATCTGTTCCAACCCCTCCCAAAGTCATATAACCTGACACAAACATGTATATTTCACTAAATATATTAAAGATAAACATGTAAAAACTATAAATATTTCATAATAATAATAATAATACATATCCATTAACATTAATAATAATTAATAATAAATAAGAATAAAACAAGAATAAACAATAAGTCAACTAACTCTTCCGATCGTCGACTGCAGCAAAGATGTCACGTGGGCGTGAAGATGTCACGTGGGCAGGCATGAGGTAGTGCGTAACAGAGGAGGAGAAGAGGAGAATTTTGTGCATGTGCACGTTACGAATGCCAGAGAGGAAAGGCTCGTGGTGAGCTTCCCAGGGGGGAGGGGGGCACGTATGACCCTGGGGAACATGTTTTTTTGCCATACTGTACTAGAATTAAGTGTAATTGCGCATCCTCTACACCAGGTCGCAGTGGCGCGCTCACTGTGTTCCCTATGGTGTAGGGAAAAGCATCGAGCACATGATATGAAGTGCAGTAAACACTATTTATCGTCGTGGTGGGAGGGGTGAAATGTTGATTTTTCTTCCTAGAGGCGGCATCACAGAAAATAATTGTGACGCATTGCACAAAGCGTTCCCGAAGTGCGGAGGAATGCACATGGAAGAATATGAGGCTAATCGGCCCGGAAAAGCCATTTCCCCAGCAGACCTTGTAAATCCCCCCAGTGGAGCTAACTTGGGTTATCAAAGGCCGGCCATGTTTCTCACTGTCTATGGTGTGAGGCATGTAGAAGAACCATTGCTGACTTTCGACAAGAGTAGGCTGCAAAGCCGTCAGCGTGTTTCCGCCCTGCTATGGCCTGGCGAGCCGTCCAGAGTGTACTCTGCCCTCGCCCGAAGTTGGCTGGGATGGGCGCCAGCCTCCCCGCGACCCAAGTTAGGATTAAGATGGTACAGAAAATGAACTGATGAACTGAACCTTGTAAATCAAAATTTTGCTGGTTGCATGGGGCGGATTTTTGGTGGGATCGAAGCTCATATCATGGAAAATTCAAAATAAAAGTCACTTGTAAGTCAAGGTACCACCGTATCTTCATTTGGGAATAAGCTTACTTTGTTAAAAGCTTGTGTCTGAAAATATAGGTGACAGATTATAATAGCGGCTATTTATATACTTAGAGAAGGAAAGAGTGTGTGTGGGAGGGAGGGGGGTGAAATTGAGTCAGTAGGTCTGATAAATCCTCAGAAGAATTTGATATATGAAAAGATAAGTGCAGATAATAAAATCCATGAAAAGCATTATTTTGTTTTATTTTTTGAATACCTGCGACTAGGGTTATAAAGGGGTGGAAAATTTCCAGTAAATTTCCATAAGCTTTTTATGGGAGGTTAATATGGGCAAGAGCTGTGTAATACACAAATGTAAGGCGTAAAGATTTGTTCTTGCCCTAAAGCAAACAAGTATTTTTGATATAAATGTAAACTTGTAAATGTTTCATCAAATATTGTGCTGCAAGATATTTTTTCACCTATATTTAAGTTCTCTGTCATCCATTCGTTCATTTTCTGAACCGCTTAATCCTAATTAGGGTCACGGTGAGGCTGGTGCCCTTGTCACCCAACTCCGGGTGAGGGCAGGGTACACTCTGGACAGCTCACCAGGCTATCGCAGGGCCAAGACTCACACAACCATTCACACCTAGGAGTGGTTTTGAACAGCCAGTTAACCTGCTATGCATGTTTTTAGACTGTGGAAGGAAACCGGAGTCCCCGGAGGAAACCCACACAAGCACGGGGTGAACATGCAAACTCCACACAGAAACGCCCGGTCGAACCCAGAACCTTCTTGCTGTGAGGTGGACGTGCTAACCACTACGCCACCGTGTCACCAGTTCCCACTTATAAGTTAACTATTTATTTTGCAAATGTCCACTTTATTCCCATTATTTCCTGTTAATTCTTGTTAATTCCCACATTTTCCTGGGACTTCCTTGGAAAATTTCCAACTTTGAAAATTTTTTGAATTTTCCGATCTTACTTAATATTAGCTTGAGGTGAGATTAGATGTCGTACGCAACAGATCAATAATTGTTTGTGTGTTGCTCTCTTTATTACCATTACTTGGAATGAAGAATGGATTTATGAGATACACGGGGAAGCATCACACTATATTTAAATTAGCAAACAACAACAACACCAGTCGAGTAATCAGGTTCTTTGATATTTAAACTGAGAATTTTTCGGAATGGGGAAATTTTGTATGATGCAATAAAGTAGTAAAACTTTACAATTCCTTGGATCAATCCTGTGGAATTTCTTTCGACTAGCAGTTATAACTAGCTAACCCTCAGTTAATTCGTGTTTAAAGTTGAAGAACGGCGTACAATATTTTATCCTTTTTATTATAATTTTATCCTGTCATCCAAAGCTATGTCTAGAGGTAAGATAAATAGAAATAAAGCTAAAAAAGACGTTGGTTCATTGGTAGCTACTGACTAGACTCGTAGTTGTACTGGGCTAGTACATGTTGCTTCCTGTGCAGTACAGAGTCTGCTATCTAACATCTAGATCTTGTTTATTTTTTAAGATTAGTACATTGTTGAAGTTCTATTTATCTAGATAGTTTTAGAAGCTACATACATGTGAGTAGATCTTAAAAAAAAAAGCATCACAAAGCAACCAATACCACTCAGCCCCTGCACCAATTATAAAGGATGCATCCCATGATGGGCACCAAAAATGATAATGATTGGTGATGTTGTTTTCGAGTTCATGCACAGAATATAAATATAAATTCAAGACGGCAGATGTGGTGGTAATATCGGGCACCAGACCATGATAAAAATGAAAAGGCTTGTGTAGCTACATAGTTCCAATATCCACACCAAAAATGGTGATGATCGGTGATGGTGATTTTGAGCTAGTGCGCGGAATACAAATTCAAGATGGCAGCTATGGAGACCATATCGGACCGTGATAAAAATTGGTAGGCTTGTGTAGTTATAGAGTTACAATAATCAGTGATGGGGGCGGGGACAACAGTACCTACCTATAGTCAACAAGAGTAGCAGATGTTACATGGCTAGTAGAGGTTAATTACGCGGGACTTTTTCTGGCGAGAATGTTAGTGTCAGGCTTCATGGATTTTGTGTTCATAGGCTCTTGGGTACTGCTTGCATTAATCTACAACATATTTATTTAAATCATTTGCTAAGGAATAATATATATATTAAACTACCTCTATATTTCTTGAAGTTTGAGGCATGATAATTAAAACATTCAAGATATTGGTAAAGCTACGCTATGATGCTGGGAGACGTGTTTGATATAATCTGAGGACTGAGCCTCCCAGTCGATGTTTTGCTCCTCGGTATTGACTCTGCACTCGTACAGTACAGTAGAATCGTATTATAATGAGCAGGATTTTTGCTCAGCTATTCGTTGGCGTGTTCTGTTGCGGTCTTGGTTTCTTCTTTCTGAATCCTGTTCTTAAATTATTTCATAGATTTTTCTGGCTGCATGTGTTATATTTTTGTATGCAGTCTACCCAACTTTTAAGTTGTGCTATTGTTTAAACTTAAAGAGTTTCCATATCCAGTATTTAATCAAAATTTATAAAAATATACTCTTTAAAGGGTTGTTTTTTTTTTTTTTTGTCATTAAAATTGTACTCAATGAACTCTTAGCTTTTAGTGACTGATCTACATACACTCGATGAATATTGGCTCAGTGGCATGTTCTGCTTGCTTAATTCCATCACATTCTCTTTTCCGCGCTCCCATTTTTCACTCCCTACCCATAACCCATTGCTCTGAAGCCCACGCTGTTATATAGCTGTGTTTCTTGATTATCTTGCGTTTCCTTTGCTCATAAACGCTAACCATGGCCTGTTGATTTTTTTTTTTTTTTCTGTTTGTTGCTTGTTGTTGTTGTTATTGTTCTTGTTGTTGTTTTAATTCCACTTGCTTTCATAATCCCTCCCCACCCCCCACCCACCCCACCCTGTTCCCCCAGTGAGGGATGCCGACGTGAGAACACGGTGAAGAATGTGGGATGTCGCAAGTACGCTTTCAACTCCCTCCAGCTGAAGGCTTTCCCTAGACATTACCGCCCTCCTGAGGGGACGTACGGAAAAGTGGAGACGTGAGCATGAGGACCAGGCCTGTGCAAAGAGAGATTAATCCGAGGTGGATTACTACATCCTTAAAAAAAAAAAAAAAAAAAAAAAAAAGAAAGAAATCACTGTGTAGCTAGGATGTCAAATATGCTGTAACCAATGTCGACCTTACACTGATATTAGTATGTGGACCTAATTAAACACTCATAGCACGTCATCTGTTTCTGATCCCAGCTTTAAATGATGTCATCAGATGGGGCGGGGTCTCCCATATAACGTAACCTACCATAGTGACATTTTGCACTGTAGTCTCTTTTCAGTAATAATGAATCCAGAATTTAAAGCTGAAAGGCTTTTTTACGGACAGCGTGACACAAATAAATAATAAAAAAATGAAAAGTAAGTTAACAAATGTACCACCACATTAATAAATTATTTATAATTAATAAAACGTCCTCCTCATAGCAAGGATTCCCAGACTCGGCGAGGAAATTTCTGTGCGAGGTTAGTAAGTAATCCCTGTGCTTCTCTGGGTTCTCTTCAGGTACCCGGGTTTTGTCCAACAGTCCAGAGACATGCACGTTAGGCTAATCGGCTGGTCCAGATTGCCCCATTGCTCTGCTGCAATGGAGTGGCGTACAATGGTTTCATCGGGTGTCAACTGAGATAAGCCTCCCAGCTACCCGTAAAGCACAGGCATCAAACTTATGCCAAAAAGGGTCATGTGACTGCAGGTTTTTGTGTCAACCACGCAGCAGCATACCCGTCTTTGCTCATTTAAACAAACTGATCTCAGTCTCCAGGCTGTTGATTGGTCAGTTTCTGCATAGAGACCACAGATTGACCAATCAACTGCCTGAAGACTCAAAGGCTTGATTTCAGGATGTTCATGTGTCATTTTTTACAATTGTTCAATCTTTATTATATTTGAAGCTTTTGTCAAATGACACATGTGATGTTCCAGGTAGCAATGCCTTGATTAATTGAATGCTGTCCTTTGGACACAGAAAAATGAAAAGAAAAAGAATTGTGGGTGGGTTGTTGTTTTGTTTTGTTTTGTTTTGTTAGTTCCCCTCAGACACACAATTTGATGTGGAAGTCTTCGTTTACAGGATAGTCTTTCATTCATTTTCTGAAGCACTCAATCCTAATTAGGGTCACGGACAGGCTGGCACCCATCCCAGCCGACTCTGGGCGAGGGCAGAGTACACCCTGGACAGCATCCGACCCATCGAAGCATTTACAGGATAGTTGCCGGGGAAAATGTAGCATCATGCGAATTCAAGGAGCGGTTTTACAGTTGTTAGAAGAAGGTAGCTTAAATAACATATTTATTTTATAATATTATAATATAGTGTTATCAGACTAAATTTAGCCATTTATATAAATGTAGATTTGCTTTATGAAGACTCACAGAATTGAATTTGGTTCACAGAACCACTTTACTTGGACTCTGCGGCAGCATTTCAATCTTTAAAACCCACTCCGCCCAACAATACTTTAAAAAATTAATGTTGCAATGCATTCCTATGCTCTGCATATGAGGTCATGTGAGTTGAAAGGCTGTTGAACAAATATAGACTTGTACTTCGGAAATTCATTGCGTATTGAAATTATTATTATTATTATTTTCCAAAAGAATTTGGATAATAATAATAATCATGACACTTTGTGTTAATCCCGTGCTATAAAATGTGCTTAGTATGATGAAAAGGCCTTGGCATTTATGGTTAATAGTAAAAGTTTATCATTGATCTATACATGTGTACTGGCCTGGGAAAAACTTCACATGGTGAATATTTAAAAATT
The DNA here is from genome assembly GCA_024760905.1 of Plotosus lineatus. Lineage (NCBI taxonomy): Eukaryota > Metazoa > Chordata > Actinopteri > Siluriformes > Plotosidae > Plotosus > Plotosus lineatus. Next base: position 9,678,003 of record CM045730.1, on the reverse strand, counting down.
TAAAGACAACTATATGAATTTGACAACTAGAGCCATATGTTCATTCATTCATTTTCTGTGAACACTTAATCCTAATTAGGGTCGTGGGGACCCTGCCGACTCTGGGCGAGGGCAGAGTACACCCTGGACGGCTCGCCGGACTGTCGCAGGGAAGAAAGACGCTGACGGCTTTGAAGCTCCTTTTGTGCTGCATGAACCTCACACCATAGACAGTGAAAGACACGTTTGGCCTTTGATAACCCAGTTAGCTTCACTGCGGACGAGAGCCACACATGAACTGATATGTCGGTAGTGAGAAAAGAGGAAACAAGATTCCGGTTAGTCTCGCCATCCTCGTCTCCTGAAATATAAACGTCACAGTATTTGGTGATAACTCGTTCGGTTTTCACCAGCAATTGCAACATCAGTATTTTTAAAAATTCCCATTTAAATTGTATTCATATCCAAGAATTTTTAACTTGATCGCATTTAATTGCCGTGACTAATGCTACTAGCTAATTTTTATTTATTTTTTTAATACCGTTCATAACCACCTACTTGCCATTCCGTGTTTGGAAAGCCTAGTTAAAATTTTGTACTTAAACCCGGACTGATCACACAGTAATATTGATTAAACTGATTCATTGTTAACTGGGATCTCTGCAGGCAGAAATTACATCATTGTGATGATATGTAATCCTTTTTTTTTCTTTCTTTCTTTCTTTTTTTAAATAGTGCTGTACATATGTCCCTCAGTTGAAATCTGAGTCTGGAAATTTGGTCCTGTTTGCCAGAATGGCACACTGTGATGGTTTTTCCCAGACCACAACACCGTGATTAATTTCTTTTTGACACCAAAACGTTCACACAAGGCACCCAGTCGCTATTACGAATCTGCAATCGCTTATAGAACAAACACATGAATACACCCTCCAGCTCTCTCGCCTGCAATTCTGAGAGTTTAATTCAAGTCTGGCATACAAAATAGGACTCTGAGAGTGCAAACCTCCACCAGTCCCAACAGATCCCTCCATATGATTCAAAAGGTTCAAATTTGTACTATCTCACAATATTTAAAAAATAAACCCTTTAAAAAATTCCTGGATCCAGAATTTCAACCGGATCATCTCCAAATTTTAATGTTGTCTTCCTTGTCCAAAGCGCCAACTCTGGTACAAATTTTATGAGAATCCCCAAAACCTTTTGAATAAATATCCTCACAAATACACAAAACGAGGGTAAAATGTACCCTTCTTGGGAAAGATAATAAAGGTTAAAAAATATTTTTCCTTATCACTGGATGGGTTTTTCCATCAAAGTGGAATCTTTTATATTTTTCAGGTTTGTTTTTCATCTGAAATTGTAAATATAGAAAGGTTTGAAGAATTTATCAGGTGCACAGTTGGAGTTTAAGGCCCAAAAAACACAAAAATCAATCATAAAAGATTTAAATATAATTAAAGCTGCATCACATGCAACGTTCCCATGTATAAATATATATTTAAGGTACAAGCAATGTTTCACCAGCATCAGGGGAAAACTCTAGAGAGTGTAGGGGTCTTATTATGGTTAAAAATGAATCTAAGATCATTATAGGAAAATATTATACTGTAATAAATCACAAAATATTTTCTTCCTCTTTATTTTAAGTCCCATATTTGACGCAAGACGTTTTAGTGGCGTCTCCTGATAATCACCGATTATAGCAACCACACACACTTCCACTCATCTATCCTCACTTCTTCATAGTCATTTAACTAAATGAAATTTATCATAGTCTATAGCGATATTTAATGGGATGGGGCGTGCGATTATTTTAGTTATTTATATTTTTGGGGTAAATTATGTTGTTTAAATGGTTAAAATAATGATAGAAGATGGTGATCTGTAGGAATCGTGCTCTTCTCCAGACCTCAGAAATACCTTCATTTCATGACAATACCATAGCTTTTCATTCTGCAATGTCTAGAATTTATTTTCAGTTTTGTGTTTGTTTTGTTGCAGCGATATGCATGAATACACTCCATGTATTCAATATCGTATCATGTCATGTATCATAAAGTTTCACATCCACCTGCAGATTAATCTGCAAAGTCTTTATACAGAGTGCAATTCACTGCTGTGGTTTGTCCAACATCGTGTTACCAGATCAACCTCAGCTGGCGTCTGTCAGCCCGACTGTGAAATGCAAGTTCAGCATTGTTGCATTCATTTTTTTTTTTTGTTACTTTACCTGTTTTGTATCATTAAATTGGTTGTGTCTGACTTAATTTTACACACTTTTTAAAAGGGTTTTACGGACTATAGTTTATAAAAACTCCAATGTATTTAAAATATCATGTTCCCAGATTTTTCAAGTTGATTTGTATTTATTCCTGTTTTGCTAAACTGGTATCTATAAGTTGACTAAAACATACGATGTTTGTTATGGGTTCTGCTGTAAAATAAGCTGTCATCAACATATGACATCATTAAAAAAAAAAAGAATTATCAGCTATAAATGTAGCTCATTGACTTCGTATGTGTGTGTGTGTGTGTGTGTGTGTGTGTGTGTGTGTGTGTGTGTGTGTGTGTGTGTGTGTGTGTGTGTGTTTATAAATGTGTTAAAATCAAAGCTGGGATAAAAAGCATCTGAAAATTTAGCTCGGTTGAACTCGCATCAATATTTCGCCAGTGATTATTGACTTTGCATGGTCTCTTGTTGTTTTTGTCTCTATTTGCTTCCTGTATGAACGAGGCTTAAGTCTTAACCCTTTAACCCCCGAATTATTTTTTGCAGTTAAAAAAAATTACCACTAGTTTTTCCTAATCAAAAAGGCCTAAAGAAACACCTTGAACACATTTCTTTCAACAAAATTATAATAGCACTGATAATAATAATAATAATAACACTCTCACAAATTTGTGAACAACAATACTGTGCACTCAAGGTCATCTCACAGTTGACTGAGGCACATGGGACCAAGCTGTGTTGCATCAAACGATGCCACAACAAGTACAAAACACTTGAGCAGCACTGAGTACAATGCGTCTAGTAATTATTCACATTTTTGAAAGAGGACCATATGGTCCTGCTGGGCATTAAAGGGTTAAATATTGACCATTTTACTAAAAATAGGCATATGGAATGGCTGCATTCTTGTTTGTGTGATTAAAGTTTCATAAACAACAAATCATTTCATCCTTAGTGTATATAGCAACCAACGATAGTATTCCCTGTACTACCCTGGGTCCGCTAACCCCTGTTGGTGTATGCAGTGCCCCTAATGTCAGCCGGGGTCCTGGAAAGGAAGATTAGCCAGTACAGGTAAAGGTGAGCAGTAGGGGCAGTGGTGGTCTAGTGGTATAGGGTGCTGGATCACTGATCTAAAGGTTGGGGGTTCGAGTCCCACTCTCCATAAGGTTGTCACTGCCCCCCCCCCCCCCCAGTGCAGCTAACTGGGTTATCAAAGGCGGGCCAAGAGGCGGGCCTCTTACTGTCTATGGTGAGAGGCATGTAAAAGAACCATTGCTGACTTTCGTAAAGACTAGGCTGCAAAGTCGTCAGCGTTTCTGTCCCTTGCTAAAAGGGTGGTGACAGGAAGGGCATCTGACGTAAAAACCTGTGCCAAATCAAACGTGCGAATCAGATGATTCGCTGTGGCGACTCCCGAGTAAAAGGGAAAAAGCCGAAAGGAAGACAGACAGACAGGTAAAGGTGAGCAGAACTGCCCCACAGTCAATGCTATGTGCTGCTTGGCTGCTGTGTATGCTGCTGTGTATGGGATGAGTATCAACCTGAAGCTCCTGATGTGTACCTTGAAGAAGATTTCATAATGTCCTGGATAGAAGAAACTCTGCACCACAGAGACTCCCAAGCCTTGGCGAAAATCCAGGTTCAAACTGGTAGGAAAACAGGGCACACATATCTCCTGGGTGGCTGAATCAAACCTGGGGGCCGAAAATACTATTGGGGTCTATAACAATCCAATATGTTGGCATAAGGCTACTTCCTGGTGACCAGGCTTATTAGCATCCACTGTATAGATCAGTGATATCTTGTACCATAGGATGGAACAGCAAGGAACCAACTTCTGGTGAGCAGACTTCCATTGCATCTGGCTCTTGGTCAAATATAACAGTGATGTTCTACCAAATCCAGCACACCCCTTCAGAAAAAATAACAATAATATAATAAGGGACACCCTCAGTGTTCTGAGAGAGGATCCTTGGACCACAGCCTGAACATTTGCCAAAGGAATCAAGCACTATTGTTGATGCCATGACCAAGCACTTAAATCAGTCATTGAACGTGTAGCCATGGCCACCATCAGCTTCCTCAGAGCCAGAAATCAGCCCCACCTGTACAACTTGGAGTAAAGTCCCAGCCTCTTTACCACTGTCTTAGCACGAGCAATAGAAAATGGGCCTGAGCAAGCAGCTGCAGTTCCCAGCCCGAACAACATCAACAGGTCTTTGACCAGGCATGATCTTCATGTTAGAGTCCACCAAACTATTGTTCATGCTAGAACTCTGACTATATACAAGGCCAGCATGACACCAACTACCAGGAGCTTGTGGAAAAATTCAGAAGGCTAGACTGGTGAACCTTCTGTAGACCCATGTCAATGGATTGCTGAATAGTTCACTCTGGAAGGCATCGATGCGAATGATTATCACCAGGGAAGCAAAGAGGGTGGCCATCAGATGTTCTTCTGAAGATAAGAAGGGACATCGCACCTCCTCTCATCCTATTCATTGATTATAATAAAATAATTGTTAATGCACAGTTACTTCATATTTGATTTCTCACTCATCTACCAAGCTTCTCACTCCTATCTGAGGCAATGACGTGTGATGGCGGGGTACACCCAGAGCAGCTCGATAGAGCATTGCATGGCAACCACACAAAGCCATTCACTCATCCACATCTAGGGACAATGTGGAACATCCAAACAGCGTAACGGACATGTAATTGGACTGTGGAAGAAAACTGGAGTACAGAGGGGAATCCTATTAAAAGTACAAGGGGAAACCCTGGAGCCCATAATGTGAACCCACAACATTCTTACTATGAGGCGGACATGCTAACCATTACATTTAGAAATTTTGTATGGAGCTCGAAGCTAACTCCAAATCTTTAAAATAACACATACCAATTAAAATTTAGCCACTTTGTGATGATGCTAGTCAGCTCATTCATATTTATGGTTCAGGGGCAGTGGTGGCCCGGATTACTGATCCTGAGGTCAGGGGTTCAAGCCCCACTGTCAACCGGTTGTCATTGCTGTCCCCCCAGTGCTCTAACTGGGTTATCAAAGGCCGTCCATGTCTCTCACTGTCTGCGGTGAGAAGTTCATGTAAAAGATCCATTGCTGACTTCCATCAAGAGGAGCTGCATAGCCGTTAGCGTGTTTCCGCCCTGTGATGGCCTGGGGAGATCTCCGGGGACTCTGTACTCTGTCCTCACCCGGAGTCAGCTGAGATGGGTGCTAGCCTCTCTTCGGCCCCAATCAGGATTAAGCGTCTCACAAAAAATTAATGA